>BLBF01000018.1:32450438-32485438 GCA_015471245.1 Laticauda colubrina
AGAGAGAGAGAGAGAGAGAGAGAGAGAGAGAGAGAGAGAGAGAGAGAGAGAGAGAGAGAGAGAGAGAGAGAGAAGAGAGAGAGAGAGATCCACACACTCATAGATCCAAACCCAATTTGGAGGGTATATTTTGTCTTCTAAAATATCAATGAGTACATTTGGTATAATCATTTCTGTTTGTATACAGAGAATAGACTCGTTTGCATCAACCCAACATACCAAGAGCTGTAGTATAGGATGTTGCTGTTGCACCTTCAGATCTTCAGCAGATCTTTTAGGTCAATAAACTACCAAGACTTCTCCACCATACATATTCCCACCTGATGTCTTCAGGTTTCAAAACAAAAATTTGAGGACCAGCCTGAAGTATGTTTTTTTTTTTAATTATATATTTTAGTGCCTTTTACTCAATGTTTACTCCTGGAGCTTGCTTGGACTATTTCTTGTTGTTGGGAAGATTTTCAGAAGCATTTTACCACAGTTTTCTTCCTAGAGGTAAGAAAGAGTGACTGGTCCAAGATCACCCAGCTGGCTTTGTGCCTAAGATGGAACTAGAAATCACAATCTCCCAGTTTTAACTACTACATTAACTAGCTTTCAAATGTATTTATGTAAGATTCTTATATATCATTACTGAGTCCAAAAAAATTATATGGGCTAGATGAAATTATTCTATCCTGTTTCAACAATGTACACATTGGTTTATAATTTTCTGCCTTCGTGAAACATAGATATTATTCAAATTCTGCCAGCACAGTGGCTATTCTTTAAGAATATAGTACCCAAGCTTTACACATTTGAACTTGTATGATTATGGGACTGAGACAACGCTGATGGCTTGAGAATGATGACAATGGATTTTTGATGGTCTCTGGTGGAGTCAGATGGGAGGTGATATTTCCACCTTGGTTCTTCTTTATCCTCTTAACAGCATTCAGTTGTGGTATCCTTCTGAACTGGCTCTAGAAGCTCAGTGTAGGCAACACAGTACTGTGATGGTTCTCCTCCATTGTTTGGGCTCTGTTCCACTTGAAGTTGTTAAAGAGGAGGTCCAACCCTGCACTGTGTAATCCTTCATTTTGAATGCATTCTCCTCCCCTGCTTAATAGCTACATAAAGCCACTGGGAAAGGTCCCCTTATAATTTGGCATGAGGTACCAACTACTTCTCCATTGTAGGTTGCCTGATGGTCCCAGTGCCCGGAGGCTGTGGGGGCCTTTAGATTGGGTACAACAAGCTTTAGTTCAATCCAGAGGTTATATTCAACCGGTTCTGACCAGTTCAGGAGAATCAGTAGCAGAAATTTTGAGTAGTTCGGAGATACACCTCTGACTGGTCCCACCCCCATCTATTCTCTTCCTCCCAAGTCCCAGCTGATCGGCTGGGTCTTCTTTTGTTGCCCTGCACAAGAGGATGGAACTGGAAATCAGGTTAGTGGAGTGGGGAGGGAATGGGGATTTTGCAGTGTCCTTCTCCTGCCACTCCCACCAAGCCATGCCCACCAAGCACACCACGCCCACCAAGCCACGCCCACAGAACTGGTAGTAAAAAAAAATGAATCCCACCACTGGCTCAATCCCAGCAAGACCTAGCAAGGCTGTAGGTTTTTTGGACCTGCGAGGACTTTTCATTTCATTTCATTTTTGATTCTGAGTGAGATCACACTAGACAGTGCTGACGGGCAATCTGGGGGGGGGGGTGTTTTCCTGGACTCATAGCTCCTGCTTGAGGAGTAAATAGCATCCATGGTTAGATAGGCTTTTTGCACAGCTTTGGATTGTATGTCAGTTATGTCCATTCCTGGACTAGGAGACTCTACTCATGATCACTCATGCCTTAGTGACCTCCAGATTAAAGTACTGCAATAAGCTCTACATGGGCCTGCCCTTGAAGAACATTCAGAAGCTTCAGCTACTGCAGAATGCAAGAGCACATACAGCAGGGCTTGAACCTTTAAGTCCTTATGGTTCGAGGCTAGGCTACTGATAGAGTTGTCTCTTCCTAGTTGTTCTATCTATCTCATCCATTCTGCAGGAGAGGCATACTTTGTATCCCATCAGCGAAGGCATGCCAGCTGACAGGGGCCAGGAAGAAAGCCTTTTCTATCACAGCACCCTACCTATGGAATGCCATTCCTCCAGAAATTGTATTGGCCTTGTGTAAGGCCCTGAGGACATGACTCTTTCTCTGAGCGAGGGACCGAGTCTCTTGATTGGATATGTTAAATGTTGGAATGATCTTTTTTCAGCTGCTATGGGTTTTACATTTTTTTTATAAGTTTTAATTGTTTTAACAACCACCCAGAGTCATGTTTGCAAGATGCCCCCCCCCATACACTAACTAAACAAAGAAACGAACTTTCTGCACAGGTTGTTCATTATAGTGCTAGGTTCCATTCAATTATGCTATGCAGAGATATATTCAAAGCACAGAAAAAAATTCTATATGGATTTAGAAACCCGAATATTCCTTGCCATCTTTACCACCCTCATTCCCAGTCCAAAACAGCTTGTAATTTTCACATTTGGAGTCTTCAGAATGAATCATTGGTGAACAGTCTGCATTCCAGCAATTAATTGCTTGAGAAAGTGGTGGGATTGCTTTGAATAATGAATGAGCTTGATAATTGCATGATCTGCTCAGAAAAAGACTTGCCAATAAAAAAAGGTGGGAAAGAGAACTAAACAATAATAAAGGAATCACTGATCATATTAATTTCTCTAATTTCCTCCCCCCCCCAACAAAAGCAGAATCTAAGTGTGTGACCTTCAAAGAGTGCAAACCAAAAGCCATCAAGTTTCTGAAGTATTTAATGAGACAAAAAGCTGTAATAGTCAGCACACTTTTTAATGCAGTTTATGTGTGGGCCTCCCAATACTTTTGAGATATGATGACAAAATCTGGTTGCAATATGGCAAAGTTTTGGCAGCACTATTTGGCCTGTTTGTCAGGATTCAGATTAGTTTTTACAAAGAATGAAGCTGAAACAGCAGAAAACAGGGGTTTCTATGGTACAGAAGTTCATGATATCAGCACAGTCCCTCAAGTCCCTCAAGAGAATTAACTCAAAAATCTGAAAAGGAAAACATAATGTTGAAAGTCTATGGTTCCTGATCTAGACCAGGACCTATATATTGTATGTGCTTTCTGTGTAATATGGCAGGCAGTTAGGTTCTTGTCTATAAAAAAGAGTTTTTTTAGTATCCCGAGCCATCTATCAATAAGGTTATCCCTGAATAAAGTGATAACTACCTGGAAAGCTGAGATTTACAACTGATTGTGCAAAGCTTAATAAATTTAAGGGTGGGAATAAGAGTGGATTTTCTCTAGGAGTGGATTATCAGAAAAAAATATTTATTTTGAAGATCTCAAGATTCTGTTACTATAATCTTATGATAAAGACTCATGGTTTTGGTTTCTTGACTGGATTACCTCAAAGGGCTGACATCAATCTTGAAAATTTGGAAGTACTTCTCCTCTCCATTACCTTTATTTTCTAGACTATTAGGAAAGGTCCTTTCTGAGGGACTTTCCATGTCCTTTTGAGGCAATTCTGAGGCAATTTCCATGTTTCCATTCCTTCTGTGGGGTGAGATATCTTCTGTCTGACCATAGTCTAGACTGCAGCTCTTCTTCTTGTCTTCTAGGTTATTCTCACAGCCCATTACAATGCGTCAGTACACTGCTTTTTCCTTTTAGGAAAGCTGTGCACAATGGTTTTCTGGTCTGCAAGTCGTTAGATCCAAGTTGGCTCAGAAAAGCACAAAAATGTTTGGAGTAAAACATGTAGCATTTTAACTAAACTATACCAACACTAATCAGTACTGTTCTTATGATTAGCATGGAATCAATGCAAATGCTATGGATGTGACTAAGGTTGGCAACCTATTTCCCTTTATCATACTACAAAGTCTTAGGTGAAAGCCTTAACTGACCAAGCATGAACAATATCTATGGATCTACATTATTATCAGCATGGTATATGAAAGATTTAGCATGCATAACTGGTAAAAGAAAAAAGAGCATGACATAATGAATGAAATATGCTCTGTCTATAAAATTAAGAGAAAGGATGCAAAAGATTAGAATGCAAATTTTTCAATCTTGTGGAGTAGAATATTAATGTATGCGAAAAAGAGCAGTCATAGATTCATTTATGACAAAAGGCTAAAGTATATGTCAGTAAGTACAGACTGGTGACATCAAAGTTGTTGAGAATGTAGTAGGAATCTATAAATTGGTGAAAGTTACATGTGAATGCTTCAATTATTGGAGAGAATAGGAAGAATTAAACAAGTTTTAGACAACTAATTTTCTGCATTAATTTGATCCAGGAGGTAAAATTATGTTGTATTGTAATGAATAGAAGGCTAGGAACCAGACAAGAAATTATATTTTAAAAATGATTAGGCCATTTGGAGAGCCAAGGATGAATGAGTATTATGACTGGTGAACATCTATTTAAAAAAGGATTTATTCTGAACATATCGTTTTTAAGCATTACTGTTCATATGTACATACAGAAAAGGAATCAATATAAAAATATGTTAGTTCCCACCAAAATAAATAGAGGAAGATGTAAGAATGTAGATGCAGAGAAACAGAAGAGGTAATCAGAGGAGGGGGGGGATTCAGTGTTATAAAGTATGTGAAATTACAAAAATGATAAATATTAAAAATGATATTTGGTGGAAAAAATAATGAAAAGCAATAATAAATGGTGTGAAAAATAATACAGCTGAGGGTGCAGACATTGGTGTAAAAATATTAAAATATGCATGTGGTTTGTTTATGAAATAGCTATGCAAGTAGTTTAAAGTGTGGGTGAAGACTATATCACATTTAATCATTGGAAGAAGCCATAGTTGTTATCTTAGAAAATGGAAAGAGTAGGAAGAATGATTGGAAAAACTGCAGAGGATCTCTTCTGATAAGTGTTTGGAGGGTGGTCTGGCAGAATACCGATCAAAAAGGGGCAATGATGACAAGTAAAATTTGTGAAGTAAGCAGCTTTATGCCAGGCAGGGAATATGAAGATCAGATTTTTGCTTTTTTAGCATATCACTGAAAAACGTATAAATACGAGGAAGAAAAATTACTGTACATTTACTGATTTACAGGAAGCACATGACAGGCTTGAAATAAGGACTCAATGTATAAGTAATGCTTGTGGTGAAGCTAGAGATAGATTAGTTGAGACATGAATAAATATGCATTTTTGTATGCAGATAATGCTCTGCTGTTGGGAACCTGATTGATTTGCAGTGAACATTTGATTGCATGATGCAATGAAGAACATTTGAAAATTAATGTGTCAAAGTCCAGAATACTCGTGTTTGACAGACAAGATGGAGTGAATGATTGCAAGTTATACATAAATGATGAAAAATTAGAGCACACTGATTTGTGTATCTTGGTAGAATGTTCATGAAAGATGAAAAAGGGGATGGAGGAATTTTAAGATGGGCAAATGTTGGTGGAGGGATAGAGTAAATGACGTCTACTGAGAAGAATGAATGTTTGGTAAAGAAGCAAAATAGTTGTGTTGTGGCTTTTCTCCACTTTATCATATATGGAAATGACTTTCAGGGTACATAATCAAAAGCAACTTGACTGTTATCAGAATGGAGTACTGAAGAAATGAAACAAGAAGTGACAGGGTTTAAAAATAAATAAGTACTGAAATAATGTGGCTGATGTACAGAAGTGAACAACCAAATTCCAAACAAGCATGTTGAATTAAAAAAAACTTACAGAATAAAGGGTTGTGAATGAAGCAATGTACAGATGTGGTAGAAACTATGAATGGCTTGCAAGGATAGAAAGCTGAGGAAATGCTTAATGAATGGAATTCATTCATTCTAATTGAACTGATTTTAGCTATATTTGTTTTTTGTTTTTTTCTAAACTCATATGATTAATTCCTTAAAATTTCTTGTTCCTTTTCTACACTGTTTACTCCTTAAGCGTACAACCTCATGGTTATATATCCATGCTCATTTGGTGGTAACTTTATGCCTATAGAAGCTGATTTGGCCTATTTTTATTAAAGATAATTCCAATTATTTTTAATAGTAACATTTATAAAATAGTTGACATCTTGGATACTATTCATCCTTTCCCTTTATTGCTATGTAGATAAATCTTACCTTCTTATCGTCCTCAACAATGTAGACCGAGCTTCATTATGGAAGGTGATAATGATGCTGGTTGGTGGCAGATCTGTACGATAGTGTAATGTAGTGCACCTGAATGAAAAAATAATTTAAAAAGTATTTTTAATCGATAAAAAGTTTAAGAATGTGTAAGTAAGTTTCTTTCCTAACAGAAAATGTTAAGCATCGTGAAATAGTGTAGTTGAACACAAAACTGACAATAATGTTGCTATGTTATATTTTGAAAAAAACATGAGGTGATAATAAATACAATTATTTTGAGACTTCAGACCTGGGTTTTGGGTTGTGATGTTTTGTTTTGTTTTGTTTTTGTGAGAAAAGAGTAAAAATACCATTAAGACAGACCTCAATCAGATCTAATTTGTTAAAAATGTGAACCTTTGTGTGGCAAAGGATCCAAAAACAGATTCAAACTGGCAACCTGAACATTAAATCCTCCTGATCAAATAAAGCAGCATAAAGCCAGACAAACACTTTTATCAGGACCAGATTTAGATTCATTTCATTGCCACACAATCTATTATAGTGGCTGAGTATTAGGCAGAATACAGAGTGACTCGGATAGATTAGATAAAAAGCACACAAAGGTCATAGGAACATCATCCACATGTCACTTCCATTTATGTCTGGGAATGATGTCCCAGCAATTCCATATGGAACAAAGACAGGTAATTTATAAGTCCTAAGTCCCCCTTCTTTGTACCTCTTCAAGTATCCTCTGATGCATATTTGCTGAACCTGGAAATAGCTGTATCACATTTTTTTTTAAAAAAGAAAAATCCTAACTGTATGAAACAAAGCCTCCAAAATGAACACGCAGCATGTAATTGTATTCATACTGTGGCACTCAGTATCCTCCAAATTTTTAAGTGCAGTCTTTGCCTACTCCTGGCATAGAAGTTAAATGGCATGAGGGATAGATTGATTTCTCTTTAGACAGCAATTTCCTGTCACCACTTCCTGAAGCACAGTTAACGTAATAGAGCAATTCTCTGATTCTAAGTATATAGCCTATTCAGAAGAATGGATAAATGAGTTTTGGAAGAGAAAAGACCACCAAAATGATTCAGAGATTAGAACATCTGTTTCACAAAATATACTGCACTTCAACATTTTAACTTAGAGGATAGCTACAAAAGAAAGATACAATGGAATAATGCAAAATCTCACACATGATCAAAATATGAACAGAAAAGATTTTCCATCTCTCATAGTGTCAGAACCCTGAACCGTTGAAAATTAAGTGTGAGGATATTTAGAAACAAATTTTAAAAATTGTTAAAATGCAAGACATAAGCTATAAATATTTTGTCATTAGATGCAGGATATGCAGGCCATAATGATGGCCACAGATTTGGAGAGACATTAAAGGAAATGAGAAATATTTCTGGAATATTCAGCTATCAGTGGCTTCCAACGGCTTCTAGCCTTGATGCAGGTATACCAAATCCCATCAATTCATCATACAATTTTGCTATAATTCTTTTGTTCCTCTTTTTAAGCAAGCTAATCAGCCAAACATTATTTTCAAGTTCTTGAAAAATCATGATTTATTTTATCATTGACTATAACAATCTATCTTTTATGATTCCAAAGTTTGCTCCATCTGTATTATTAGGGATATCTGAACTGCTGTAAATTCAGTAGAGAAAATATTCCAGAATAGGTCTTTACCATCTTTTTTTTTTTTAAAGCACATCTTAAGTAGCCTTATTTGTACGATTTCATTATTAATAGCTTTTGATTCAGGGTTCATCCATATATCCTGCACAGCTGAACACACACACACACACACACACACACACAAAACCCGCCCCATTAACTGTTTGTCATGGACATGAATACTTGATGTTTTTCTCCTTAAACTACTCCCAACTCACTAGGAAGAAAGTCACTATTTCTAATTTTTTGCTCCACTGCAAATACAGTGTTTTGTTTTATGTTGTTTTATTTTTCAATTCTGTCAAGACAAGCTATGCTAAGTAGGCATCGGGGGTGAATAAGTCCAAGATAAGTTTAACAAAGCAACCAGATTCCCCTGTCAAGTTGCTGGCATATGGGCAGCACTTTCTCACAGCACTGATAGTTCTGCTGGCATCCCTACACAAAGTCATGGACACTATTGCCATGGAGCCACCAGAGGTCATTAAGATGAAGTTGCCTTTAGTCTTCAAACTGTCCCTCATGGACAACTTTCCCAACTGGATGTTCCTTCCAATTTCACTCCCCTTCCTAGTGGGAAAGAAGCAAAGTTCACTCTATAAGAAAAAAATATGTATTTTGGTGTTGTGAATACTTGTATTGAAAGACCCAGTTATCTTCTTTCTCTCCCTCTATTTTCAGCCTCTACTTTGCTTCTAGGTTGTTTCTGCAGCAGAAGCATCAGGAGAAGAGAAGCAAGGCAGAATGGCTCCTTTGCTATTCTTTGGTTCTAGATTGTTATCACGATAAGATCAGACCTGGTGATCCAATGCACCAAATGAGTCATTCCTCACCCTTTCTCTTATATCTTCAATTTCTGAAAGACACATCTACCTACTATGCTTTGTTGCTGAGACAAATTAGACTTTGGAAGTCAGCATTTCTTTCAGCTGGCATGTGGGAGACAGAGCAGAATTATCAGAGTACTTCTGTACAATAAGAAACAATGAGTTTGATTTACAAAGATACAGGTTTCGATTGGACAAATAGATAACTTTTTAACAATCAGATCTGTTTGGATATTTTTGGGGGGCAGTACTTGAGGTGTTTAAGCAGATGGATACCATCTGTCAGGAATGTTGTATAGCAGATTACTGCACAGGACAATACTGGTCCCTTCTAAGCTTTATAATTTATGATTATAATTAAAATAAAGAAAAGTAATTTTTCAAAAGCAAACAATTGTGTATTCTGAGGAATAATACAATGAATATGTAAGAAATTAACAGATAGTTGCTACATTTATGGTCTCACACCCTAAATTCATATCTTGCGCTCCTTTCCACGGAACTATCAGGTCACTCTGGACCAAATCAAGCAAGACAATCTTCTGTTATTTCTATTCTGTTCAGTTGACATTGACGTGCTTCTGTTCAATAACCCTCTGACAAGAAAACTTTATTACGAAATTTATTTATTTATTCCCCCCAGTTAGCAGGGTGAAGAATAGGACAGCAAGCTTATCATGATTTTCTAAATGTACAAGATGGATTTTTCTGCCTTCTTCTCACAATAATGTGCTTAGCTCTGTAATGTCCCCTTCAAAATATAAAAAGAAATTCATGAGTTTTTAAATTTCAAAATGATTATACTTTACAGTTTTGTTTTGTTTTACTAATTGCTTCCCTTTATAAAAGAATATTCATCCTTATTTTAACATGATCTTTGAATACTTTTCTTTTGCACCAGCGTTCCCAAATCAGATTCCATGAATAGTTAGAACTGACTGTGTCTGCCTTCACTTTCTCCTGCCTGAGAGACAAAGACGTAGGCTTCATGTAACATCACTAGAGAAAGAAAAAAAGGAAAGAAAATGAACCACTGGTAATTTTATCTCCAAGATAGACTTACTAAATGCAGTATAGTCAGAAACAACACTACAGAAAATTGCAGAGAAGCCTAGAAGAAGCACACTGAACTACTGTAGATTATGTGCAGTTTATACACTATTCAACCTGAGGCTAATTTTTAACAACCAGCTTGAATATTTGAGTAGTCAACCTAGTTAAAGAATAGATCTCTGTGAAATCCTCAGAACTGTTACCCTTGGAATTCATGGAGATAAGCAGCATTGGATTCAGTATCTTTCAACTCTAGAAAGGGAAGATTACAGTTCTGGTCAATACTCAACAGTACATAATCTGTCTGTTTAACAGGGACAGGTTTAATATTTTTCTTCACCTACTTTGAGACAAAACCTAGTGCAACAACTTGAAATAATTTCAAGATATTTCTGCAGAGGGCAAGGTCAACAGCAAATCTCAATTACTTATATACTGAATATATATATGCATTCTATTTTGTGACTACTTTTATATCTCAAAATAATCAAAGACTGAACTAAAGAAAAATCATATACTTTGAAATCCCTCTCTTCTTCTTAAATGATAGATTTTAAAGGAACACTAACTACCTAGGCAGAGACACCTGAGATAAGAGTTACCAAAGCAATGGGGGGAAAAGTCATTTTTGAGTGTGGATCTGGGGGATCAGCTTTACCACAGGATAGGAAACACAGTCAGACAAACTAATTCTATTTTATTGTAAAGCTATATTTACAAAATCTTGCAAGCCTGAAAGGACAAATCTCCTGCCATCTCCCTCAAGTTACGACTGTAATTGAGCCCAGAATTATGGTTATATCTTGTGGCCGCTAAGTTGCTAATTCCATGACCAACCCAATATTATAACACTAATTTATGCTGGTCCTTAAATGAATCACCATGTTCATTAAACAAATCTGTAGTCATTAAGCAAACCCATTGTCTGCAATGAGCATTGTTGACTGAAATTGGAAGTAAATGCCCATTTCCAGCAAAAGATATTAGAAATCACCATCATGTGACCACAGGATACTGCAAATTGCTATAAATGCAGGCTGCTTGCTGAGTGCCCAAAATGTGATCATGTGACTATGGGAGAGACTGTTGGAACTCTGATTTTTAGTCCTATGTATCTTTTGGGGAGCCCATAATAACTTTGAAAAGGTCCTTCCCAGATACCATTACAGCCTGAGAGGGAGAGATGTGCTGCACAGCTTCACAGAGACAACATTTTAGAAAACAAGGAAGAGTTATGGGATAAGTCAACAAAAAGAGATAACAGTGTGGGGGGAGACTATTATTTGATAAAACAATCCATATTATGTCTGCAGTCAATGTATCAAGCTTGAATGAAGACTGACTTTTGATTTTTTCTTTTAAAGAAATACCTCCAGAATTAAAGGTACTCAATTTATTAATTGAAACAGGTATCCCTGTCGTTATATTAAAACTCATTTTGCTAATTTATATTTTAGTTAATTTTGCCCTATTTGTATGGATTTAATTCTATTTCTGCCTTAAAAGCCAATACTGTTTTATATCTTTCTCAAGCCTAATGTCCCTAAGACTCCTCCTGCAACAAACTGTGTATTAATTCAGCCTAGAAATCAGCCTCCCAGAATAGCTAGCAAAATGCAGTTCACAAAATGCTCAAATGTGCCATGATAGCAAAAGCTATTATTTATAGTTCATTCCCATCAGACGGATGACATACTATCTCTGACAACAGATATTCCACTTTTGTATTCCTAGTATTATTAGCCACTGACAGAACTGTCTGATACAACTTTTAAAACAGTCTTTGTGTTAACCACTATCATGTTTTTTTTGTGTTCATAAATTCTGAATTTTCACATTGTATTTCAGGAAAATAGATTAGTCCCTATTGCCATAATTTACCTACATTTAGGTCTAAATAAACTTGCTACCTTAATTTATGTCTTGGAAATTCTATTTCTGTTCACATCTGGGGATACATTTGGCATCCCAATTGCTATCCTCAAACCTCTCTTTATGGTAAAAATGCAAAGCCAAGGCCAGCAAGTATAATAATTGCTTAATAAATTAATATTTACTTAAAATCATTGTTCCTGTCTCTGTATATTTATTTCTTCCATGTTTTACTGTGTCCTGAGTGCTTTCTAGGCCTATCTTCCCCCTCCCTCTCCTCCTCCAAAAAAGATATTTCATATGATAAATTAAAAGGCTAATACAAATGACAAAGAGAGATAGCAGCAGCTGTGGATAGAGTGGCAGGGAGAAATTCATAGAAACGTTGAGAGAAAACCTCTTAAGAGAAAGTGAGAGCAGCTTGCATAACAACATTTCCTGTCTACCTAAAATGCCCCCATAAACAGGCAACAATGGGATTCCTAATAGGATTCCTTTTAATTCAGTGGGTCTCCTAGGTAGGGACTGGCAGCAGCATAATCATCAATGATATAACCAATCAGGGTTAGATGGCAAGCCACCATTTCAAATTGTTATACATCTCCTAGACAGCATGATTCATATAGCTGTAATATATGAAATGTATCTGGAGACTACATAGACTCAATCCGGCACAGATTGGAAGGTTCAGTTTTTAATGATAAGAGTTGAACTCTAAATATTAAACATATTGGCTTCACTCACTTATTTTGCATCATACACAGTTTATGATCATGATTTGTGGGCCTGTGAATGTAATTCCAGATGTTATCTCTGAAATTTGAAGGCTTTAGAAGCATCCGATTCTAATATTCTTTCTAATTGAGCCAGCCTGTTTTGTCAATATTGACTCCAGCTAGGCAGAAGGAATTACACAAAATGCATTCTTGTAGTTGATTTAGGTTGTGTGTATGGCTTAAAAATTTGAAAAACTAGAGGAATAAAAGCAAAAATCTCAAAGGTGATTTTCAACTTAATTTCAACTTTGATTGGTATTACACACACAATAACGCAGAGACTAGCTGCATAATAGTAGACATACGAGACATACGGTTAACAAAATATGATTAGAAGAGCTTTAAAATTTAGCTAATATATTTGATAAATCTTCCCAGGACATTGTAATATTAACAGAAAAAAGAAACACAAACCAGTAATCTTAATTTTTATTTACTGACTTTCATATTGCAAAAGAAACTTTCTATGGGATTTTAGCATCTAGTTCCTTGCCAGCTAAAGCCCAGATGAAATAGTCAGGATTTTACCAGAAAAAGAGACTCAAATTCTCTCATTTCCATCATCATTGATCAACCTTTTCCAGTCTGGGAAGCGAAGGTGAAGCATTTCAATGGGGGTGAGGATACAGAAAACTTTTGTAGAAGTTCTTATTTTTCACTCATCATCCAATATACCATACTGTAACATCCCTTCTGACTGGGACTTTAATATTCTCTTGCTTGTATTATTGAAATATGCTTCACATAGCACTGCTGCTGAAACATGTTTAGTCTATGGCTAGACCAGCAAATATTGTGTTAATAGATTACATTTCATCACCCTTGGATTAACACTCCTGGCTGTCAGTTTGTTTCCAAATACAGTATACAATGCTTGTTTTGATCAACAAAATCCTAAAACAGTTTGGGGTCCAGATTTTTTTAAATTACTTTCTTTCATATAATATAAAGCTCTGTTACATGTCCCATTACTTAAGATAAGCTATAAGGCAATAAATGTTTAGAACATATTGTGGATTTTGTTGCAAAACAACTAATGGGAGGGAGAGTCAATTAAACAATAGATACACTGGAGAAATAAACATTAGAAAGCACCAAATTACTAGAAAGCTATCTGCTGGCTGTACTAATCTATCCCACCATAGAATACTCCTTCTATTAGTCTTATTTCAGTCAGTGAACCTTTATATATTACCATATTTTCCACATTATAAGATGTATTTCCTCCCCCCAAAAAGTTTCCTCCCCCCCAAAAATGGGTGGAAATATCTGTGCATCTTATAGAGCAAATATTGTGGTGGAGGAGGGGGTTGATATAGCAATGGTTGATGCCTGTCACCACGGCTGCCATTCACCACCAGTGAGGAACGCAGGAGCTTTCACTGCCAAGCAGTTATTTGGTGGAGCCTATCACTATTGATCACCACCGATTGCCACCTATTGATCAACAGCAATGGCTATCGGCAGTGATCAGCAGAGATCGGCAGTGATAGACAGCGGCAACAATCAGCAGTGTTAGGCAGCAGCAACGATAGGTGGTGATGGCAATCCCTGCCATACAGAACAGCTGATCGGTATATTCTGGGAGGCTGATTCAACTGCCAATCAGCTGCTCATCAGCAAAAGCCGTCAGGAGCAGCAGCTCAGTTCAGTTGACTGGGGGTGGGTACAATGGAGCGGATCCCTCATAAGCCACATGCTGGGGCTGCGAACACATGCTGAAGCTGACCAGGCTGTTTGTTGTAAGGACGCTAGCCAGATGAATACCACATGGATGCTGGGAGGCAGATTTTTTGTTTTCTTCTTTTTCCTCCCCAAAAGCTAGGTGCGTTATGTTCTGGAGCATCTTATAGTGCAAAAAATACAGTAAGTACTGCTAGTAGCGCCCCATGTTATTTTCTGTGAAGGTTTATAGGGTACCTAAGCATTTGTAGAAATACAAATGATACTCCACTTCATCACCACTTGAATACAATCCCAATTTTTTGATAGGAAAGTATCAGGTGAAATGGGTATGGTTGATGTCATGATGATGTCCATGGCACTCTTCCAACTCATATCAAGAACTCCAATCCTGGAGAAGCAAAAATATTTAAGACCAGTCTTTTTGGTAGCATCATCACAATTCCCTCTTGAGGAACTTTATGGAGGTTGTCATTTTCTTCTTATTTGCTTTCAGGGAAGCAAAAAAGACTTCTATCATTCTATCATTTCAGAATATCAGTGGTGCAAACTATTTTAAGCTCTAAAATGTTAATTCTTCTGATGTTGTTTTTAAATGAGTTAAATATTAAATAAGCTAAATTAGTGTCTGATTATCAGAGGATGCAAGTAATGAATTAAGTAACTAAATAAATAATCATCTTTGAAGTCAACTCACTAAATGTTGACTTGCATTATTTCACTTCTCTTGTAGAAATTCAAGACAATGAAAACTGAGTTTCTACATAGATTTCATTCATGCTTTAAACAGATTCAGAATGGTTCATCTGTGGAAGAGCATCTCTGAAAAATATATTTAGACCATTTTGACACATGGATCATTTTATATGAGTGAATTGTATATACTGTGGAAATATATCTTCTCAACAGATCATATACAACATCTTTTTGAGATGTAATGAAGCATTCATATAGGAAGACTCTAAAACTACTGAATGTTCTGTGCAGCCAATCAGGCATTATTACTGTAGGTGACAACAATCGTCTGTTTCTAGGAATTTGAATGAATTGTTTTATCATATATGGAGTATGTGTGCCATCTGGGATCTGTATATTTTAGCTGGATTTTAGATGGTGATGTTGACAATATATACACTACATGATATGAGAATATTAAAATAAATAATGCCCATTGAAGTAAATCTCTGCAGACTGCAATTTCCATCAATTTGAGGTAGTGTGAGGGTTCATAACAGTGAAAGAGGTACAAAAACTTTATATTATTTTAATAGCAAAAAATGACTCCAGGCTGTTAACTTCTTTTGTGAGATGAAAGCAAAAACTGAAAGAGGAATCCATGCATGTTTGGCTGATGGTTCCCAATCAAATTGTAAATATTCTTTCTAATCCAATTTTGTACTAAGAACTCCCTACTCCTGATTAACCACTGACACCTTTATGAACTGAATTCACAGGAGAAACAATGATAATAAACAACATGGGTCCAACAGCAAAAATATGCAAAAAGAAAATTACCGAATTCTCAAATGTTATAAACAAATTCAAATAAAAACCTCTGCATTTCTACTGATGCATTTATAGAGGCAAACTGCCCAAAATAAATAATTGGGACTGATGTATTATTTTCCATGATTAAAAATCAAAACTTAAATGCTGATAAATCTGTGACTACTTTGTCTCTTGGGGAAAAAGTTAAATGCTTTCTTAAGTAACTTTAAAAATTCATTGCAGAGAACAATATTAAATAAAATTATTATTAAGGAAAGAATTGATGAGGAAATGCAAAATGCACAAGAGAATGAGAATGGGGAAAGCAGAGTTTGAAACAAAAGGAAAAAAGATAAAAAATGTTATTATTTCTTTCTTCCCATAAACCATGAACTTCTGGTAAATTGTTATCACCTGCTATTTATATCTAATCATGTTCCAACTATTCCTTGTGCCTTTCCATCTTTTTACTATGCAGCATTGGAGGACAAATTGATGAATATACAAAAATGGAGGTTGAGTTATAGATTTAGAGAGTCTTGAAAAAGAATAATGTTGGTAGGAGCACAAAAAGATATAGGCAATCTCAGGTTATTAAAAACTAAAAGTAAAAAAAGTAGAGGCCAGCTGAAGTTAAATTTGATATTTTAAAAGATTTAATATATTTTCTTGCTCTGATTTGACAGTTGTGGGATTCACATTTTTTTACTACTGGTTCTGTGGGCATAGCTTGATGGGCATGGCAGGGGAAGGATACTGTAAAATCTCCAGTCAGAGGTGTTATTTGCAGGTTCTCCAAAGTACTCAAAATTTCCGCTACTGGTTCTCCAGAACTGGTCAGAACCTGCTGAATACCACCTCTGCTCTCGACTGAGGCAACCAACATATCTCAAATAAGTAATGGCAATTTATTTTTACATAGTTTTCCATATATATGGAAAATAGTGTTTGTCACCTAATATATCGTGACAATACTTCCTCCTACCCAAAGTGGATGGCCTCAAGCCCACTACACTACCTGGCCAACAGACAAAAAATAATAATGCATGAATTAAACCTTGAATTCACTAGATGTCATTTGTTTCCATTTTATCTTAGGTAATATATTAGAATTTTTTTCTTAATGTCCTTTATCAGAGATATGCATCCTTGAATCATGACCTACATGGCTTCCTTTTGTAGAAATAACAGAGAGAAGCTTAACAGGCACAGACATTGATTCCCTAACTTGATTTCAATTAACATGGTTAAAAGTACCATACGCTACCCAGAGAATTAATGAGAATGTAAGACTTGTTTAATAGGTCATCATTTATAATCTAGGACTTATAATGAGAATAAATCCTTTAAAATAAGATATTCACATCTAAAAAGCATTTGGTGCTAGATATCATTGAATTATCTTGATCAATAAGTTGACTGTTTAAAAAAGATGAGACAAAAATGCTCTAGATGCTTCTTCCAAGCAGCTCCCTTCATTAAACAACCTGTTATTTGAAAAGCCAGACTGCAGATAAAGCTATTGACACATGTGTTTCTCTCTTCAATAATAAAAACCACAGCTTGGAAATCATTAAATTCAGAATGCCCTGAATTATTCTGTGTGACAATTACATCTGGGGTAATTTCAATTTAATACCTCACTGCAAGTGAAAATTGCAGCATGCAGCCCTAAAAATGCTGTAATAATGAAAACAGACCCACTATGGGCCGCTCATGCTACCTCAGGCTGTCACTGGATGGATGTTTTCTGCTGCTTGTGGTGTTTCATAGGTCACCACATTGCCAACATGTTTTTTAAAATAAAATCAATAAAAATGCTACTTCCTTCTATCCTCTCTTCCCCCACCTCTATTCCCAATGCTTTGTTATTACTTTTTTTAAGACATGCATTTTCAGTATGCAGCATCCTACATTGGGCTTTATGGACAGAAATGCTACTGAACTATAAAGAACACTGCATTTTTAGGACTGGGGATAGTCTATACTATACTAACACCGAACAGTGGATGAAATGGAAGATTGCAGACACCAATGATTTGCAATAATGAGAAAACGTGTTTGTATTCTTCTCATTTCATGGTCTTCACATCTATATGTGGTTCAGGTCATAATTATTTATTCATCTGTATCCCTTTCTACATTTGCAATGCAATTTCCAACTTTTAAAAAGTGCTATTAAAATAAATGCATAGGTAAAACAAAAACACTTTAGAAAAGTGAAAATAGCTTGGAAACCAATATATGCCATAATATAACCAAGGTTATAAACAACTTTTACATGTAAAATAAGATCACAGTTGGTCCCAGCAATTTCAGTATTCTGGGAGATAAAAACATGTATTTGTATAATTTAGAATTCAGATTTAATTAAAATTGCAACAAAGACCTGTCTGATCCACATCTATGTCTCTCAATGTGGGCAGATAAATGACATTTGGAAAGTACAGAGTAGGACAGGAGTACAATAGCATTTCTCATTAGTATATCCCAGCAACTAGATTAGAGGGGAACATTTCTGAGATATCAGGTATAACCCTAAGGAAAAGCAGCCACTGATCTGACTATCCTCCATGAATTCATTACATTCCTCTTTAAAGCAATCATTAAAATAATGGACATTACTGTCAATGTTCTGACTGATGAAGTCCCCCAGCTGCCACGGCCTCCTCTCACACTGCCGGCTGTTCAGTTTTTTCCAGCCATCCCTTTGAATGGGTCACCATCATCTGGGTGCCGAAATCCTCCTGTCCCACAACTGGAGCCTTTTTTGCTGGGGCCATCTGCTCTCCTTTACATTCCATCCTGAACATCTTCTCCTTCTCTTCATAGCTCTTCCGGAGATAGCCAGACAGATTGCAGGAGCCCAGGACTCCTTTGTAATTTTTAAATTTGGTCACATTCATCACATTCATCTTTCATCACATTCCTCTTTAAAACAATCATTAAGATTGTTATTACTGTCAACGTTCTGATTGACTATGTCCCGAGGATGTCACACAGCCTTCTCCCATGCTGCTGCTGTTTGGTTTTCTACGACCATCCCTTCAAATGGATCACCACCATCTGGGTGCCCTCATCTTTTGCTGAAATGATATATTCAATAAAATTTTGCATTAAGAGATTGGATCATCTCAGCTTGCTTTGGTTGGGTTCGTCAATTGAAACGTTGACACATCACTACATCTGGTGAGAGACAGTTCAGTTTATGCATTGTAGATCTCCACATAAAAGGAGAGGACATATTTTATTTCACATGAGAAACACTTTTGTAAGTCTTTCTCGATGGTTAAGAAAGATTTCCCCCACGCAAGCTAAAAAAAAATCCAAAAACTGAAAAGATACAGAAGCCTTTGCTGCTAGAAGCCAGGGGAAGAGGTAGGAAGTGGCAGATTGCAGCGTAGGCTTGAAATAGTCTAAGCAAATTATTATGAAAGTATCTTTAGACTCACAATAACTTATATTCCCAAAATAGATGCATCTTTATGTAACTTTTTATTTCAAGTGCACCTCTCATTAGCAAAAGGGGAAGAAAAGTAATATTTCTATTGAAATCTACTAATTAAACCACATGCAATATTTATCCAATATTTACCCATGCTGAATAAATTAAACTGACCTGATGAGCAATCTACCATCAAATAAGAAACCTTTTAGGAACATTTCCTTTGGTGCAAAGTTTCTGTCTACTTTCTTACTCAGTGTGATAGTTGTGATTGGCAGAATTTTGAAGCAAAGGAGCATCTATTGGTGGCAACTGGGAAAACACACACATAGACTGTTCATCTTGGATGCTATTTTGATGCTCTTGTATGCCTGTGTGGCTCATTATTCCGTTATTGTTTTAGTTCTTTTGTGGGTGATTCAGTTTCCAAGACAGGCAAATTACATTTGTCTCATTGCATCTTTAATCTCTTTCTCTCCCCTTTGCTCTCCACACTTTCCTAGCAGGCCTGATTTTCTGGATGCACATCCTGAAGTTCCAAATACAATTAACTGCTTTAACTTTTAAATAGTGATTAGTATCATTTTTCTTCTCCCTTACTTCCCACCCCTTTGCTTCTTTCCTACTCATTATTTTTTTTAATTGCTTCAACAATACCTGCTTGCCAGCAGTTCTTCCACTGAATTTTTTAGTATTCTATGTATATATCCAACTTTCCATACACCAGCCAGGATCATACAAAAGTATTATCTGCATATTCATTCCAAATAGGCATCACCTCTGCAGAGTCATATCAGAAAAATCCTTCCAAGAGCTTCAGGTGTGTAGAGAAAATCTCTTTATCTATCATGCAGTGCTCAATTTCATCCTCTATATAGATATAAGATATATATAATATATATCTTATATATCCTATATAGGATATATAAGATATATATAATATAATATATAACCTATATCTATAAGATATCTATAATTTCATCCTCTTATATAGATATAAGATATCTATATATCAATGGCAGGTAAAAGAGGTGGACACTTGTATAGCCCACTTCCCTAAAACACATCCTAGACAGTCTTTACACAATGGTTCCAAGGTTAAGTAATTTAGACAATGCCTAGCCATTCTTGTGGATTTTGTTCTATTCTTTCAACAGGCCTTGGATTCAAAGACTCAGAAAGCTCCAAAATCCTGATCATATAGGCAAACTTGGAAAAACTTTTGTTTATTCCAAATGAAGAACAATTAGATGTTGATATTGGAAAATAGACACAAGCAGCAGCCCACTCCACCTTCATTTCAAAGGCAACATTACAATTAGTTTGAGCAGTGTTCCTCAAAGTTGGCAACTTTAAGACATGTAGACTTCAATTTCCAGAATTGTCCAGCCAGCCACAAATGCTAAATTAGAGATTCACTGTGGAACTGAATATACCGTGTTTCTCCAACAATCCGCCCCCCCATAGGAAGACCCAGCATGTTTTCTAGGCATAAAATGAAATTAAGCCCCTCCCTCCAAATTTAGGCCTAGTTTAAAATTGTGGGGGGAAGGCGGGCAACTACGCCTCACCATCAGCCACTCCTAACAGCCAATCAGCAGGTAGGCGGCGTAGCTGTGGATGTCCGACATGTGTTTCAGCTGCTTCTCAGGCCTCCGTAGCTTCCACAGTTTCCACCAGTGCTGGCGCCTCTCTCGCTAGCACCGTCTCCAACAATAGCATCTGAGTTGCTCCCGCTTTTCCTCCGTCTCCATAACAACAGGAAAAAAAAACATTTTGAGGTACCTGGGAGCGCCACGCACTGTGTTTTGGTTTAACCCGAGCAGCTGGGTGGGCGTGAAAAGAGCCGAGTTAGCGTCTCTGCTGCTGCTACCCTTGGTGCTCCAGCCTCGGGCTCTGCAAGTTTGCAAAAGTCCCAGTGCGCAGCCCGTTCCTGCATTCCAAGCGCCCAGGCCAAGCTGCAGCTGTCCCTCTCTCACCAGCGCCATCTCCAATAACAGCGGAAGCAGTAGCAAGAACCATGGAAGCATTTCAGTCGCTTCTCCCATGTGGGAGCTGTCTCCATAACTTCCATGATTCCCGCCCCTGCTGCCGCTGTTGTTGGAGATGACGCTGGCGAGAGAGGCTTGGGCACTTGGAATGCAGGAACAGACTGCGCACCGGGACTTTTGCAAACTTGCAGAGAGCCTGAGGCTGGAGCATCAAAAGTAGCAGCAGCCGAGATGCTCGCTTGGCTCTTCTCACACCCACCCAGCCACTCGGGATTAAACCAAAACGTAGCGCGCGGTGCTCCCTGGTCCCTCAAAATCTTTTTTTTCCTGTTGTTACGGGACGGGGGAAAATCAGGAACGACTCAGATGCTGTTGTTGGAGACAGTACCGGTACGTAGGGGGGAAGAAATTAATTCACCCCCGAAAAGACATCCCAGCTGTTTTTTCAGGGCTCAAAAAAAAAAAAAATAAGGCCCGGCCTTATTTTGTGAGAAACACAATAGTAATAAATGACTCCTTCTCATCATGAAGCAAATGACAGTTGATTGATAGAGAAAAGGGAACACTTCTTCAAATAGCTTTCACAATTTTTACTACTATAAATTATTGAGATGGCTAGCAAATTCACTGGCTTTAAAATGAACAAAAGTTTAGAATATTAAGAGTATCACCATGACTAGAGTCAGCATTCTTTTGAACACCATTAGCTGGGGAGCAGCAATCAAGAAAACTATGAGTTTATGTTCTGCTCAGGAGTTTACCAAGAAGCATCTGGAAGACCAATGGGAACACCGTATGCTGAGCTAGAAAAGGCTCTGGTTTAATCATCCAGCTGGTCTTTACTTAGATTCTTGTATCAGAAGAAAAAATCATGGTGCATTAGACCTAAGAACTAAACTATATTCCATGTATCCTGTGGAGATATGTTTTTGATTTAGGAGATGTATATGCATAAGATTCGCATTTGTTTTTTATAAAGAAGTATTTTTTTAAAAAATCTGCTTTGATTAAATTTTGATTGAAACACTATAATGGTCCATAATGAATCACATAAGCTACTGGTTTGGGCCCACATACTGCCAGTACCCATTCGTGAATATTGTAATAATGTGATTTAAATTAAAGAGAGCTAATGTGGAATAGGGAACATATGGTTAATCACTTTGAGTAAAGGCAAAAAAAATCCTAAACATATGTAAAATAACAATCTAAGCTTAACATTCAACGATGTATTTCTGAGAATTCACTTGAGCCTTTAAAGTTATGTTTGTAGGTGTTTAATGTGAAGGATTTTGTCTTTTTTTAAAAGACTGATGTCTGAAAGAAGTGGAATTTAACAGAATAGCAGGGAATATGCACAATGGAATTAGGTAAGGATCAGATGATATAACAGTTAAGTATAAACAAACTGACTTGCAGAAATTATGTAAAGAGGGATTCAAAAGATAATTAAGGGAGATTTTTAAAAATCTTTTCTCCACATGAAAGCAAAATCAAATGTTAGCCATTGGAGAATGGAAAGTGGCATAAAACTGGAACATTAATACCTTCTAAAGGTATTGGGTAGCATGCCTGGTGGAATATAAACCAATACAAGACAACTGAAGTGTTGTGTTTTATACCTTATTCTTAGCTTCTTTGGACTTCTCTTAGTTACATGTCACATAGATCCTGTCATGAAAATCTCTTGTGTCAACAACATACAGCAGCTGCACAAAGTTGATTGGCCAGATGAAATATGTCCTAGTCTGGCAAGCATTTTATCTAGCAGTGTGCAGGTCTTATGTTCAAGGTTAAACACATTTTCCTAACCTGCCTTTATAGTTTTCAATGGGAGGGGTAAGGGGTGGTGGTGAGAGGGATATTTGCAACTGAATGCTTTGGGTTTACAATGATCTTATGCCCCATCCATTGTTTTAATCAATATTGCACCGCAGATGCAATATTTTTTAAAAATAAAAAGGATGGAATCAAGGAACTATAGTGTTACTGCTGTTTAATGTATTAACTGCCAACAATATGCCAAACATTTTTGTCACAGGATATGCAGAAAGGTGAGCCAGAAATTATATTCTGCATAAATTGTAGACATCTCTCTCAGGTAAAGCCCATGTTACACTGGCCAACGGATGCAAAAAGGACATAGCGGACAAGCAAAATGTTCCATCCGTTGTTATCCGCTCTTAAAAGGGGCAAAAATTTGCATAACTGGAGCGGATAACACGGACGCGGGGAGGCAGGGCGGATGCAAAGCAGATGCGGAACGGAAGCCCAGCGGATGGAAGCGGATGGGAGTGGATTGCGCAACCGCAGGGCTTCTGGGGGGCCTCAGCAAAGCGGATGTGGAACGGAAAGAGCGGATGCAGAACGGACGCCGAATGGATGAAGCAGATGCACAGCAGAAGCCTAGCGGATGCACAGCAGAAGCCTAGCGGATGCACAGCGGAAACAGAACGGATGCCGACCGTTAATTGTGCATGCGGGGGGGAAGTATTACGTAAGCCCCCCGGATATAAAGGGAAGCAGCTCGCACGTGGCCAGCATTCCGAGGAAAGACCTGCTGCTGGACACTTCGAGTTCCTTGCCTGCCCTTGCCAGCCTGCCTTCCAGCCAGCCTTGGTACCTGCCAGCCTCCCTGCCAGCCAACAACCCCACAACCATGGGGAGGAAGCGAAAGCCTCAGCAACCTGCCGCCATCCGTGGCAAGAGGGACAGGGCCAACCTCCCGCCCCCTGCCCCTGACTCTGCTTCTGCTGGGGCTTCTGCTGAAGTGGTGCTGGGGTGCTTCTGCTGGTGCTGGGGCTTCTGCTGGGGCTTACTCTGTTGAAGCTGCTCCTGGTCCTGCTGGTCCTGCTGCAGCTGCTGATCCTGCTGCCGCTGCTGCTGCTATTGCTGATTATGATCCTGCTGGTGAGGATGATGATGATGATGATGATGATGATGATTCTGCTGGTGCTGCTGGTGCTGCTCCTGTTGCTGCTGGTGTGGAGGAGCAGCCCCTACTACCTGGGAGCCCCTCCAATGAGGGCCCATCTGGTCCAGCCAAAGGCAGGAAGAGGCATATGCGACAACGGGAGAGAAGGCAATACTATATTGAGGAGGCACACAAGGATGAGGTGCTGGAGTGGCTGAGAGAGAACGACTATCTGTGGCGGAAGGGACACCGGCTATACAGGGACACCAAGCGGAAGCAGGCTGCTTAGAGAGAGAGGGCAGAGAGTATGGGTTACACTTTGGAGGTGCTCCTCGGCTGGTGGAAGCACATGCACACCTGGTACAGGAAGCTGCACCTGAAGAAATCTGGCCAGGCCACTGTGATGCTGACGGACAGAGACCTACGTCATGGCCAGGAGCAGCTTCCTGGAGGGTGAGGTCCGCCACCGAGGAGCACCAGCAGCCCCTCTCACGACCCTCTCTCTCCGGCAGCCTGCTGAGAGCCAGTCCTCTTCCGGCCGAGAGTCAGTCCCTGTCTCCAAGCAGGTTTCTGTGGAGCGTGCCACAGCGGAGAACCCGCAGACAGGTGTGGTAAGTGTGGTGGAGTGCGTAGAGGACTCCCTGGTGCGGTGGGAGAAAGGAGACATCGAGTCCACCACACTCCTAGCCGCATCCACCACCACCCAGCTCCGCCTCCGCAGAAAGGCAGAGAGCCGGACAGCTGGAGGGGCAGAGCTACACTGTCCTGCTGGAGATCAGGGACACCATCCGCACCAGCATAGATCTCCTCTCTCAGCTGGTCCACACTGACTCCTCATCCTCCAACCACAAGCCCTTCCTCACCTATGTCAACTAGACCCTCAAGGAAATGGCGGATCCACAGTACCAGCTGGTGAAGGACTGGATCACCAAGCTGCTTCACAACCCTCCAGACCAAGAGGAACCTGCTCCCACCCAGTCCAGGCCTGCTCCTCCACCCCAGGTGATGTCCCTCCCATTCCAAGGCTTCCCACAGGCCCTCACCTACCAGGGCTACGGCTACCAGGAGGTTCAGCAGCACAGGCAGCAGCCCTTCCCAGTCCAGGCACAGAGTCATCGGGCGACACCGTTGCCACCTGTTTCACTGATGCCACCGAAGCCACCCACGCCAATGATGCCACCGATGACAGCGATGCCACCCACCCCAATGATGCCACCGATGACAGCGATGCCACCCACCCCAATGATGCCACCCACGCCAGTCCTCACGCAGCTGCAGACCAGACAGCCCCACTACACTACTCCTTCCTCCACCCCACAGCCAAGCCAGGCCTCAGTACATCTCTCATCAGTACTGGGGCTGACACCCCATGGCATGGAGGAAGGACCTCTCAGCATCACGGGGCTGAGCCAGCTGTCCGAGAGCTTTCTCAACACACCGTCCCCTGTTGTCCTCTCGAGGCCAGGCACTCCAGCACCACCCACCACCACAGCACCTGGACCCTTCACCCCTGAGACTGGGCACACCTCCGAGTGACCAAGAAGAGTGCCAGAGACCGGGTAGCTGGCTACCTGTGGACTTTATTTGGACACTTGACTTGGGTCATTTTTTTTTGCAGCTTGTTGTTCAATAAAGTTTATCTTTGATTCACACACTTGCTTCATTTGTTTTTGTTTTTAAAAAGTCTTGGTGGAAACTTTTAGAATTGGCTTAAGCTTTTGCATGCTTGTGGGATGGGTTAAGATAGCAGTGGGGTGGGCAGGGATACCTGTGGAATGAGCAGGGATACCTTTGGGATGGCGAATAGCTGTGGGATAGATAAACCTCCAGTGCAAGCATAGTGAGACTGTATAGTCCACCCTCCCAGGTGCCACACCTAGGGCCCTTTTTTATCAATAACAATGTAAGCATTGATCCACACATTTGAACACAAACACAACTCTTTATTAAACGCCCTGTTCATTGTAGGCCCACCCAACATACATGGCCCAATGCCATCCGTGTAATGAGACAGGCTGAAGGAAGCATCCATTAAGCATCTACCATCCTGTCTTGCCACTCCACCGCTCCAGCTGGGGAGTTGCACCAGTGTTTCAGGAGTTTGCGCTGCTTCTTCCCTTCCCGTGAGCTTCTGTTGTGGCCTTGCACATCCTGAGTGTCGATCAGGTTTCGCCCTTGCCTCCATTCCCCAGACTCCATGTCCCAATTGCCTTGTTGACAGTCCACGAGCCTGTTCTGCAAGACTGGGTAGCGGGTGCACATGAGATTGTGCAGGATGCAGCAAGCTTCCACGATCCTCCCCACGGTCTCTGGGTGATGCTGCATGGTGGTGAGAAGTACCTGGAACCCGTTGGCCAGGATGCCAAAGGCGTTCTCCACCACCCGCCTTGCCCTGGACAGCCTGTAGTTGAAGATCCTCTCTTCACGGGTCAGGAGTCTGGAAGTGTATGGCTTCATGAGGTAGGTTCTGAGGGAGAAGGCGTCATCCCCCACAATGAAGTTGGGCACATCTTGGATGTCGTTGGGCAGGGGGTCTGGATCTGGGAAGCCCACGATGAGGTTGCCTTCCAACCCCTCCTTGAGGTGATTGGCGTTGTATACCTGGGCATCTGAAGATGAGCCGTAGCCAGAAGCATTGATATACATGAATTTGTAGTCAGCATCGACCATGGCGAAGAGGACGATGCTGAAGAAGCCCTTGTAGTTGAAACAAGTGGACCCCGACTTGGCTGGAGCTTTGCAGGCCACGTGCTTCCCATCTATGGCTCCAACGGTGTGGGGGAAGTTCCACCTCTGATACCACTGCTCTGCAACTTTCTTCCATTCTTCTTCAGTGGAGGGGCACTGGAGGAGCTCCTCCTTGTATTCTTCGATGATGGCCTGCAACACTTCTCTGACCGCAATGCTGATGGTGTTGTGTGGCACCCTCCAGCCATACTGCATGCTTTTGTAGGTGGTCCCTGAGGCCAGGTGGCGCAGAGTGAGTGCCACCTTGAGCCCAGGTTCCAGGCTGGGCCGGAAGTTGGTGTTTGCCTTGGTCAACCTGGGTGTCAGCCGCTGCACAACTTCGTCAAACATGGCTGGAGGCATCCTCATGAAGTTCTGGAATGCACGAGTGTCTTCGTTCCTGAGCTCCACCATCAGCTTGTTGTACAGTCCGTACTCTGCTCTTCTCCCGATCCATTTTCGGACCCAGACTGTTTTGTTCGGAAAACACACGAGGTAGACCGGGTTCCAACAACAAATACTTTATTCTTTAACTAGTCAGTAAATAGGAACACTTGGCTGAAGCTGAGGCCAGCCTTTTATACAGGCTGGCTTGCCTGCTTGTGGCCAATGGCAGTTGCTTAAATTTGCCGCCTTTTAGCAGCTCTTTGGATTGGTTCCTAGTGAACCAATCCAATGTTTAGTTTATTTGACCAATCAGGTTTGCAGATTTGGAGTCACCCACTTTACATATAGAACACCCCTCCCCTCTTAGTTCAGTCCTACGTGGTGACGTAGTCTCGCAGGTAGGCGGGGCTTTTCCGGACTCGACTTGACTTGTGCAGTTCATTCTTAGTGAAGTCTTTGACCGGTTCGGATGGCCGTGTCATGCGTTCTTCTCCCTGGAACCGTCTGGAAGGGTGAGTCAGCCATTTTACCGCCGCCTGAGTTTCTTAGGCTGGTGGTTTTGCCGCTCCCTCCCGTTTCCTCCGGGCAGGTCGAGCTGGCCTGGCTGGCCCCTTCCGATGGGCTCTTCATGCAAGTCTCTCCAAACAGTAAGTCTTTTATTTGCTCTTTTTGATTATATGTTTCATTGGTTTTGGTTTTAAACAGTTCTTTATTTACTTCTTGCCTTTCCCCCCCCCATCTTGGTTTGCAATTTGTCGGTTTTGTCGGTGAATGGTTGTAAGTCTGTGGTTCTCTCTATAATTCAGGATCGAAGCTGGTCTATGTACCGCTTCCATTCCCTGCCATCCTCTATTATTAATCGGTAGGATTTGGGGCCTGTGATTTGGGTAATCTGTCCTGGTAGCCATACCGGGTCCCCGGTGAAGATTTTTGCATATACTAAATCGCCTATTTCGAATTGTCTAAGCCGTGTAGAGGAGTCAGGGGGGTTTTCTGGAGTAAAATTTGGGTGTAACCTATCAAGGTGTGATCTTAACTTTCGCCCCATAAGTAATTCTGCTGGGGACTTGTTGGTTATGGTACTGGGCGTTATGTGCTGGAGTGTGAGCAAACGGTTTACTTTCTGTTGGACATCTCCGGCGTCCATTCTTTCTAAACCTTCTTTAGTAAACCGGACCATTCTCTCAGCCCTGCAGTTCGCAACTGGGTGAGCCGGCGCGGTTAGGGCATGTCTTATACCTAGGGAGGCTAGGTATTGCTCAAATTGTATGCTGGTTAGCTGTGGCCCATTATCTGAGACAAGAATGTCTGGTATGCCATGGGTGGCAAAAAGGTTGTCCAGCTTTTTAATTACAGTTTCTGTTGTCGTTGATGGCATAACTTTTACTTCAAGCCAATTTGAATAGGCATCAACGACAATCAGAAAGGTATGCCCCTTGGTAGGACCCGCGAAGTCAATGTGTATTCTTGACCAAGGTCCCCGAGGGGTTTCCCAGTCCTTAACAGGTGCTTTTGGTGGGGACGGTCTAATTGCTTGGCATTTGTTGCATGAGCTTACCCAATACTCTATGTCCTTATCAATACCCGGCCACCAAACATAACTTCTAGCAAGGCTTTTCATCTTAACCATTCCCGGGTGCCCTTCATGTAACAACCTAAGTACCCTGGCTTGTAATTTGGCAGGAATTACCACCCGATCACCCCACAACAAACACCCCTTTTGGATTGAAAGTTCAGTCTGTCTGGACCGGAAAGGTTTAAAGTTTTCAGTCTTTTGATTCTCCGGCCAGCCTTTACCTACCCAGCTAAGAACGCGGGCAGTCAATGAGTCTTTCGCGGTGGCTATGGCGACATCATAAGCTGATATGGGTAGATCGGGGCAAGTCTCAATTTGTAGTGTTGTCATCGCTGGTGCCGGGTCTTCGTCGGTTGCTGGTAAGGGTGCTCTGCACAAAGCGTCCGCATGGGAAATTTGTTTCCCTGGGCGATGTGTCAGATTGTAGGAATAAGCTGCTAGGAACTCTGACCATCTAGTCATTCTTGGGGACAGTATATTAGGTGTTGGCTTGTTTCCCGCCAAAATCCCCATTAGCGGTTTGTGGTCTGTTATGATTTGAAAAGTCCGCCCATATAAGTACTCGTGGAAGCGTTTTACTCCAGCGACAATTGCTAGAGCTTCCCTGTCCAATTGGCTGTAATTCCGCTCGGTTTTGGAAAGAGTCCTAGAGTAATATGCGATGGGTGCTTCTCTGCCATCAGGTAGTTGGTGGCTCAGGATGGCACCTACTCCATATGGTGAAGCGTCGCAGGTCACTCTTAATGGCAGTGTGTTGCTGAATTGAATGAGAACGTTTGTTGATGTTAGCAAGCTTTTAATATTTTGGAAGGCTTTTTTTTCTTTGTAACCCCAAGTCCAAGTTGGCTTCTTGTCTAAAAGACGGTGTAACGGTTCTGCTATAGTGGCCTTGTTTGGCAGGAACACATTATAGAAATTAATTAGTCCAAAAAATGCTTGTAGTTCGGTTTTATTTCTTGGTTCAGGTGCGTCTTTGATTGCTTTAACATTTTTGTCTGTAGGGTGGATACCCTCTCCGTCTATTGAGTAGCCCAGGAATTCGATGCTATTCTTAATTAAACAGCACTTTTCTCTTTTTACCTTGAGGCCAGATTCCCTAAACTTAGTTAATACTTCTTTGAGTCTTTTCCTTAATTGAGTTTCATCTCTGGCCGAGATTAGGACGTCGTCAAAATAGGGAACGACTCCTTGTATGCCATTTAGGAGGCGTTCCATCAGACTCTGGAAAACGCCAGGGGCCACGCTTACTCCAAATTGGAGCCGGTGACATTTGAATGCGCCCTTATGGGTGACTATAGTCTGTGCTTCTGCTGTTTCTGGGTCCACTGAGAGTTGTTGATAGGCTTGTGCCAAGTCGAGTTTAGCAAAAACTTTGCCCTTTCCCAGGGAGTGAAGCAAATGCTGGACTACTGGCACCGGGTATGCGCTTGGTTGTAATGCGTGGTTCAGGGTAGCCTTATAGTCACCACAGATTCTAATGGACCCATCAGGTTTTATGTGTGTGACAATAGGCGTTTCCCACTTGGCATGGTCCACAGGTTCTAACACCCCTTGGGCTATTAATTTGTCCAGCTGTTCCTCTATTTTAGCCTTTAGTGCAAAAGGAACTCGCCTGGCTTTTATTCTTCGTGGGGCTATCTGGGGGTTTAGACTGAAAGAAATGGGATTTCCCCGATACTTGCCAAGTGAGCCGTCAAAAACGTCTTGGAATTCTCGGATGAGGTCGTCTTCCCAGCTGGTTGTAGTCACTCGATCGATCCCGGTCATCCCGATGCCCAATGGTGCGAACCATTCGATGCCCAGGAGGCTTGGTCTGTTTCAGTCGACTATGGTCAGCGGTAGCACCTTGACGTGTTTGTAGGCGACTCGGAAATGTCCCATGCCGACTACAGGGATTTGGTTTCCCTGATAGTCCTTGAGAGTTAGGTGCTGCTTCTGTAATTCTTTGGGTTTGATACCTGGGACTAGCTGTTTTATTGTGTCCCACGATACCATGGAGAGGAAGGACCCCGAGTCCACTTCCATCTTGCAGTGTTTTCCTTCGATTTTTACAATGACTTTAACTTTTTTCCCGCTTCCCGTCTGAGCGCTATTTATAGTGACAGTTTGGTGTGTATTGGCTCGCTCTTCTTGTTGCCACTTTCTCTCAGCTCATTTAGGCTCAGCTCGTGTTGGGGAATTTCTGCGTCTCGTTGGGCTGTAGCTTTTTTTGTTCCTACAGACTTTCTCGATGTGCCCTCGTTTCTTGCAATGCCTGCAGATGGCATCGAGAAATCTGCATTCGGCTCGGGAATGGTTTCCTCTGCAGCCAGTGCACTCCCGCCAATTTCTTCTTTCGCGCTCTTTTCTGTTTGTGAGCAAACGGTGGATCTCGTCATCTTCTTTGCTCGATTTGAATGTTTCGCCAGACTCTTCGTAGTGGGTTGTGGTGGCAGGCTGCTTTCTGTCTTTGGTTGGGTTTGTTTCTTCGCTGTGTGTGTTCATCTTTTTCATTGCGACGGCCGATTTTTTCGCAGCTTCAGCGGCTGTGGCTTCCGCAAGGGCTTCGGTCACGGTGATGTTGGGCTTGTTGAGTAATTTACTCTGTGCGGTTGAGTCTCTCAGACCCGACACCACGCGATCCCTCATCGCTTCGTCAATGTTCAGGAAATCACACTCACCCCCTAGTTGTCTAAGGGCAGCAATGAAATCGGCAACGGTCTCTCCCTCTCTCTGGTCTCTGCGGTAAAACTCGTGTCGCTTTATTAAGTTTGACACCATCGGAGCGTAGTGTGTTTTGAGGACTCTTTGCAATTCTGTCCACGTTAGTTGTTTAACATCTCGGGGCTTCGCAAGGGCCTTTGCCATCTTGAAAACTGTTGGCCCGCAGTGCGTCAGGAATACTGCTCTCTTGCGTTGCTCTGAAATGTCTTCCATTTCATTGCTCTCCAAATACATCTGGAAGTGATCAGCATAGGAATCCCAATCCTCTTCGTTGGGATTGAAGGGTGTGGGCGGTGCGTTGTTTCCAGACATCTTGGTTGTCATCTGGACTTCTTATCACCGCGTGCAGGTTTTTTCCATTCAGGACGATCCCATCCTCGTCGCCAGTGTTTTGTTCGGAAAACACACGAGGTAGACCGGGTTCCAACAACAAATACTTTATTCTTTAACTAGTCAGTAAATAGGAACACTTGGCTGAAGCTGAGGCCAGCCTTTTATACAGGCTGGCTTGCCTGCTTGTAGCCAATGGCAGTTCCTTAAATTTGCCGCCTTTTAGCAGCTCTTTGGATTGGTTCCTAGTGAAGTATTGACAGCCAACGGCTTCCACAAAAACAAAATCACCAACTTGATCCACAAAAACACACCAAGACATAACAGAGACCTAGAAGATCAACTGATCTATGGAACAGCTGTCCTGCCCTACATAAGAGGTACCACAGATAAAATCAGTAAGATACTACACAGGCATCACATCAAGACTGCCTTCAAAACAGACAAAAAAATAGCAGCCATCCTGAGGAACCCCAAAGACAAAATTGACCTGGAAAACCAAGGCATATACGAAATTCCCTGTACATCATGCCCGGCTACATACATTGGACAGACCAATAGAAGAATAAGTACCCGCCTAGAGGAACACAAAAATGCAGTAAAAAAGCTGGAACACACCTCCTCACTAGTCCAACACATGAAAACCACAGGTCACAACATCAACTTCAATGGCACTAAAACCCTGGCCACTATAGAAAACCCCAGCCACAGAATCATCAGAGAAGCCATAGAGATTGAAAAAAGACCTGACAGCATGAATAGAAGAGATGATTCCACCAGACTGTCAATCATTTGGAAGCCTGCACTCTCAAATAGAAAGATCTCCATGCCACAAGCCAGGCAAACACCTGGGCAAAAACAGACTCCCTCTGATAGCTCCAACCTAAACCCCCCACCAGGCACCCAGGTGAAACCCAGCTTGCTAATGAATAGCAGCTTGCTAATGAAGAGCAGCCGTCCCTTCACACGGAGCCAAGCTGCACTAAAAGCCTCCAACACAAGAACAGACTGTTGCCAGCCAATCAAAGCCACAAAACAGACAGAAGAAACCAGGAACACCAATCAATCAAACTCCAAGTCCAATGAACACAGGTCCAGGCTCCCAGCCAATCAGAATGGACCAGCCTCAAATTTAAAACCAGGAGCTGTAAGACCCATATCCATACAGAAGCCTGATGATGGCAGATGAGATTCTGCCGAAACGTTGCTACAACTTTAAAAGCACAACTACTATGATGTGGGATAATACCCGAAGGAAGCTCAACAGCGCACACACATACACACACACACACACAAAAAAATGTATATATATTTGTTTTCTGAGGTTTTCGCGGGCATTTGTATGTGGATCTTTGGTTATTCGGGTTTTCTCCCGCTTAAAATTGGAAGTATCTAGGCAACGTTTCGATGAAGTCTCATTCATCATTTTCAGGCTTGTTTCTTTGGCTCTGTGCTTCTCAGAGTAATGTCAGCTTGCAGCTGCTTCTTCCTTTTAACTGCTAGTGGGGGTGTGACTTGATTGGGTGGGAGCTTGGCTGTGTTTTGATTGGGTGGGGGTGTGTTCTCATTGGTTGGGGGTTTGGCTGTGTTCTGATTGGTAGGGGGGTTGGCTGTGTTCTGATTGGCTGGGGGTGTGTTCTGTTCAGGTGGGGGCTTGGTTATGCTCAGGTTAGTCTTAGTTGCATGGGATCACCCCTCTCACCTGTCATCGCAAACCCCTAAATGGAACTAGAAAATTATGATCACCAACCCAAACTCTGGCTCAGATACGTAGATTACACCTTCATAATCTGGCCACGTGGGAAAGAAAAACTGAACAACTTCCTCACACACCTCAACAACCAACATCCCAAAATACAATTCACCATGGAAACAGAAGCCAACAATCATCTTCCCTTCCTAGATGTCTTAATATACAAAAAATCCAATGGCTCCCTAAGACAGACCATCTACCAGAAGAAAACACATACAAACCGCTGTCTACATGCACTTTCACACCACCACCCAGCACAGATCAATTCCATAGCCGAGACACTCTTCTCCAGAACAAAATGCTTAGCCGACGAACAACACTTAAAAACTGAACTACACACTCTCACTAATGTACTTGCAGCCAATGGATTCCCAAAAAAGAAGATTGCCCACCTAATCCAAAAAGAAACCCCAACCAAAAGCCAAGATAGAGAACAAGAGAATGGCAAAGCCCTCCTCCTATATATAAAAGGCACTACAGACAAAATCAGCAAGATCCTCCAAAAATACAACATTAAAACAGCATTCTGCACAAACAGAAAAATATCCACCATCCAAAAAAACCCTAAAGACAAAATCGAGTTAGAAAACCAAGGAGTATATGAAACCCCTTGCACTGCCTGTCCCACCACATACATCGGACAAACTAACAGAAGAATAAGTGCATGCATTGAAGAACACAAGAACTCAATCAAAAAAGAAGAACTGACCTCTTCCCTGGTCCAACACCTCAAAGCCACAGCATATGAAATTGACTTTAAAAATACCAAAACTATCGCCAAAACCGAACACTTCAACAACAGAATAATCAGAGAAGCCATAGAGATAGAAAAACACCCACACAGCATGAATAAACGAGATGATACCTCCCGCCTACCATTTGGAAACCTGCCCTCATGAATAAACGAGTATCTAACATGAAGAATGACACGAGACCCACACCCACGAGTGCCACACAAGATGCTACCACCACACTTCCACGTAGAAAAAATAAGACTCACACTCACAGAGAAGATGAGACACGACCATGCACCAGAAGCCATACCGCAGCTGCACCACTACCTGCTTCAAACCCCTCTGACCCATACAAGAAGTGAACTGACACCCACCATGAAGATGTGGCACGACCACAAACACGAAGCCAAACAACAGGATCACAGCTCACCAGCTCAAATCCCCCAGAAACTAAGACTAACCTGAGCACAACCAAGCCCCCACCTGAACAGAACACACCCCCTACCAATCAGAACACAGCCAAACCCCCAACCAATGAGAACACACCCCCACCCAATCAAAACACAGCCAAGCCCACACCCAATCAAGTCACACCCACACTAGCAGTTAAAAGGAAGAAGCAGCAGCAAGCTCACATTACTCTGAGAAGCACAGAGCCAAAGAAACAAGCCTGAAGATGATGAATGAGACTTCATCGAAACGTAGCCTAGATACTTCCAATTTTACGGGGGAGAAAACCCGAATAACAAGATGCTACCACCACACTTCCACACAGAAAAAAGACTCACACCCACACAGAAGAGGAGACACGACCACGAACCAGAAACCATACTGCAGCTGCACCACTACCCGCTTCAAACCCCTCTGACCCATACAAGAAGCAAACTGACACCCACCATGAAG
>BLBF01000018.1:32487938-32493182 GCA_015471245.1 Laticauda colubrina
GTTGACTGTCAGTGCATAGTTCAGTCTTTATATGTGTCTTATCTGCCAGACATCTGGTTCTGGTGATTAGTGTTTTGGCCACGGAGTTTATCTGTGCTGGGTGGTAGTGGGATTGGGCATTGAGGTAGAGGTTGGTGCGTGTTTTCTTCTGGAATATGGTGTTTCCTAGTGTGCCATCTGTTTTTTTGTAGATTAGTACATCTAGGAATGGTAGTTGTTTGTTTGTTTCCATTTCCATGTTGAATTTGATTTTGGGGTGTGTGTGCTGTGTGTGTGTTAAGAAGTTACTTAGGTTTTCTCTTTCATGGGGCCAAATAACAAATGTGTCATCGATGTATCTTCACCACAGTTTAGGTTTGTGGGTGGCATTGGCTAGGGCTCTGGAATCAAATTCTTCCATGAACAGGTTTTCAATGACGGGTGACAATGGTGATCCCACACAGGGGCTCCTTCAATTTCCTTGTATCTTTGTCCTTTGTATATGAAATATGTGTTGGTTAAGCAGTATTCTGTTAGTTCCATGAGGTGTTTGGGTGGTTGGTATTTATTTTTGATGATTTTGAGAGTTTCTTTTATCAGGACTTGAGTGAATAGTGAAACCATGTCGAAACTTACAACCAGATCTTCTTGTTCCACGTGTAGATCTTTGATCATTTCCAAGAGGTGGTATGAGTTTTGTATATGTGAAGCTGCTGCTTCAGCATGGGGCTGTAGCTGCTTTGCTAGGTATTTGGCTAGGTTTTGTAGTGGTGCTTCTCTGGAGCTGACTATGGGCCTGAGAGGTATGCCTTCTTTGTGTATTTTTGGGAGGATGTATAGTTTGGGGCATCTGGAAGACTTTTCTTTTGGGATGATTGTCTGTTGGATTTCTTTGCTCATGTGGCTGGCTATAATTTTTTTCTTGGTGATTTTTTCCAGATATGTGGTTGGGTCCATGTTTATGGGTTTGTATGTGGTGTCTTGGAGTAGGTCTGTCAATTTTGTTTCATAGTCTTTTCTATCCATTACTACCGTGACATTCCCTTTATCTGCTGGATGTATGATTATGCTGCTGTCGTTCTTTAAGGCTTTCAGGGCTTTTAGTTCCTCTTTGTCCAAGTTGCTTTTGGGTGGTTTGCTTGTGCATAGGATGTTAGTGACTTGTGTCTTATTCTATCAGCTTTATCTGTATTTAATTTAGTTAGGCTGGATTCCAGAGATTCCAACTGGATCAGTTAAACAAAGATCTTCTAATTCTGCACCTGGAATTGAGTAACAAAATCCATCTTTTACTTTGGGACAAGATAAAACAACTTACAACTTAGAGAGCTGAAACTGAAACCACTTACAAAAATGACAATCTGCTGAAGAAACTAAAGAAATTTGAACATGACAAGAAAGCCCCTAACAACTCACAACAACACCTGAAACAATTAGTATGCAAGGTTTCCAACAGAGAACTCACCAAAACAGAAACAGATGTCCTAACCAAAGGATTCAATTATGCTATAGCACCCAAAAAAATCCCCACAGAATCCATCATATGTGGAGTACAATACTGTCTTGTCTACTATTGAAATCCCAGTAAGCGCTTTTCTAACTGCAATCAAGTATAGCTAGAATGAGTTCTTTGTAACAAAGAAGGCAATCTCTGATTAGATTGTACATCTTTAACTCTGTTCTGAGAAGATAGAATCCTATCATTTGAATTAAATAGCTATAAATTCTAAGGAGTGTCATTTGAATTTTAAATGGTTGTTTCTACATTACATGCCACATTAAACACATTCACTAGTTTTTTAAAATGTGTTAATTTTTTTATTTAAATGCTATGAAAGAAAGCAACCAAGAAACTACAATTTCTTGACAAAAGATTACAATGCAGTTGCAGACAAAATTAACATTTCTGATTTATTGTTATCAATTCATTTTGATATATTTTATATGCATATTGGTCCCAAGATCTCCAAAAGAAATGACATACCCATTTAAACATAACATAGGAGGAACAGAGATAGTCTTGGGAATTCGAGAAGAATTGAGCAGAAAAAGTATGTAAAAATTGAGAGGGAATTATATTGGGCTCAAATACCTGTGTGCTCACAATTAGAAGTCTCCTGAATTGACCCACTCATTATTTGGGATTCTGTGAATCCAATACTTCAATGACATCTCTCATATCTTTCCAGCCTTGTCTTTGGCTGAGAAGCCTCTGATGAAGAGTATGTTCTATGCATGCATTTCTGCATTAGCAATGACTGCTTTATTTATCTCCTCCCAATAACAATGTATGCTAGAGAAGAAAGCCTGTTGGGTATCTGTATGAAAGATTTACAGCTCTTGACTTTATTCTTCACGCAGGAGGCTGATCCACAAAGGTGATTTTTTTTTTCAAACTAATCAATTTTTATTCTAAATTTCAAAAGAAAAACAAATAGATTCTGATTTTAAGACAGAAAAAGCAACAATAACATATGGCTTAACATATGTGTTTTGGCACTTTCTACCTGAATGGCACCATGATGTGCACTGGTATTCCTCAACCTGTTCATTTCTAGATTGCTTGCATTTTACAATTTATATCATGTCTGACCAGTATCACATTGCCTCAGATTGATGGTAACTTTTGGTACCAAGCCTTTAATGGAGGCTTGCAAAGAACGTAGTCAAACCAAGCAAGGAATGCTTAGCATTAAAAGAGAACATTTACACAATTTGCTAAGATGCAGTTTATTTTCTCTTGCCAATCAGCTACAGAAATAAAACCTATGGACTTCGTTTGAAGGAATCTGGTAAGCTGAAAATTTAATTAACTTTGTGTAATTTAGGAAGACATAAAAGTGCCTCATCAACTTAAGAGGTAGCTCTTTTCTTCTCTTTTTTGCCCTATGGCGCAGACTCACCATTCAGTCCTTCCCATCCCACCCAGTCCTGGTTCCCAATTAGACTGTAGTAGAACTAAGGAGTGAGAAATGATCGAGCTCTCTTTATCAGGTGGGAACTTCAGCTGGGACCCCAATTCAGGTGGGAGATATACACAGAACTATAATTGTCCCATAAATTTCATCTAATAGCATTTATTTCAAAATAAATAACTTTGATGTTTTTGTGATATTAAATTCATTGAATATATTTTTTTTTCTGATTTTGAAAATACGATTGAAAAGATTGAGGGAATATACAGTCAACTCAAGAAGTGGTTAAGTGAACAACAGGCTAAGATTGAAGCAAATGGGAAACTAATGGCAACTTTAACTGCTAAAATAACTAAAGAGTAACTGAAGAGCTGGTGTCCTGCCAAAAAGCCTTGGGCTACATCCAAGGTCAAGAAAGTAAGGGGGGGAAATGCTCACGCTTTTATCGACAGCATAAAGAGGCTTAAATAGAAACTATTACAAATATTTTTTTACCTGTTCCAGACAGATTGTACTGAATCTATAGAAGCTGTCTATCATGGGCCATCTAGATTCAGGTCTTTACAATTATTGATCCTTTTTCTGCTGAATCTCTTCAGAGAGATGACTGGGACAATATAATACAAGCAGCCAAAACAACAATACATTTGGAATGCAAGGGGGGGGAGAAATTATGCCATTTCCAGAGCTATCTTTCAAAGTAGTACAGAAGCACACAGAATTCCACCAAACATATGTTTTGACTAGAAAACAAAGAATAAAGATTTATTATGAGATATCAAGTAACCTTTTTACTCCACACAGACAGATTTTCTCCATGATGACCTTGTCAGGTGCAAGTAACTAGGAATAGAAGTTCAACTGAAAGCACTTTGAGTTTATAACACAGGAATCTGATCCACTAATGGTCAAGGCAAATTGGCATAAGAGTCAATGGAATTCAAGGGAGATTGGACTTAGGTCTCGTGGGAACAAGCAACTCCAAGCTGACGATGTTTTTGACCTCACAGATCTGTCCCTAACCTGGCTTTTAGATCTTCCAATGATGTGCCTTACCACTGTAACTGTTACCTACCATGCTATTTATTATCCTCTTCTTTTCTTCTATCTTTCCAACCTTGGAGACTTTTCCAGAGAGCTAGGTCTTCACTTAATATGTCCAGAGTAGGATAATTTGAACCTGATCATTTGTGCCTCAAATGAGAACTCTGGGTTGATTTGTTTGATGATCCATCAGTTTGTTTTCTGTCTGTCCATAGTTTTGTCAGGAAAGCCAGCACATAACGTTTAAAGATGTCAATACTCTTCCGATTCTGCTTCTTCAAAGTCTGACTTTTGCTTTCATAAAGTACCACAGGGAATAACATAAGTTGTATGGTTCCAATTTCATAGGTATAGCTATATCACAAGGCCTTCATGACGACTCTACCAAGTGCTAGTCTGTGGTGTATTTCTTGACTGTTTGTTCTTTTATTGTTGATAATTGATTCTAAAAAGCAGAAGTTATCTTTTCATATAAATGATGTTTTTATTCCCAATTCTGGTTGTTCTATGTTTTCATGAACTTAGAGTTGTTTAATTTTAATTCAATTTCTCAGTTTGTTCCTTAACTTTTATTACTAAAGCTTGCAGATTCTTTGTATTTGGGACTATCAGGATAGTATCATTAGAATCAGGGGTGGGATTCTACAGGTTCGCACCTATTTGCTAGAACCAGTGGTTAACATTCTAAGCAGTTCGGAGAACTGATTGTTAGAAGAAATTACTGGCCTAATCCTGTAAGGAAGGCAGGAAGGAAACATTCTAGTGTTGCTTGCAGAAACTGTCTCTCTGTTAACCCTTATTACATTCTTGTAACAGGACAAGACTTCCTGTCTCAGGAACTTCTCTGGAGTTTTTTTCCCTTCCTTTGCTGGTACTTTGCTTGTGTGGAGTGACCATTCAAAATTACAGTGGCACTGAAAAAAGTAACTTATGACCATTTTTCACACCTACGACTGTTGCAGCATCCCCACAGTCATGAGAGGCCAGGTGAGAAGATGCGTACCTCGATGTGAGTGATGTTGAGTTGGCCACATCCAGCCAGTCACATGATCACCAAGCCACACGCACCAACTAAGCCATACGCACAGAACCAGTTGTTAAAAAATTTGAATCCCGTCCCTGTTTAGAATAGAATTGAATGGAATGGAATGGAGAAGGGAAGGGAAGGGAAGGGAAGGGAAGGGAAGGGAAGGGAAGGGAAGGGAAGGGAAGGGAAGGGAAGAGAAGAGAAGAGAAGAGAAGAGAAGAGAAGAGAAGAGAAGAGAAGAGAAGAGAAGAGAAGAGAAGAGAAGAGAAGAGAAGAGAA
>BLBF01000018.1:32502859-32524020 GCA_015471245.1 Laticauda colubrina
CACCTTTTGTTGTGTCTTACACCTTTTGTGAAAGACACACCAAAAGGACATCCAAGTTTGGCTTTTATCCATAAAGAATAGCTTTCTTTAATATAAAATATGTTTTGAAAAGAAAGAGAAGCTCAAAATGTAATTGCTACTTTTTCTGCTTCTTGGAATTTAAGTTTGACCAAACATGAGCACGTAATAGTATTGCTGCTGAAACACCTTAAACTGACAGCCGTTTCCTTTTCCAAGTTCCAATTTGATTGCAAATTTTCACAATGAAAAGATGAGCATTTAAATTGTACATAGCGTGCACAGTGACATCATTCCAAACGAAGAGGCCAACCAATTAAAGTTTTGCAATGAGTATTTTTCCCTATTTTAAAAGGTTGTCATGAGATTTTTCAAATGCAAGTTTTGTTCGATCAGAGACCATTGAAGAAACATGCAGTGGGGAGAAAATCCATCTGCAGCTATTATTTATATTGCTATTTCCATTCTAAATGCTGAATGCTCTCCACACATAGCTTTATTCTTTTAGATAATCAGCTCATAACCTCACAGTGGGCCTTCATTATCAACTTTTCTGCAACCTAGGTCTTTGCCTAGAACTGAAATAAAAAGAATATATTCAAATTTTTGAACAAAGGATAGAGATTAATTCCTTTGGTCTACCTTCTGCCCGAGAAACCAAAATGAGAAAATATATGGATTCATGTCTGGTGAGATAATTGTACTCTAACGTTTTCTGTTTAAATTTAAAATAATTAAAATAATTAATTAATTAAAATAATTAGTTAATAAGCATTGCTTCCTTTTTCTTTAAATAGGACTGTATAAATATTTCCACACTAATCCCCATATTCATTTTTTATCACTAGACCATATTATTATTATTGCAATATTTTTAACATAACTCACCACAAAGTTTCCAACTTAAGGCCCGGTCCCACTGCACTTACGGATGCAAAGAGGATGTAAAACGTTAAAAAAAGCTTGCCATCCGTTGGAAAACGCTATGCATCCGTTGTGTACTCATTGCATATGTGTTTCATACGCTCTATCCATCAAGCATCCGTCCACTGCGATTTCATCCGTGCAAGAAGTTTTGAGCTGCACAAAACTCTGTGAATGGATGAACTTTCCACTGTGTACGATGTACATCCACGACATATACGGGCAACAAACGTTCTGTGTCTGTTATCATCCGTTAAACGTCCACTGTATCCTCTCTGCATCCTCTGGGCATCCTCGCAACTCACATCCGTTGCAGCTGAAAATGGAAAGAGGGAGGAAAGAAAAGGTACATGGAACGTCTGTACATCGTTAGTAGCACGGAAATAAAAAGGATGCGCAGTGAACAGTTTGTATCCGATATACATCCGCGCAGTGTCCCCTTTCTTTCCTTTAGGCGTACGTGATGTATCCGCTTCATCTGCTATGTGTCCGCTTCGCAATTATCCCCCGTAACCCCTTTGGAGTTGTCATCTCCTTCCATCCGCTTTCATCCGCTAGGCTTCCGATGAACATCCATTTAACATCCCTGCTACATACTACCCACGTCCGTTCTTTTCCATTCTTTTCCATTCTGTTTATGCAAATTTTCACCACTTTTTGGAGCGGATGACAACGGATCGAGCCATCCCCGAAATTTTGCTCATTTGCTGTGTCCTTTATGCATACGTTTTGTGTCCGTCGGCCAGTGGGACCGGGCCTTTAGGTTTATATATTAACTGAGATGCAATAGGTTCCAAGGCAGAGGAGTGATGGTTAGTGTCTGCTATCAACCAGGTACTACAATGTTCACTCTCCTAACTTTTTTGTCTTTCTCATCAACAATTATGAAATCTGAGGTGTTATGTGGCAGATGCCTGTCTGTTTGAATTCCAGAGTCCCAGAGAACTTTAGAATCTCCTTGAAGCAGCTAGCTAGGTAGTCCACTGTTTCTTCAGCTTCTTTGCAGATACTTTCTTTGCATTTGCTGTTTGTTGATGTCTTTTCAATTTTGGCTTTATATATAATTGTTCTTTAGGCTTGGGCTTTTGTAGCCAGAATTACTCCCTCTATTCCTTGCTTCAATTTTTTTTTAACCACTGCTAGTTCTTCTTATCTGCTTTGGTTCCTAGTTTTTTGTGTATTGGAGTTATAATATTGTACCTAGTCATGTCTCTTTTCCATTCTTCATTTGGTCTTTCTCGTGGGACAGTTTGGTCTTTTCAGTATTTAGCAAGTCTTCATGGTACACTAGCTTCCATGCATCTTCTTCACTGTTCAGATATTCTTACAATGCAATTTTTTGCAACATTCCATGTCCACCTATGCTCCTTGGTAAATAGAATCGGTCAACATTGCTGCATGTATACTGGGCATGATTCATTGTCATTATTTTTCTGGTCTTCCTATCCAAGGTTTCTGGTTATGATTGAATCAAGTCCACTGTTTTGGTTGTGTATGTATCTAGAATTGTCCAGGTGTTCGTATTAATGGTATCTCCTTCACTGAGTTTGGATTTTAAGATCTTCTTTACTCTCATGATATATTTAGCTTCTTCTTGACTTCAGTGTGCATGATGTTGTCAGTATGCTGATATATTTGTAGTTATTGTCTTCATCCAAACTCTTGATGTTATTTCCACAGCACTTCTTGATTCAGTTTACATTATTTTCCTCCTGCTGATGGTAAGAATGGTGTATTTCTCCAGTCAAAACTTGATTGCAGTATTTGGCTTTATATACAGATAGTGTTGACCAGCTATTCTATTCCAGATGGTGTTTCTCCATACAACTTCAGATCATCCATGTAAAGGAACTGGGATAGACTGGCAGTTGTTTTTGAACCTTGATAGTCATGGTCTGATTTGTCCAGCCATGGCCTGACAAATTGACAGAGGAATCAGTGCAAAAAACAAACAGCAGTAATGATAGAGAGTCTCCTTGAAAGATTCCTGTCTTGATATTAATCTCTTCCAGTTTATAACCATTGACTAGCAACTGAGTTTCCCACTGTGCCATTGATTTTTGCACAGTGCTTCAGATGTTTCTACTGACACCTGTTGTTTCTGGACACTTGATCATCCAATCATGTGGCAGGGAACCAAATGTGTTCTTGTACTCAATCCAAGCAACATTCAGTTTAATGAAAAAATATAGTCAATGACTTTTGAAAGCAAAGAAGTATGCAATGTCAAATGTTTTAAATCATGCATTGGTGAGAACCATGATAGCATAAAATGGATGGATGAATTTTAACCTCCTCACTCTTTACAATAAATGTTTCCAATTATTTTACAACAGTCGACCATCAGGATATCACTCTCAGTGAACTCTCTGGAGTGATGGGTCACTGACACATACCTAAGGATTTATATGTTGACACTCCTCGACTTTATGCATGAATTTTGTGGACAAATACATATCTGGAAAACCGGTAATGCAGAATGAATGTCAAAGAATAGAGAAGTCCATTCCTTCATGATAGTTTCTTGATCAGTGCCTTTATTTCATAGTTGACTTAAAATGTCTATCTCAAAACAATCAAATAATGTGAGCTTCAGCCCGCAGGTCGCAAAACCAATAACACTACTGTTGTATAATTACTTTTGCAGGATATAAAACCAGGAGACTGTGCCTGTCCTTCATGCTCAAAATAAAACTAGCAGAAGAAGGCCTCAAGGGGTAAAGCGATACTTGTTGCTTCAGATTTTAAAGTAAATGAGTGCCTTCTGAAATTAACAAAAATGCATAAACAAAATCCATGGGACAGCAGTATGCCTTCCACCAGCCCCTAAGATATTTAAGCAGAAGCTCTAAATTGTCAACTTTCTTGATTAAGAAAGATGGCTTTCTGAAGGCCTTTTGGGGTCAGGAATGAACCATGACATATTTTAGTTCAAGATAAATTATAGGAATGAAAGAGACAGAAAATATAATATATCTGATCAAAAATAGCTACTATATGTTAATTGTTGGTATGTATTTCTAGATTTTAAGACAGTTACATTGTTATTGCTCTAGAAATCCTCTGTGTTTCTCCAAAATCTCATGCATATCATATTTAGTGCAATTAAGAGATTTGCCTTTCCTTAAGAACTTAACAATAGTTTGATTTTCTGGAATCATATAAAAGCATAGGTAGAGTAATAATAAGTATATCAACCTATGAGTTGTACAACTGAATAAAAGGCTGGGTCATTGGGAGGACAGAGGATATATAAATATGAATAATCATGTTTTTAGATATAAATACATGAATGGATTTGGTGAAGTTTTATTTCCATTTTTTTCCCTTCTGTACAACTATGCCCACTTCTTGGAAAGGGAAAGTCTCTGCAGTTTTCTTGGCAAGGTTTTTCAAAAGTACCTCCTTTCTATAGCTGACAGAAAATGAATGACCAAGGTCACCCAGACAGTTTTGTGCCAAATGCAGGACTAGAATTCATGGTCTGATTTCTAGCCTGATCTCTTAACTACAACACCAAACTACTTCCCATATTCCTGATGTATTGAGAGTGTAAATAATACATACCAAAGTCTAGCAAGGTGGCTCAATGAATGGTCTTTATGAAAAGTTATATGCATGTGTTTGTGTGTGGTAGAGTATTGTGGAAAAGAGACTGTAAATCTATATATCTATATAAATGTATAAATAGACTTTTTATACATGAGAGTAAATCACATAGTGAACCAGTTTTGCATGTATAGGCAGACACAGCCGTCAAAGGTTTACATGACATCTGATAGCTACATGAGATCCCAAAGTAATCTACTTTTCCTTAGATATTATTCCTAGGCCAGTGATGGCAAACCTTTTTGGCACCAAGTTTGAAAGCGCACGTGCGCATGCTCATATCCAAAATGCAGCAGGCAGACATCTTGCATATCTGCATGTGCCCCCCATGCATGCCCCCCACCCCCATGCACATGCGTGGCAGAAGCCCGAATATCAGCTGGCTGGTGGAAGGCACACGCACATGTGTAGTAGAGCTGAGCTTGGGTGAAGGCACACATACCCACAGAGAGGGAAGCAATGGTAGCACTTCATTAAAATCCTGCTCTACAATTGCTATGAGAAGGCTGGTGTCAACTATGGAATTCATCATTGCCACATGGTTGAAGAAAGTGGGAGGGAGTGATGTTAATTGAGTAGCTCTTAGTAGACAAAATATATTATTTTGATAGTTCAAGGTTAGAGAGTGTGGCGCAGAAAGAATTAGAACTTACTTTGGGATTGGTGCACGTGATCTGGTGATGAAGGAAAAGGGGATGGGTTGTAGCTTGGGACTTTGTGGGGAAGCTGGGAAGATGTAGTTCTGGATTTCCCCAGTATGTGCCAGATATTGTTCTAATAAAAGTACTTTGAGATGGCATGTGTCTTGGAGTTACTGTCAGGAATGTATTTTCCCTGGAATGCTGACAGCTGGTGCTTCAAGAATAATAGGCCCACCTACCAGTGCTGAAGAATTAGAAATATGAGTATACATAAAGTGTCACTTTTCATGTCTGTGAGGAGAGTAAGATTGGTAGGGACTTTTCAGCAAAAGGCCTCATATCTTAAGAAAATATTACCAATTAAGTTACATAAAGTCCCATTTCTACGAATGTCCCAAAATATTCTTAATGGCTTTCTTTTAAGCAATATTTTTTAGATCTACTGCAGCTTCTAGGTTTTAATATTTAATATTGCAGGATAGGAATTATTTATGATGCTTGGCTTAGTCAATTTTATATCTATGATCATCCCTCATGGGGCTTGTCCCATGAACAGGATTCTAAGAATATGTTCAGCCAAGCACAAACCTCTTTTCACATGTCTGATCTCACTGTGAAAGGAAATATCATGTAGCAATGTTCAATGGGATGTAAAAAAAAAAAGTTAAAGTTAATCTGAGAACAACCAAAATAACCATAAATATGAAGAAAAGTACTAAAAAAATTTCTGCAAAGATTAAAATGTAATTACTCCTGAAACAGAGACCTGAAGCACACTCCTGGTTGTTGCTCCTGAAACAGAGAACTTTTTAATATATTGAACTAATTTCTATCCTACTTAAGGTGTACTGATTGGAGAGGGGAAAACATAAATCCATAGCTATGATCACAAGCTATTACAGACATCATCCATTTTAAGGATTTTGTTAAAACCAACTTCCTTATACATTAAGGATTGATAGGAAAAACTAGGTTGTTAACAAATGGCAACATAGCTCTTGGATGCCCCTTTGTCATAGTATTATATTACAAGACTTGTCTAGGGCTTTCTATCAGCAAAACAGTATTGTAATAGCACAGGTGGTATCATCTGGCAATTACTAAAGCCAGTTACAGAAGAACTAATGTATTCAGACCAGGCTTTTCCTCATTATGTCAAATAACATGTTTGAGGTTTTTTTTTTGAAGTCTTCCTTTTGTGCATAGTCCCTCAGTTCATGCCTTCCAGCCTTGTTTTGGCACCTTTATGCATTTAGAAATCTCTAACTACCTTGTTTTATGTAAACTCTAGCTTATATTCAAAAAAAGCAAAGAGAAGCAAAATTAAAATCATGATAAGAATAACAATGTGGATTATATTGATCAAATGTGGAATAGCTTCAATAACAATAATAGTAATAGTAATAATAATAATAATAATAATAATAATAATAATAATAATAATAATAATAATAATAATAAAAATAAAAAATAATCCCCACCAATGAACCACAAGACTCCTGCACATGCTTTATATGCTCTGTAACTCAAAGGGTTAATGAAAATTCCATCAAATGTTCTCTATGTGAAAAATACGCTCATCATAACTGCCTGGAATTATCCAAGAAAATGACTCAATTCCTAGAAACATCCAATTATGCATTTCCATTTTTCTGCCCACCATGCAAACCCAAACTGGACAAACATATAGCCCTGTTTGAAAGAGTTGACTCTATAGAAATGTGAATATCCCTTGACACCATAGTAGCATCCCTGGACACTTTAAATGAAAGATTAACTAACCTTGAAAAAAAAAAGAAGACACAACACAAAAACCTGAACATCCAATAGCTACAAACCAACAACTGCAACCTAATCCAATAGCTACAAACCAACCTAATCCACAAAAAACCAGAAATCCAACAAATAATGATCCCACTCCTCATCAGAGAAGATGTTGAGCATGAACGAAAGCGTCCTAACACCATCTTATTTCATCTAGAGGATATCAATAACAATGATGCCATCACAATTGTCTGCAACATCATCGGTGACTATCAAGCATCAACCATCTCCCCTGATGAAATACTTGACATTTCTCACATTGGCCAAGAGCTCAAAAACAGAGATAGCTCTGTGGCCTCACGCTTCTGCAGAGTCATTTGCAAAAATGAATTAAGCAAATGTAAATTCATTTATACTATAAATTCATTCACCAAAAACAACACCAACCATAAAAACTCCGATCTCATCCTGACCTAACCTTACAGCAGCATGCCCGCTCCCGAATACTACACACAGAACTCAAAAATCATCTAGACAATGGAGAGAAGGACCTGTACATTGATTACCATGCAGATTGTATCAAAAGAAAATCACACAACTCATAACTCAGCATCCAAACCTTCTTCAACCAATCCACCATCACCCAACACGAGGCACGCATGCCTCCAACTACCTCAGTTCAAACTACAACTGGCCTTAAATGCAAGCTACTCAATGCAAGAAGCCTTGTATATAAAATACCTGAATTTCTCCTCTTACTAAATATGGCTAAATTCGACATCATATTTGTCTATGAAACATGGCTCAACGCATCTCTCCCTGACTCCATTAGCTCCGTAAGAGACTATCATGTTTACCGATCCGATCATGAAATCTGTAGAGAAGGTGGTGTTGCTATCTTCTATAAAAAGTCCTTACATCTAAAAAAACATCCAAATTATCCGAGAGCTTGCTCTTCCTGAGACCATTATCTGTGAACTGACCTTAAATATCACATTTAGGTTCTTACTATGTTACAGAACCCCTGATTATGACACTGAACATGTAAACAAGCTAAATTCACTACTAACAAGGGCAACATCCTGCTCACATGCTTTTATCTTTCTTGGTGACTTCAATCTCCCTCATATTAACTGGACCCTAAACAAAGGTAAAACTGAACCCACACATGAAACCTTCAACAATGCAGTAACAAATCTGGGACTGGAACAACTAGTAACCAATACTAGGCTGAACAACTGCCTCGATCTCATCTTCTGCAATAGTTTGAATTCAATTTACAGAATACAAATTAAAGAACCCTTTTCCAACACTGACCACAACATGATTGACTTTTGTCTCAACATACATTTACACAAAATTCATCACAATGACAAAATCCCCAATTATAACTTCAAAAAAGGCAACTATGATCTTATAATCAACGACCTCTCTTCCCTTGATTGGCAATTTCTATTCACTGGATATAATACTGTTGAAGACCATTACAACATATTCTAACTAGAAATCAAGACTCATCAAATTATATGTTCCAATAACAACTCCCAAAATCAGGAAAAACAGATTACCCATAACATAAGGAAGCTTCAATCCAAAAAGAGACCACTTTGGTAGAAAAACAAATCTGGTCACATTGCCAACTTCAAAAGCCGTTACAAAAATCTATGCCACCAGATAAAAACTGAATGCACTAATTATCACATGAAACAAGAGAAAAACCTTCTACACACAAATTCCACCCATGCTTTCTACAATTTTTTAAACAACAAACTAAAAGACTCAAGGTACATCCCACCCCTGAAAGGACCTAATGGCAAAGACTGCAATGACTACCTCATCAAAGCAAACCTCTTTAACACATTATTTGGCTCAGTATTTGTAAACAGCAATGGATCATGCCCAGTACCTAGTCGAACTACAGACAAGTACAATGATCTAATACATATTGATTTTACAGAAGAAAATGTTGAAAAAGCACTGCACAATCTAAAACCATCCCTACCGGAATATGTGCCTACTTTTTAAAAAAGATGTCCACTGCCATAGCCAAACCTCTAAGCATAATCTTTGAAGAATCTTTCAGGACCAGCTCCTTGCCTAAAATATGGTCACAAGCCATGGTCATCCCCATCTTCAAAAAAGAAGACCCCAGCCTAATTGAAAATTACAGACCAATCTCCTTATGCTGCGTCACCTGTAAAGTCATGGAATCAATTATTAACCAATCCATTATCCTCCACTTTGAGACAAACAACCTAGTCTCTAATTAAAAATTTGGTTTCAGAAAAAAATTATCATGTAATCTGCAAATCTTACACTGCAAAAACATATGGACGACACAACTCGATCAGGGTAAAACAATAGATGCAATCTACATAGACTTCTGTAAAGCCTTTGATTCAGTGGTACACAACAAACTACTCCTAAAACTAAAATCTTATGGTATCTCTGGACACCTACATAACTGGATAAAAGCATTCCTGTCAAACAGACAACAAATGGTCAAAATTGGGAGTGTCCTATCAAATTCTGTACCTGTCAATAGTGGTGTCCCCCAAGACAGTGTTTTAAGACCAAATCTCTTCATACTCCACATAAATGACCTCTGTGATCAAATCAAGAACAACTGCATTCTCTTCGCTGATGATGTAAAGCTGTTCAATACCACAGACAATACTACTACCCTCCAAAAAGACCTTGAGAATGGCCAGTCAAATGGTAACTTCAAATCTCAACAAATAAATGCTCTGTCTTCCATATTGGGGAAAAAAATCAGAAAATAAAATACAAGCTAAATAGTCAAGACCTTGTTGAGGATCCAAATTTTGTCAAGGACCTTGGAGTACTCATCTCAAATGATCTAAGTGCTAGAGCCCACTGTAACTACATAGCCAAAAAGGCATTAAGAATTGTTAATCTAATCCTACGTAGCTTCTTCTCTGGTAATATCACACTACTAACTAGAACATACAAAACATTTGCTAGACCTATACTTGAATACAGTTCATCAGTCTGGAACCCATATCATGTATCTGATATTAAGACAATTGAAAAAGTCCAGAAATATTTCACAAGAAGAGTTCTTCACTCCTCTACTCGTTGCAGAATACCTTATGCCACCAGACTTGAAACTCTAGATCTAGAAAACTGAGAACTATGCTGCCTCTGGTCCGATCTAAATATAGAATATAAAATCATACATTGCAATGTCCTACCTGCAAATGAATGCTTCAGCTTCAATCATAACAATACAAGAGTACACAATAGATACAAACTCAAGGTTAACTGCACCAAACTTGACTGCAGAAAATACGACTTCAGCAAACAGAGTGGTCAATGTCTGTAATACTCTACTTGACACTGTGGTTTCTTCCCCAAACCCCAAAAACTTTCACCTTAGACTGTCTACTATTGACCTCACCCCCTTCCCAAGAGGTCTGTAGGGGGCGTGCATAAGCGCACCAATCGTGCCTACTGTCCCTGCCCTAATGTTTTTTTTATTTTTCTTATAAGTATCTATCTCATGTATTCAAAACTATATTTATTCTTATACCTGTATCTTGTAAGCGATTGACAAATCAAATAAAAAGGTAAAGGTTAAAAAAATGTAAATGTAAATAATAAGCACTTGAGAGATTTTCCTCTTTGATCCACCAATTGGAGGATATTCCTGGAATTCTAAAGGGTTTAGATCTAATTAATTTTATCCTTCAGTGATTGTTCTCTATTACCAACAATGCAGTATTCTCTGGTACATTTGCATACTTGTATAACATCTCAAGACAGGACAAATCATACTAAACCTTACTTATACAATAATGTTGCTAAAGTCTCTTGGATGCCTAGAAAAGACTATGACAGCTGAGATTATAGAGTAAAACAGGAAGAACAATAGATCAACACTGTCAGCGGGGTATTCTTGGCTTGGTTTGCAGAAGACAGCAGCTTGTAACAAAGCATGAGAGGCAGAAGTTCAAAATCTTCTGACACAAGCTTGCAATCAAAGAAAGACTTGCTAGACTGCTTAAAATTGCATTTATGAAATCACACAGTCAGCAGTGAGATTACTTGGAGTGCAAGAGAAAGACCAAGATACAGGGTAGCAAGCAGCAGCTACACTAAGGGGAAAACAGTTGTAGTGACTTAGAAATGATTACAGTTCCATTTCCTGTCAACCATCACCAAGGGATGGCTGGACAAAGACCATCCTGCTCTCCTGGATATTTTTCACTCCCAGGCTCCTGCAAAAGGATTCATTACATCCCTAACGAAAGTACATGTGGAATCTATGATCACTTACATAGTTGCCACTGGCACAAAAAAGAGCCAGAGATCTCCAACTAAAGCCAGTACTTGGAAATGAACCCCAATGAACTCAATACGGCATATTATAAGTTATTTTACTTAATATTTGAAGATTTGATTATTTTTGTCATGTTTAGACATGTGAGCACCTACAACACATCTTTACCTGTATGTTCTCTAGCTATCAACCAATGAGCAGCATACAGACATTTTACCAATGTACCAGGAACTCCCATTTAACAATTATAATCAGGATAAGAAATTTGGCCACTAAGTGAAGCAATTGCTAACTAAAAACACAACTCTGCTTGTAAATCTTACTTGAGCTTTGATTTGCCTTACAGACTTGCAAAGGTCATAACTGAGAAGACAGTTGCAAAAGTACTTTTTCTTCAGTGATGTATCTGCAAATGGTCACTGTAAAAGGAACTCAACAAAGTAGCCTCACCCTCTATCTCCACTCCAATAATAACACTCTGGAATGAAGTAAAAATAGTTCATAGTCTTATCAAGATGAACGCTTCATTTCAACCATTCAATTTATGGCTAAATCCTGTTATGTTGTACCCATTATTATATAGATACTCTGAAAAGAAAATAAGGCAAATTGTTCTCCTGGGCTTTTTTTATTGTTAATCATATCATTTTATGATTCTGAAGAAAAAAAAAATCTTCAATGACAGAACAGAGGCCGTGTTGAACTTAAAAAATAAAAATAAAAGGGGAAATCCATTTATAATAAATGTGAAAGCATGGATAATTGCAACTGAATACCCAAGATACTTTACTGTGAATTTAACTAAGAGAACAAAAGGAAATACACTGTGATCTTAGAAACACCCATAAACCTATTCATCTGTCTTTCAAGGCAGTGCAAAATTTAATGGGAAGCACAGGTTCAGATCTTTAGGAAAAGCTAATTTTTGTCTTTGGAGTAATCCATCCAGTACTGCATCAGAAAGTTTTGTCTGATATATACAAAGCATAACATATAGAGTGCCATTTAACTGGCACTCAGTGAAATGTGTGAGTGCAATTGACACTTGTGTAAGCTCTTTTTCTCCTAAATGAATAGCATTCCATTCACTCAGTGTTGTGAAAATCATATGCATAACATTAGTTAAATTGTTCAGTTGCCAATAAGAACCTTGAAGGAAAATTTACCTGTCCTTTAAAGGATTTTTTTTTTTAAACCCTCAGTTTGAGTAGAACTTGTTGCTTCATTTCTTAGGCTCATTTTAGATATAGCAATGCAACGAACCCACTAATATCCCAAGAAATCATGCTCCATTAGCAATGATTTCCTTTCCCCCCCCCCACCCAACCCCCAAAAAAGACACTGAAAGCAGCTCACCAACTAGCAGGGCATACATTCCAGGACGATTAATACAATTTTCATTTATATTACTGGCACTCATGCATGAACCCAAACGAGCGCAGTTTGAGCCCTGGATTGAAAGAGGACTGACAGTTTGAGCAGTTCCATAAAGCAAAAAAAAAAAAAAAAAAATGCAAAGCAGAACTGTATTATAAAACTGTCATATTTTCATTACTGTCCTTCCTCTGACTGACCCATCACTTATTTTTTCACACTGAGAGTAAAGTGGAAGCAATTAGATTTTAACGTCACCTCTTTGTCAATAATTTTTCCATGGTTCCACTCATTGCCTTGTCTGCTTACTCCAAATATAGTTACCTTTCCATTGCCTGCTAGTCAAAACCCACTTAGAGGAGAATCAAACTGAGCAACCTGCCTTGTGAATACAAAGAAGCATATCTTGGGCATGTATTGGCATGTATTCCATCATCTAAGAAAGGCCTTTTTTTTTCTTTCTCTCTTTTTCTTCGGAGCCCTTCTGTTAATGCTCTTTGCTGTACTTCAGGAGGATGCCCTCAAATCAAAAGTACTTCAAAACTGGCCTCTTATACAATATTTCCCCGAATTATTTCCCTACGAGTCTTGCTTACCCAAAACACATACAATCTTAATGTGATTGAAAAGTTTCCTGCACTAGTCAGGTTTAGTTTGAAAAAAGTTCAGTAAATATGATAGCAGAAAACAAAACAATGTGAGCAATCAATACAGATTGTGGAGAAACCAAAAGCTCTGGGTCAAAATCTAATTGCAGCTAAACCTATATATAGGGTTGTTTTTATTGCCATAAGATACCTATGTTCAGAAACTAAAAACGAATACAGGCAAGGATTGAAAGAGACTTAAATTTATTTAGCTTATCAATTAAATCTGCAGAGTGAGCTGACTCTGTAGGATATTAATTCTTTAAGGACATGTAGCAATAGAAATAGCACTTAGACTTAGCACTCAAGTGTAGGATGACAATAAAGGTTTGTTCTTCAAACTTGTATATACTTAGACTTATACACCACTTCCCAGTAATTTACAACCCTCTCTAAATGGTTTAAAGATTTAGTCTATTGCCCCGAACAATCTGGGTTCTCATTTTACCGACCTTGGAAGGATGGAAGGCTGAGTCAATCTTGAGGCAGTCAGAATCAAACCCCTGGAGTGGGGAGTTAGCTTGCAGTATTACATTCTAACCACTGTGCCACCACAGTTCTGTGGAAGGAATTTACATCACTCCTTCACATGTTGCCAGTGATGGCATCTTCCAACCTATTATTCAAACACATCCTTCATTATTTTATAATAATTTTAGAACTTACATTTGATTTTTTTTCTTTTGAGAATCTTTAAGTCTACTGTATCTTGACTCCAGAAACTTCATGGACAATTTAATGATAGCAAATCCCATACTATACACATGTATCATTCCTTGTACTCTCAATACCCACAGTCTCTGCATTTATTTTTATAGGTGGCTGCAGTTCAAAAGGAGAAAATTTCCTTTACTTTATTTTTCAGTTTATATTTTATTTTTTTTATTTCTATCGTATTTTGTTTTATCTGCCTTTGCTCTAAGCTAAGAAATCCCAGAGCTGTACTTTTTTCTCAAAAGGCAGCTACTACAACCATGTAAACATCTTAATTGCTTTCCTCCTTTTTTGGCACCTTTTCCAGCTCCGCAATATCTTTTTCCAGTATAGTAATCACATCTGTACACAACACTCAAAATGTCTTACTATAGATTTATAAGATGGCATTACTGTACCACTGTTTTTTTGATGTTTGTGTGTTTTCAACTTCCTCTGCTGATCAGAGTAAATATGTAGACTTGGAAGAGAAGGAAAGGTAGGGAGAAGATATCAAATCCTATTCACTCTAAAGCAGGGCTGTCAAACTCTGGCCTATGGGCCAGATGCAACACACGCTGGCCACACCCATGCCTAGTTTAGCAAAGGGGAGAAAAGTCCCAATATTTCATTTGATGCCACTGTGGCAATGTGGGTTTGACACCCCTGCTCTAAAGCAACAAGGTTGATTTTACATTGAGGATCAGTTGGGTAATGGACATATATCCAGAAAGGAGCAGAACAGAGGAAGTTCTTGAGCCTCTTTGGGTTTTGGAGTTCTTCATTATCCATGTCAACATTCCCAATGGGTTCATATATGTCATTATGTCAATTCGTTGACCCAGCTTCTGTGTCAAAATGTATCTCTGTGCTGATCAAAAACAGCTTCTTGTGAAATTATTCCAGAGTACTTGCCTGTATTTAAACTTTAAAATAATTTGTTAAATTATTAATACACATACACACATTCTCTCTCTCTCTCTCCCTCCCTCTCTCTCATTATATTATATGTCTATGGAGATTCTCAATCATCCAGATCATTGTTGTCCCAAAGGGGTTTTCCAAAAACATTTCACTTCTCATCCAAGAAGCTTTTGGATGAGAAGTGAAATGTTTTCAGGGGGAAAAAGAACAAGAAAGTCCAGTTGCTTTTGGGAAAAGCACCTTTGGATCTCTCCTGTTATCTAAATAAGAATGTATTGGGCCTAGAACCCCAAGTATAAGTTGATAGGATTAATTTAACTATTCGGCATGTACAAAACTTAGAGTTAGCCCCAAGCTGATTAGGGAATTCTGGGAATTGAAGTCCACACATCTTAAAATTTCCATGATTGAGAAACACTGCTCTGGATAGCATCCTTCTAATTGAACAACTGTCCCAACCTTAACCTGATCCATATTGCAGATCCACTATCCAACTCCATTATCACTCTTTCAACTAAGGTACAAACTAGTATGTAAATCATAAATCATAGAATCATAGGACTGGAAGATACCTCAGAGGTTTTCTATCCAAGCCTCTGCTCAAGGCAGGAGTGTTACACCATCCCAGGCAAATGGTTGTCCAGTTTATTTTTTAAAATTGCCAGTGATGGAGCACCCACAATCTCAGGAAGCAAGCAATTTCATTAATTCATTGCTTTTACTATCAGAAAATTTGTCCTTACTTCTAGGTTGTATCTCTCATGGACAAGTTCAATCCATTATTTCTTGCCCTCTGATCCCTAGATAATGTCAATCCCCTCTCTTTTTGCGATGGCCTCATGGACTGGATTCAGCATTTTATGCTGCTGTCTAAGCTTGTGATCTACAAAAAAAAGGATGGGAAATTAGCGTTCCAGGTGGTGATAACTGTTGTTCCCAGCATACTTCACTTCTGAATCTGCTGGTTGGAGTTGCTGAGAATAGTAGTTTGTGTGGAGTATTGCCTATACTTTCTGTAAACAGGAGCATTAAATAATTTGATCCCCACTGTATACATTATTACTTTCCACAGAAAAATGGAATAAAGTTGATTTAATAAAAGGTTTTTGATCTGAAAATGTAATTTAACTGTATTAACAGCAGGAGGGAAAGGTCTTTAATGTAAGAGAATGCTATAATGTGGGGGTTTTTTGGAAGAGACACATCAAAATAAAATAACAACCATCAAATAAAATAAAATATACCAAACTTATTATAAGTCCATGTTACTGTAAATTACATAGAAAACATTGTAAAAACAATGAATACTCCAAATAACCATATAAAACACACATTTCTTGATTAATGTTCTACCTGCGCTTTCTTTAACTTCTTTTGTTTTCATTTACTTTACACTTCTACCTATTCTAAAAGTAATGCCAAAAAAAGATCAACAAGCTGCCAGCAGAAACTGACAGCATTTACATATCTATAAAATCAATGTGCCATTTGAATGGTGGAGATCAGCAAAGCTAACACATGGAGCAAGAAAACTGTGGAATCCTGTCTGAATTTTTTTAGAGGTGTCTTCTGCAGATGGCAGAAATCTTTAACAATCACAAAGTTGTGTGCGTGTGTTTCTCTGGACAATTCATCCCACTCACTGTTACAGTTCCAAACTGCCAAGCCTAAGTGGATGACCTTATTCAGAATATGACATTCACTCTCTTACAGAGAGAGATACACACAGAGCATATGAATAAACAGTGAGATTTTCAGCAAAAGTTTGTCTCTAATTTCATATTGCCTTTTTAAATAAACCAATACTCTTTTCTACATTTTAAATGGACAAGTTATTTTGTGAACAATCTGTAAAGACATTACATCAGATTTGAAATTGTTTCATCCAGTTGGAATTTGCTGGTTATGTGAGTAACAAGCTGCTATCTTTCCCCCTGCTGCTGCTCTAGGTGTCTATGGACCTGTCTCACAATAAGACATAGCAAGTGAGTGAGATGAAATGAAGTGGGACAAATGAAGTTCACTGAAGACAAGCTTCTCCTTCTGGAAATAACACTTGCTGCCTGTATTGAGGAAAAGGAAAGTGGTACACTGGTACTCTCTCTGGGCTTTTTAACAGGCTGATAACCAGTTTCATAAAACAGAAGAATAGTAATCCACAGCAGAGTAAAAAAAAGTAGGCCAAGGCTTGTATATAAGACTCAGACAGGAGAGGGAACATTCAAAGTCCAAAAGCAGAGTCAAGGTTTCAACAGAAAAGAAGAAAGAATGTAAGCTGACATTGAAGGGGTAGTCCTGGTCAAGTTTGCCCTTCATACTGAATTTGCTTAGAAATGAATTAAACAAGCCAGAATGACTGAATTCACACAACATATTAAGGCAACATGAAACAAACTATATTTGGCTGTGTCCACACAACACACTAAACCACAATGTGAATCACATCTCAGAATGGTGCATTATTTAGATTTGGCTCCTGTTATTAATTTACAAATTGGTATATTATCAAACTGAATAAGAAAATATTGTTCAATTAAGCATGAATAAAAACATCAAGCAAATGCAATCAGTTATTTCCAATGAATAACTTGTTACTGTATTTCTAAGCTTTCAGAATTGCGCTTTGCAGACTAGGAAGAAACCAGTGCCAGTTGAAATAGATTTTACACACAAAAAGGTCTTCATCAGAAGGATTATCAGGTTTTTCTTGAACATTTCTAAACCAAGAAACTCACTGTGGTATACTACCTAGGTCTCCTGTTGGTCAGGAGGAATGGTCAATGTCTTAAGTCAGTTGGGAGGAGAGACATCCCATGATGTCTTCTTTAAGGAAGCTTCAAAGTTCTCACATTACTCTTATTCAAGCACTTGATTTAACATTTGCAAATTTGTCTCACTGATGATGTAAGTTGCAGATGAGAGATTTTCTGCACTTTTGAGACCTTTTCCAACTATTTTAAAGGAATAAAATTAAGAAATAGTCAACTGTCTCATAACACCAGAATGTGTAATTTTAGTATCTTAAAAGGCAGGTAAGAACATAAAGATGATATGTGTCTGTTTTATTGAAGGTACTAGTATAAAAAATGTAGTGAATACAGAGAGGAATCATTTTTAAAATGAAACAATCCATTCTGCCTGAGGGATAAACTGAGGATAGCTTCTGAAAGTACAATGTGGCAGTATGATATATGGTGTCTTCTTCTAAAAAACAAACAAACAAACAGAATATAACTTCTCTACTTCCCTATTCTCATAAACTGATTTTTGTTATGTATAGTATGTGGTAAGTGATATTTGTTCTCTATTATTACTAGAACATTAAATATTGGAATATTCTGAATATTGTAGTTTAAGTAGACAATTTTATTTTTCTGCTGTAGAACTAGAGTATGCAATGATTATTTATGAGACTTTTATGCCACCTCAGTCAAGACCAAGTCTAAGCAGTGTATGGTCAACAGTATGAAAAAAATAAGTCAGTACAGCAATATTAATCAACATTAATATCCAACCATTGTGCCATCTTTCAGTTAAGCACAATTATATTTTCCCACAATCTTCCAGAATAACCCTATTTCTACAAAAGCATAAGGAAGAAGCCATTCTCTCCTCTGTAATCAAGCTATTCTATAGAAGAGGATTACCCACAGAGAATGCATACATCTACATCCACCACATCAAATATCTTAGTTAGTATGTAGCTCTCTGTGTAGTATGTAGCTCATCATACTTGGATGGTGGGATTCCAACTAGGATAGGTAATCTCAAAAATATCCAGTATCTTGAACTGAACTTCACTCAGAAACAAACAAACAACACAACACAACAAATTAGCAGTTACAGGTCTGTTATCACATAAGCAGCCAGATTCTAGCCGAGTTGAAATTCTGGGTTGATTAACAGCTGAATTCAGTTCCTTATATCCTTCCGGGCAATCTCGTCTAGAGACAACAGGTAACCTCTCAAGTTATAGAATTGACATCATAAAGGATACTGCAGGGCATATTTATTTAAAAGCTTCAAAAACCTCCTTGGTAACTCTATAAGACCACACCAAAAGCTCAAAGTCTCCCAACTCAGTGTAAAACTGAATGAAATAAACATTACAAAACATATACGTGACTGACTTTTGTTTTCCACCCCATATTAACAAATATAGCATTTTTTTTTACAATTGTTCCTAATGTTTTCCCTTTGTAAGTGATCTGCCAGGTGACAATATTTATTTCAGACTTATAAGCTCATAGCTATGGGTCCAATCTCTAATTAGTTTGTCTATTAAAATTAGTTTGTCTATTAAACAGAATTTGTTTATTAAAATCTAGGCAAAGGTAGCCCAGAGCAATGGTTTCATAATAGAGACAGTCTTCATTTAACAATTGCCTCATTTGACAACAGTTTACAGTTATAACAGTGATGAAAAAGTAATAGAGACAGTCTTCATTTAACAATTGCCTCAATTAACAACAGTTTACAGTTATAACAGTGATGAAAAAGTAAACTCTAACAAATCTTCAAATTTACAACCTTTGCAGATCAGTAAAGCAAAGGAAAACTCAAGTAAGATGGTAAGCACAGTTCATTTAGTGATTGCTTCGCTTAATGACTGATCCCAATTATGGTCACCAAACAAAAACCACTTGTAAAGACATCACTGCTACTTCTTCCTAAAGGGGCAATAGAGAAAAAACATTAATCCATATGCCATTTCCAACCTGGTTAGATTATATCAGCAAGGACAAAGGGAATCTTTGGTAGATTGCATCTTTCCAAGGGTTCTTAGACTCAGAATTGAAAAATATCTAACTGTATTACATGATTAAATCTAAAGTTATTGTAGCCTATATAATCCATGATCATTCACATTTAAAAGATGAGGAACTGAAGATAAAGGAGAGAATGGATTATCTAAGACACTCCGGAGTTCATTATCAGAGAGAAATTTGAACTCTATAATTGCCACCTGTCAAGATAACTTGCTGGAAAATCCTCTCTCTCCCAAACAGAAATGCAGAGGAGATGAGGAATCTGTTCTGCTGACCAACATAATTTGGCCAATGCCTATATTCTTTTCCATATAATTTTGCATTTTTAAAATTAGTATAACTGATATTACTGCTAACTGCATTTGAATATTTTTAAAAATGAGAATATATCATGAATTAATTCCTTTGGGTTAGTGAGACTGTTCAGTCTGATGAATATTCACTCATAATTTGAGATGAGTTTTCTGTCAGACAAAGAAATTCTTCTACATTTTCCCCTATCCATTCTTTCTCCGTTTGTTGAAATTCTTTCCAAGAAGAGTATTTCAGAAAAATTATTCTCAGTAAAATGTAATGTTTTTGAAACATCTTTGGATCCAAAGTACCCAATTAGTGTCTATCTTCCATTGCAGAATAGTCCCCTTAACAGTCTAGAATCTCTCTCGCTTTAGTTAAATCTCAAAGGGCCCTATTAATAGTTGTAAAATTCTCATCATGACCTTTTAATGGGCAAACAGTGTATCATAGGGCAACATTTTTTGAATCAAGTGAGCTACCTTACAGAATGTGTATTTAAAGTCTGGGACCCATGACGCCAAAGGGAATGAAATTTGGGGCTGTTCAGTGCTACTGGCTGCTGTTGGACTGGAGAACTCTTCCACATGCACTTTCCTTGACCCACACAGCACCTCTTGGGGACCCACATGCACATACATGCTTCTCAACCTACACTCCCACTGTGCAGGATTCCTCAACTGCACATGGCATCTCTTGCACACTCTCAAGCTCAAGCATAATCCTAACCCTAATCCATAGACCCCTCCAAACCCATACCATCATGCCCACAGACATCTCTATGGCATGCTTCTTGACTTCTGCCATACCCCCTCACATCCTCCCTGACCTACACAGCACCTTTTGTACAACCTAGGGCACCCTTCCCAATCTACATCATACTCTCCCTGATCTGCTTAGCATCATTAGTGCACATCCACATACCCTTCCCAATCCATGTGGTGTCTCTCACAACATCCCCACACACTATTCTTGACCCACACCCCATGCACCTCCTCACTCTATCCTCCACCTGACAGCAACCACTTAGCTGCCTGTTGGCTTTGGATTTGCAACTTCTTGCAGGCTTCCTCACTTCCATGCAAGCTTCCCACAAGGAGAGGGAGGGAGGGAGGGAGGGAGGATGGGAAGGAAGGAAGGAAGGAAGGAAGGAAGGAAGGAAGGAAGGAAGGAAGGAAGGAAGGAAGGAAGGAAGGAAGGA
>BLBF01000018.1:32524030-32558685 GCA_015471245.1 Laticauda colubrina
GGAAGGAAGGAAGGAAGGAAGGAAGGAAGGAAGGAAGGAAGGAAGGAGTTGCAATGCTCCCTGACATCTTCCCATAAGGAAGATCTTCCTTCCCAGTGGAGCGATCGGAGAACATTGTGTGGTACCTTTGTCTGGACATTGGAGGTGGCTCTTCCAGATCGCTGGAAAGGTAGCAGGAACCATTGCAGCTCTCTAGAATGGAATCAAGAGCAAAGCACAATGGAAATATAAGAAATCAGTTTCCCTAACAGTTGAGACAGCAATGCCAGGGAAACCCTCTTTAAGGCCCTAATCTCTTTGGCCAAAGACTGAATACTGTTTAACCTGTCCTGAGAGAGAAAGACCTTGCCCTCCACAGTACCTATCACTGCCCCCAGATGAACTAGCCTAGTTGAGGGGATCAAGTGGCTTTTATCCCAATTTATGTAAAAAACATGACCCTGAAGGGTCTCCAGAGTAAACTGGATATCCAATTTTGCTTGATATCTGGAAGATGACAAAATTAAAATATAATCCAGATAACATTGTAAGTGGACAGATTTGATCCTGAGCAAGGCAGCCAACGCCGCGAGGACCTTGGTAAAAGTCCTAGGGGCTGAAGCCAGACCGAATGGCAGGGCGATATATTCGTAGTGCCGATCACAATAGCAAAATCTAAGATATCTGTAGTGGGCAAGTCTGATTGGTATATGTAGATAAGCTTCTGTGAGATCTATAGAGGTCATGGTATCATTCTCTCTGATGCTTGACTGGATTGACTGGAGAGCAGTCATCTTGAATTTTCGATAGACCAAAGATTTGTTCAAACGCTTGAGGTCCAGAATTGCCCTCCAGCCCCCCAAACTCTTTGGGACCACGAACAATAGAGAGTAACAGCCTTGACCCCGCTGTTCAGATGGAACCACTCTAATGGCCCGAATATGTAGAAGATGATTGATAGCCTCCTGCATCAACACCCTCTTCATGGGGTCCGTGGACCGAGGGCTGCTAATGAAAAAGTTTGGGGGGGAGGATTGAAACTCCAGTGCCAAGCCAAACCTCATAGTGTCCTTGACCCATGCATCAGAGGTAGAGCTGTCCCATTGATTGGCAAACAGTTTTAACCACCCTCCAATGGGAACTGCTGTCAAGGGCTCACTTGGGGCGATGAAAGAATCGGCCTCTGGTGCCTATGGCGTTTCTACTATTTTGGCCTCCCCGCTGACCTCTATCAGAAGATTCAGGTCTATCTTGTCTAAAACTGGGCCTGTAGCCTGATGTTCTCTGAGATCTGGGAATGCAGTGGCCCTGATAGTAGGACCAAAAGGAACCCCTTTGAAATGACTGGGCGTTCTGTTTTCAGACCTCCGGAAAAAAAGGGGGAAGCACTTTTTCTTGTTTGTATTTTCTATAAGGAGTGGCTCCAAGACACTGCCAAATAATTTATCTCCCGATATTGGGGCTGATGCCAACTTGCATTTATGCTTGGTATCCGCCTGCCAATGTCGGAGCCATAGCAATCTCCGTGCTGAAACGTGAGATGCTATGGCCCTAGACAAGAATTTGACTGCATTAAATGTGATGTCGGCGGAGAATTCCATGGCTGCCATAATTTTAGCTATGTCCTGGTGAGCTCTGACGTTTGACGCCGGCAATAAATCCCGCAGGTGGGAGAGCAATCAGAGGGAGGAACGTGTAAAAAAGGATGCAGCTGTAGCTGCCTTAATGGCCCAAGCATCAGACACATGCGCCTTACAGAGTGCTAACTCTGCCAGTCTCAGTCTCTCTTTCTTCCAGTCTCAGGGCTTCCTCGGCCTTGTTAGGGAAGGTGGAAGAAGAGGCCAGTGTCACAATGGGTTCATCCACCTTGGGTGTTTTGAGAACATTTGCAAACTCTGGTGCCAAATGAAAATATCGCTGATCGTACTCTGTTGGGGCTGGGTATGATGCTGCTAATGCCCATTGATTTTGTACTAATTCAGCAAACATATGAGGGACAGGGATAGTTTCCACCTCATTAGTCGGTTGTGAGAATATTAGGTCCTGGGATTTGTCCTGAGACCCTATTGGTAATGGATGAGGGTCTGATGTGCCAAGTTTAGTGCTGTTCTTTGCCTTGAACAATAAAGATTTAAAGAGATGTGGACGAAAAAGGCCAGAAAAAGTAGGTTGGTCTGGAATGAGGCCTTCGTCATCCGACATTCCCCGTTCTAGCGGGTCCGCCTCTGACAGCTCCAAGTCCATCTGATGGATCAACGTCCCCTCCATGGAAACCTCCTGGTCCTCAAAGTCCACCTCCTCCTGAAGGCCCTGGGCCAGTATGTTAGGAATATTGGGGAATACCTGAGATTGATGTTGCTGGGTATGCCCAAAGGAGCGGGCAGACAAGGATCCCGCATCCAAAGTGTTCAAGAAGTGTCTGGTCTGGATGGATTGCTGAACTCCAGCCGCAATGCCCCTTTGAACCGCCATCTCCATCCATTGACTCATTGCGATGGGAATAGACTCAGGTAACACCTCCTCCTGTCTTAGGCCGGCAGCCGTAGGGGTGAAGGTTGACTCAGGAATTGGCCGGCCAGTGCTCAGTAGAGGAGATGTGCCTATGAGGTGTTGTCTAGGAACAACCTGTCTGGGCTGGGTAGATAAGTCCAAGGGCCCCATCAATGGGTTTGAGTTCTGATCAGTCGTGGCCATCTTGTCTGCCTCCCTGGCTTGTCTTTGCAATTGTCTTTCCAATGCTAGGTGCCTTCTATGGGCATCTTTATCTGCTGCCTTAGAAGCCTTTTTGGGACCCACAGGTTTGTCATGGGGCTTACTCGGCTTGGAGCGGAAAGCGTTGTCATGTTCCATTTTGTATGATGGATTGTCTTGCCTCTGAATGTCAATTTAATTTTTTTTAAATTTATTATGATTATTATTGATATTGATAATGATATCCCCTGCAGTTGAAATCAGAACGCTCCTCCAGGAAAGTAAGACTGTATATTTATGGGGATAAGAGATTAAATGGTGAACAGTATCTAAGGGTCCCCAGCAAGGGAAACCCCCAAGTGCTCCAAGTGAGAGAAGGACTCCAGAAACCAGCTATTACAGGCTCTGATGTGACTCCTTGCCTGTCAGAGACAAACACCCCGCAATATAACTGTCACTCGCAATTTCCAATTGAGTAAATGATCTAAAGGCAAATACAGAGAAATGCCTGTAAAATGAGTAGTTGTTTAGTTCCATGTTAGCCAGAGGAATAGCTAAATCCAGGGAAGGCACAATGGAAAGTTAATGTCTTGGTCCCCAGTGAGGGAAACCAGCGAGAAATGGAGGCTGTGACAATTATTTTCTCAGTCCCCAGCAAGGGAAACAAACGAGAAATGGAGGCTATGATGATGTGTGGTGATTAGGCGTGAAATTGAGGCAGCCTTTGAAAAAGGGCAGGAAACGGAATCACCAGTGTTAAGCTTGAGCCATCTGGAGAGCCGCTGCTGCTGCTGCTCTAATTGCAATTTAAACGCTGCTGTCAGGAGAAAACAGCAAAGCCAGGAAAGTCACGGCTGTGAGCATTCCGTTCCGATCGTAGAGCAGACGAGCGGAAAGGCAGATAAGGCTGTTTGCTAAGGTGAAAGCCTCAAGCTGCCTGCGGAGTGGCAGGCTCCGCTAAATTACGAGGGAAAGTGATCAGAATGGTAGATATGGCTGTTTTTTGAGGCGAAAGCCTCAGGCTGCCTGCCGATGGCAGGCTCTGCTAATTTACGAGGGAAGCTGTTTTAGAATTGTTAGCTTTTGCTTAGATCGAGGGGAAAGCCTGAAAGACTGAATTAGATGGTGAAGGGTTTTAAACATCCAACCTGAATTTGAGTAAAGCCGTTCCAGTCAGGGAGTGCACAACTTCTTATCACGAAGGCTGAGCTAAAACTGGGGGACCATAAGGAGGAGTCCCATGGAGGAGGAGGAGCGTCCTGGAGTTTTAAGCCCAGCCGTTCCAGAAGAGACTGAAGCACCTACCCATTTCTGTATGTTCTGAACAGCTCATGGGAGAATGTATGATATATTGATTCCATACTGTTAATGTATTGTTTTGCATATGCAGATTGAAATAAAAAAATTGGAGGAAAAAGTTTTTTTTAAAAAAATAGGCAGAATGCAGATGTTGCTCAGTCTACTTGTATGTTCTTTTTCCTCTTCCTTTGATACAGTGGTTGGCTTCAGATTTATTGGAGTTGTCAGAATACTGTGAATATTGCAGTATTTCCTGATATTCAGGTAAATTCTGTGGAAAGTCAAAAGCAGCATATGCAGATTGAAATAAAAAAATTGGAGGAAAAAGTTTTGTTTTTTTTAAATAGGCAGAATGCAAATGTTGCTCAGTCTACTTGTATGTTCTTTTTCCTCTTCCTTTGATACAGTGGTTGGCTTCAGATTTATTGGAGTTGTCAGAATACTGTGAATATTGCAGTATTTCCTGATATTCAGCTAAATTCTGTGGAAAGTCAAAAGCAGCAGGTAGGGTAGTAGAGTGGAAGGACAAAAGGGAAGAAACAACATCAGAAAAGAACATAAGAACTTCAAATAGGAGCTGTGATTTGTTATCAGATAGTTTGTTCAGCTACATTGATCAGAATCAGACTGGGATTGCAGTGCACTTACACTGTAACTCATTGTTCATAACTGGCTGACAGGCTACTGGAAATTGATGGCCCCACAGATATTTGGAAATAAGGAGGACTGCACCCTCTGGACCTTTTACAGGTGTTTAACGGTGGGTTTCCCTAACAAATAACAAGGAGAGCATGCAAAATTATTTTTCTTTGTTAAAAAATACTTACTAGCTATAGTTACAAGTCAATTTGCCCAACTAATATTTTCCTTAATATTGTTGGAAAATTACTGTGTGTAATTTCCAGTTTAATTTGTACCAAGTAGATTCCTAATCAATCCATACCTCCAGATCACAGCAAGCACACAAATCATTCAGTTCAGCTAGCAAAACATACAACTTGAGGTTTATTTATTTAGTTGTCAAAAGGGGAATGAAAACAATAGAAAAGCAGCGAGATAAACAAGAAATAAAAGAGCAGATTGTTAATATCAACAATCTACGGTATATCTATTTATATATCAAAAAGGCACAGAACTTCCCAATATGAACACAGTATAGTGTGTGATTAGCATTAGCCCCAATGAGAGTGAATAGTCTTGGTCATTCCAACTTTTTATTCTTTTATTACCTTGAAAAGTGGGCAAGTAGGGCTGTGAGTGCCGGCGCCCACCACTCATCTGAGTCAGGCTGCACAAGCATGCACGTGAGCTGGCAAGCTGCTTTGGTGGCCTGATTGAAAATAGGCCATGGTCCGGTACTGGCCGCTGCCCACAAATTGGGGGGGGCCTGCTATAAACCACTAAATCTAAGTGCTATATGTTTCTAATATATTTATATATGTGTCATATATTTAAGCTACTGCATTTTGCATAAATGAGTCCCATATTTCTTATTTGTCCATACGAAGTCTTTGTCCATAGCAAATCCTCTCATAGGCAGCAAATGCAATCAAGTCTTCAATCCACTGAGTGAAAGGAGCCATACATTAATTGTTCCAGTGCTGAAATATGGTCTTTTGACCATGGCAAGAACACGGAAAATCCATTTATGCTGTCCAGTTGTCAAATTCCAAGCACTGGGGTATATAGGTAAAAATAATGTTATCGTATGAAAAATTCCCAGTTTAACTCTTTTATGTACAAAATAGCAGATGAAAACCGGGGCTTCTCTTCCTGCACCCATAAGGAAGGCTGGAAGCATATGCAACAATATACATATGTGTGCATTGAAAAACAATACGGGAAATGATACCAGGGTGGGTGGGGGTGGAAACAGCAGCAGCAACCTCAGATGTACATGTGACATGGCCTGTATGCAGATTTAGGGAGAAGGCACCAGTTTAAATTATTGTTTTTTTCCATGTTACACTGCTAACTGCTCTCCAGTTTAATAGCAAATCCACGATCACCCAGCAAGGCTCTTTGGGATGGATGTTAGTATAATATTCTTAATCCACTGTTAAGACAATTTCTCAGCCTAATATAATGACTTACCCTCAGACAGCTAAACTAATGTAAGCAAAGAAAATATTTTCTTATGCTTTCCTGAATGTGGCCTACAATAGAAAGAAACATTGCTGCCTTCCTAAGGAATAAAACTGGAGAAATGGAAATAAGGTGCACTATTTAGCCAAATGTAAACACTTTTAATGCTCAGCAGGATCTGTCAATGAGATGTGCTATGAGGTTCTAGTATGCACCCTGGTAATACTGTCATTTATGCAATATAAGATATCATGGATTCAAAGTGCTGCTTAATCAGGATTAAATTATGTATGTTTATAAAATAGTGATGAAATTTACAGGACATGATAGCACACTTGAAAGGTATTAAATTAAATTTCCCAGCTCACAATCAATTTAATACATCTTGAACCTTTATCATAGTTTGTCTTCACCAGTGCTCTACCAGGAGTAGCATGAAGTGTTTCTTCCTTGAGAACTGCTCAAAGGTATTTATCAATGACTTGCACACCTGGCATAAGAATTACTTTCCTCAATCTTGATGTTCTTCTATTCCATTAGAACAAAAAAACAGCAATGATTTCTTAGAGGGGAGGAAACAAGCCATAGTTCCAGTGATGAAAGATGTTTTCAAGGATAAACAATAGGAAAGACCATAAATGTGCAGGCATGATTAATTTTTAACAAAATTTGGGAGGTAAACAGCAAGATACCCCGATGTGCTCTGTTCAGAAACACTGTGTTTCACATATTCATTGATACACTGAAGGAATACGGAGAACTACTACATAGTTCTTACTGCATAAGTGACAGATTAGGCAAAATGATTCAAGATAATGACAACCGCAGACTAGCATTGTTAAAGATTTCTGAGCTTTAATGCAATGGCAGTTTAAAATAAATGTGGTAGAATTTAGTAATTTCTACTGTACAGATGGGGTTCTGTGTTGCATGTACTGCTAACTGTGGCTAGCTGTTGAATTTCTCCATTCTGACTATCTTGTTGGACAGATCTTGATGTAACTCAGCTACCCAAAGTACAAACAGAATTGGAGGACCCATATAGATATATGACATGACCTTATACATCTGCTTTATAGTTATTTCAAGTATGTATACAAACATTGTAAATAAAAATATATAGTTGAATATTCTCTAAGTAAAACAAGGAATAAAATCTACTCAATAGTTGATTTTTCTCAATAACTGAAGAAGAGTGGAAGTAAAGGATTTGTTTTTTAAAATACCTATGACTTGGAAGGAAATATTGTTAGAGACAAGGATCTAAATAGGCATTTTTTGTTTTTACTTTCTAAAGCTATTATATTTTTCCCACAGCTGGAGACAACTGTCACCTGCAACTCACTGATGAAAAAACATATTGATGTTGTTGATTTGTCTTCTCCTAATAGTTTACTGCTTTTTCTTTCCAAAGTTGGGAAAGTTTTGCTGAGCAAGAAACAATCACATCACATGCTTTGTTCATTCTCCTAATGTCAAAACATAACCATGTAAAGCAATTCACAAGCCTCTGGAGATCAAGCAAAGCAGAAGGGCTATCAGATCCTTTTAAAGAAAAATATTGTGGGAACAATTGACACAGCAGATTCAGAGGTGAAAAATATTCAAATCACTTGGAAATATGCAAAATAGAAAATACACAGTATAGATCAGGGATGTCAAAATGGCAGCCCACAGACTGTATGTGTCATTCACAGGCCACATCCATCCCAGCTCCGCAAAGTGAAGTACATCGCGTGATGGCATGAGTTTGACACTTGTAATATAGATAAACTATTGTAATGGGGGATGGGAAATCAGCATAGATATGGAAATACATATGAGGATGGCATTCTGAGACCTTACCAATTTCCATGCTTTAATTTTTTTTTTGTTGGAAAAGTCATATACATCATTTCAAGTGAAACAGTAAAACAAGGATGATTGTAACTTACTCTAAAAAATCTTGTTACATTAAGAAGATATAGAGAAGAAGGCCATTCCTCACATTATTTTCAGGGAAGATATGGAGGAATAGAGGAAAATAGTGATCCCAAATTATGAACTTCTCATTATTTAATAATAATTACTGAATCCTAATGATATTCACCCCAAAGAACAAAACACTTAGAAATTATTGAGCTAAGATATGTTATATGACTAAGACTGATCTTCTGGACAATATGACAACATCAGGAATACAATTAACTACCAGTATTTTTTTTTTTCTGTTACAGATCAATAGTGGTATTTTTTTTATGAAGAATTTTAGTTTAGTTTAGTTTAGTTTAGTGTTTTCAATGACTAATGTATGTTTAAACCATGGACTTCATAAATGTTCTAGAATTAGGTGAACACTGAGATGACCAAGTCTGCTGAGGTCAGAACTAGAATCTTGGGGGAGGGGAATTCACCAAATTAAAAAAATAGCCATTAACATGGATAATTCAGTTCAATATAAGCCTCGTCCAAAAGCCACTTTTAAATTAACACAGCAAATTTTAGTTTAATTTGATATTTTTAATTATATTGTCTCTGTGTTCATTTATATATTCCAAAAGACATGTTCTTCACTTATCAAGTGATAATTTTACTTGCATAAATTCACTTTATGCAATGTTTACCAGAAAGCAGAAATACCATAAAAATAGAACTAATTGTAAATTCTTTTCATGCTGTTGAAGAAGTCATAAAAAAATTAATGAAACACAAAAAGTAATCAAACGAAAACACAAATTTATAAAGAGGGAAAAGCTACAAAAATAAATATACAAGACATATATTTACAAACATACATATAACAATATATTGGGCCCATGATTTATTACAGTCATCCATAGCTGATCTATATTTATTCACTTATTTATGAAATGTATTTGCTACCCAGCTCATAGCCAACTACTCTGGGAAGCTTACCGCATAACTGTAAATTGATATTAATCAATTTGGTGAAATAGATGGACCCATGCAGTATGCTGTTTTTCCAATGCTGAATAGTGAAGTACTTTTAACTACCTGGACTGATCTCTGCAGTTCTTGAGGCCAGGGTCTCCAACCTTGACAACTTTAAGCCTGGAAGACTTCAATTCCCAGAATTCCCCAGCCAGCAAAGGGGAATTCTGGTAGTTGAAGGTCCCCAGGCTTAAAGTTGCCAAGTTTGGAGACCCCTGCTCTAGGCAACATTCTCAGAAGTGGCTTGTGATTGCCCTTTTCCTATGGCTGAGAGAAAATGACTGGCCCAAAGTCACCCAGCTGACTTTATGCCTAAAACAGTACTAGAAGTCATGATCTCCAAATTTCTAGCATCTTCTCAATCATTTTTTATAAGTTTCATTTTATGCTCTATTAAAAATCATAACACCCTGAATGGCTTGATCCCAATCCTCTATTCTCTAATCACTCTTTAAAAATACTGTATTTTTTTATCCTGCCTTTATTATTTTTATAAATAATTCAAAGCAGAGAATATACCTAATACTCCTCCTCCTCCTCTTCCTATTTTTCCACCAAGAGCCCTTTGAGTTGAGTTGGGATGATAGAGTGACTGACCCAAGGTCACCCAGCCAGTTTTCATGCCTAAGGTAGGACTAGAACTCACAGTCTTCTAGTTTCTATCCCAAGGACTTAACTTGACCAATCAGGGCACAATATGCAACTAAAAAAATAGGATACCAAACCTGTGGTGCCTAGTATCATGGATGGCACGGTCACTGGGCATCCGTTCACTCTCCCGTTGGTTAAAGGCATACAATCGATATGGGTCCTCTCCACCTTTCCACCGCCGAACACTCAGATATTTTCTTTCTTCAAATTGATCCCAAAGATCATCCCAATCAATGTCAGAATCCTGTTCATGTATAAACATAGATTCCATAAGGAAAATAAAAAGTTGAAACTGAATGTTCACATTTTTCTTTTTAACTTAACTTGCTTGGACTGCTTTGAACAGAGATTTTTAAAAAACGAAATATTTATAAAATAATAATATACAAATATGACAGTTATCTTGGTCTTATCATCATTTCAAAAATAAGATTATGCATTTGAAAATGCCTATTTTTCCCCCTTTAAATTAAAGAAAGTACACACAGATTCATCTTGCATTGTGAGGACCGATCACTATTTTGCATTCTGGCATATGATTGTGGCTGCAAAATAGAATGCATTATACTGATGTTTGAGGTCAACATAACTCAAATGTAATCAGCTGAAGATCGAATGCACGTAAATCTGTTGAATCAATTCAGGGGACATTTTGAACATAACCACAAACAGGATTGGGAAAGAAATCTGTTTTTGTCACATTTTATATGACACAGCCTAATTTCTACTTCCTAACCTAACTGTTGACCTGAATGTAATTACCTTTCAATTTTTGCATTTCCAGATTTTGTGAAGATTAGGAAACACTAAACTATATACATTTTTGTATGTATTCTCATGATATCTTTTTTATTTTCCTGTATTACATCCAGACTATATAGCACATAAATAGAAGAAATATAATGTATATAAATTAAAAGGCAATGTATATAAAATAATTCACAAACCAGGGATATCTATTGGAGAGGGCAAAAACAGTCCCATTTTTATATATATATATATATATATATATATATATATATATATATATATATGTATGTATGTATGTATGTATGTATGTATGTATGTATGTATGTATGTGTGCTGTTCAGCTTCCTTCGGGTATTATCCCACGTCATTGTAGTTCTGTTAAAGTTGTAGCAACGTTTCAGCAGAATCTCATCTGCCATCATCAGGCTTCTGTATGGATATGGGTCTTACAGCTCCTGATTTTAAATTTGAGGCTGGTTCATTCTGATTGGCTGGGAGTCTGGACCTATTTCATTGGACTTGGAGTTGATTGATTGGTGTTCCTGGTTTCTTCTGTCTGTTTTGTGGCTTTGATTGGCTGGCAACAGTCTGTTCTTGTGTTGGAGGCTTTTAGTGCAGCTTGGCTCCGTGTGAAGGGACGGCTGCTCTTCATTAGCAAGCTGGGTTTCACCTGGGTGCCTGGTGGGGGGGTTAGGTTGGAGCTATCAGAGGGAGTCTGTTTTTGCCCAGGTGTTTGCCTGGCTTGTGGCATGGAGATCTTTCTATTTGAGAGTGCAGGCTTCCAAATGATTGACAGTCTGGTGGAATCATCTCTTCTATTCATGCTGTCAGGTCTTTTTTCAATCTCTATGGCTTCTCTGATGATTCTGTGGCTGGGGTTTTCTGTAGTGGCCAGGGTTTTAGTGCCATTGAAGTTGATGTTGTGACCTGTGGTTTTCATGTGTTGGACTAGTGAGGAGGTGTGTTGAGATTGAAAAAAGACCTGACAGCATGAATAGAAGAGATGATTCCACCAGACTGTCAATCATTTGGAAGCCTGCCTTCTCAAATAGAAAGATCTCCATGCCACAAGCCAGGCAAACACCTGAGCAAAAACAGACTCCCTCTGATAGCTCCAACCTAACCCCCCCACCAGGCACCCAGGTGAAACCCAGCTTGCTAATGAACAGCAGCTTGCTAATAAAGAGCAGCCGTCCCTTCACACGGAGCCAAGCTGCACTAAAAGCCTCCAACACAAGAACAGACTGTTGCCAGCCAATCAAAGCCACAAAACAGACAGAAGAAACCAGAAACACCAATCAATCAAACTCCAAGTCCAATGAACACAGGTCCAGGCTCCCAACCAATCAGAATGGACCAGCCTCAAATTTAAAACCAGGAGCTGTAAGACCCATAACCATACAGAAGCCTGATGATGACAGATGAGATTCTGCTGAAACGTTGCTACAACTTTAACAGAACTACAATGACGTGGGATAATACCCGAAGGAAGCTAAACAGCACATACATACATACATACATACATACATATATATATATTTGTTTTTTTAAGCTTTCGCGGGTACTTACATGTGTGCTGTTTAGCTTCCTTCGGGTATTATTGTAGGCCTGAGAGTTGGGGATTCCGATTCTAGGATTTCCATTTATGGAATCTTTCTATTCTGTCTCTTATTTTGTTGAAGTCAGCTCTCTTAAAATCTAAAACATTAGACTGACTTTGTTCAGTTTCCTTTGCCTACTTTATAGTGAATTCTAGAATGACATGCTCATTCTCTCCCAAAGCTCCCATTACTTTCACTCCTTCAACCATGTTGTCGCTATTAGTTAGAATTAAGTACAGGATAATTGACTATCTAGTTCCTTCCTCCATCTTTTGGAGTATAAAATTATCAGCTAGGCTTATCAGGAACCTGTTTGATCTCCCACTCATTGCAGACTTTGATCCTCAGTTGATTTCAGGGTAAAGTCCCCCATTACTACAATGTTGTGTGTTTCCTACACACTTCAGGCAACTAATTTGCAAAAGGTTCCTCTATTTCTTATGCTGAGTTAGATGCTCTGCAGTACAACATCCGTAACAACACATCTGTAATTACCTCTAATATTCACCCAAATTCATTCAAGAAGGTTTTCATCCTTGCTATCATGTATTTCTGTACATATTTCTGGAGAACTGGTAGCAGAAATTTTGAAGTTTGGAGAACCAGCAAATACCATCTCTGACTGGTCCCACCCATACCTATTCTCTGCCTCCCAAGTCTCAGCTGATCAGCTGAGTTTTCTTTTGTTGCCCTGCACAGGAGAAGAGAGCTGGAAATCAGGTTAGTGGGGTGGGGTGGGGAGGGAATGGAGATTTTACAGTATCCTTCCCTGCCTCACCCATCAAGCCGTGCCATGCCCACCAAGCCACGTCACACTCACGGAACCAGTAATAAAAAATGTTGAATCCCAACAGTGGTGTACAGCCCTTTGTGACTGATCCTAAATTTGCTTGCTATGTTCCCTGTTTTATGTGAGCCTTTGTATTTAAAAAGTTGAACCATAGATAACTCAGAATGATATGGAGCTGATAGTTTAAGATTATGCAGAGACAAATCAGCAGACTGGTGGAATATCGGAAAAATGATTTATCTCCTTGATGATAAGCACAGGATATGTTGCAAAGGAGGAGGAACTCAATCTCTCCATCATCAGCCCATGCATATTAGTAATCATTCAGCAATGCATATTATTATCCACACTTTATCATCATCATCATCATTCTCCAGATGCTAATCTGACGGTCACTTCTAAATTTATTTCTCTCAACAGTTATATGCTGCAGAGCAGCCTGAGAATGAATGACTGATTCAAAATCACCCTTTGAATTCCATGGTCAGGTAGGGACTAGAAACAGAGACTCCCCAATCCATGACCAGTATTTTAACTTCTATGTTACCTTGGCTCTGTGCATGCATTACGGTTTTCAAAGAGAAGCAAAGCCACAGTTCCACTGGTAGTCTCAAGTCAGGCACGAGGTTTACTTTTTCCTGTATTAATAGTGAGTGGCTACAAATTGTTCCTCCTAAAAGGAAGAGTAAATTACTGCATTTGGGTCCGAGACTGAGGAAGAAACAAAATACTATTGTTTGATAAGGAAAGCCAGCCTATTCAACACATATTCATTGCATCAGAGTAATTCACATCTCACTAATAAAACTAAACAAAATGTCCATCAGGTCTACAACAGCAATATTTCTTGTTTATAAATAGTTACAGTAACAGTAGGCATGCCTGAGAGTTTTCATCTTGGATGTGGTTTGATAACTTCTTATTTGTCCAGCTTTTATATCTCAATTTTATTACCAGCAATTTTGCAAAAGGCAGAAAAGCTATGACTTGTTTTCATATCCCAAGGCAAGTTTGTAATAGAAGGGAACATTTTTTGACTCATAGATTGCACATATTTGACAGAGAGAATAAATATGAACTGTCACTATGTCATCTTCATTCTTATATCTTCATAATTGCCTCTACTGTCACAGATGAAAATAATCAGGATTTGATATTAACTTGAACCAATGATTTTAAACTGATCCACTGTCTGAATTAATCCTATCCCGTTAGTTGTCCCAAAGATGCTTTTTCAAGAGGTGGACTTTCTTGTTTTTTTTTGAAAACATTTAGCTTTTCGTCCAAGAAGCTTCTTCAGGTCTGACTGCACATTGGGGAATGGAAAGAGTTGTACTCCTTGCAGACAGCTCGTCATTTGCATTCTGACAACACAGATTAACCTCCAGGTGGCCTCAACAACTCTCCGAAAGAATGCAAATGACCAGTTGTCTGCAAGGAGTATAAATCTTTCCATTCCCCAACATCCAGTCAGAGTTGAAGAAACTTCTTGGATGAAAAGTAAAATGTCTTCAAAAAGACATCTGAAAAACAAGAAAGTCCAATTGCCTCTTGAAAAGGCACTTTTGGGACATCCTATCCCATTAATAATATTATTAAAACCATTCACTTTTTAGGCCTTTCCACTCTACTGGGATACCTATTATAGGAGTTGACCAGGTTGAGCCCAAGGGAGGAGTCAAATGTATCATAAGTCACAAGTTCCTTGCAGTTCTCACCTGCAAGAGATCTAAGTCCAGCCCACCTTGAATGCCTCTCTTATCTCCTGCTCATTTCCCTTAACAGCCAGTTGGTACAATTCTGGCAGATAATTTAAACTTGTAATAAATCTTTATACTCATTTGACTGCCTAAATCTCTGATTTCCCCAATGATGCTTGACATTAATCTGACCAACCGGGTGATAATGAGCAGGCGATAAGAGAGGAATTCAAGTAGACCTAGTTTTAAATCCCTTGTGGGTATGCAGGGACTTGTGACTTATGACGCATTTGATCCTCCCTTGGGCTCAGCCTGGTCATCCCCTCCACTTATAAGCAGAAAGATCACATTACAACTTATCTGCTAGCCTTTGGTAATATTGTGTAAAAAACAGAGTTGATTCTTGTTTTAACACATCTTGTAAAACACAATGCATCAGTGAAGTAGAAAATCAAGAGGAGCTGCACAAGTAAATCCTGAAAATGCTGAAGGTGCATAGAATTTATGAAACCTGCAGACAGACATCAGGCACCATATTTTTTTTCATGCAACTATCAGAATAAAACTAAAACATTTATTTTGAAGTGGGAATAACCCTGCCAAAGGTAAACACATTATATTTATATTTATTTTAATAACAAAATTAAATGTGGCTTAATTCCCATTAATCAAATCAGTTTTAAAATGCTTAACTTCGAATGCATTGTAACTAATGTTTTACCATTCATTTTAATTGCCTTGTTAATGTTGCTATTTGCACTGTATTGCTTTGGGAAGACCAGTGTTTGCTACAAAGATTGAATATAAACTTTACAAGCAAAAATAAATAAAAGCACATCTATTTAGAAGAGCAAATACTTCTAACTGGTATGTCAAAGGAAAGATGAATGAATTAGTCAACCTTTTTGAAAGGGTAATTCAATATTTATTTCTGTATGTGCTCCAATGTATGCTTTCTCACACTTGTGTTTCAAAGGAACAAAGTAAGAAAAAATACAAATCATTTATTTAATGTAGTTATTAAGTTTATATCTTGCCTTTTGTTAGTTCAAAAGCATGTGCATGTACAAACACACCCACACCTCATTCCCTTTTCCAGGTTTTCCTTACAACCACAATTCTATGTAATAAATTATTCCAAAGCCATTCTTATACTTAAGCCCATGTCCCACTGCACCAACGAATGCAAAGAGGATGTAAAACGTTAAAAAAAACTTGCCATCCATTAGAAAACGCTATGCATCCGTTGTATACTCACTACATACGTGTTTCATACGCTCTATCCCTCCAGCATCCGTCCACTGAGATTTCATCCGACCAAGAAGTTTTGAGCTGCACAAAACTTTTTGAACAGATGAACTTTCCACCGCGTACGATGTACATCTGCGACATATATGGGCAACAAACGTTCTTTGTCCGTTATCATCCATTAAACATCCACTGTATCCTCTCGGCATCCTCTGGACATCCCCTCAACTGCAGCTGAAAACGGAAAGAGGGAGGAAACGAAAGGTACACGGAACGTCTACACAGCGTTAGTAGCACGGAAATAGAAAGGATGTAAGCGGATGCATCTCGTATATAAAGTATTCAAAATGGACAAAACGTTTGTATCTGGGATGTATCTCGTATATTTAGGGTGTCTGGAGTATGTCTAGAGTATGCAGAAGGACACCTAGCAGAAAACCGATATTTCCTATCAAAAGGGGGAGAAAATCACCTGGATCTCAGCATGAGTTCAGCAGCCGTGGTGTACAGACCTCTTCACCCTTCGTCTTGCTCTTCCACATCATCCACTGTTCTCCACCATGGATCATGACACAATCCGTATGGTAGTTGAGATTATTCATCACCAGAACCAAACCCTGTTCAGACTGTTTCACCTTTTATACACAAGGAGAAGAAGGAGACGTCCAAGAGCTGTGTGGGTCCAAGGATGGATCGTGAGAAGAATGGAGTTTGGACTGTATGACCAGCTGATGGTGGAGCTGAGGAATGAAGACCCTCGTGCATTCCAGCACTTCATGAGGATGCCACCAGCCATGTTTGATGAACTTGTAGAGCATCTAAGACCCAAGTTGACCAAGCAGAGCAACAACTTCCGTCCCAGCCTGGACCCTGGACTAAAGGTGGCACTGACTCTGCGCCACCTGGCCTCTGGAACCACATACAAAAACATGCCACACAACATCATCAGCAAAGTGGTCAGAGAAGTGGTGCAGGCCATCATCGAAGAATACGTGGAGGAGCTCCTCAAGTGCCCCACCACTGAAAAAGGCTGGAGGAAAGTTGCAGAAGAGTGGTATCAGAGGTGGAACTTTCCCCACACCATTGGAGCCACAGATGGGAAGCACGTGGCCTGCAAAGCACCACTCAAGTCGGGGTCCACTTATCACAACTACAAGGGCTTCTTCAGCATCATCCTCTTTGCCATGGTTGATGCTGACTACAAGTTCATGTACATCGATGCTTCAGGCAACGGCTCATCTTCAGATGCCCAGGTATACAACGCCAGTGACCTCAAGGAGGGGCTGGAATGCAACCTCATCATGGGTTTTACAGATCCAGACCCCCTACCCAATGACACACAAGATGTGCCCTACTTCATCGTGGGGGATGACGCCTTCTCCCTCAGAACCTACCTCATGAAACCCTACACCTCCAGATACCTCACCCGTGAAGAGAGGATCTTCAACTACAGACTGTCCAGGGCAAGACGGGTGGTGGAGAACGCCTTTGGCATCCTGGCCAACAGGTTCCAGATACTTCTCACCACCATGCAGCATCACCCAGGGACTGTGAGGAGCATCGTGGAAGCTTGCTGCATCCTGCACAATCTCATGCGCACCCGCTACACAGTGTTGCAGAACAGGCTTGTGGACCGTCAACAAGGGAATGGGAACATGGAGCTTGGGGAATGGAGGCAAGGAGGAAACTTGATAGACACTGTGGATGTGCAAGGCCCCAACAGAGCTTCACGTGAAGGGAAGAAGCAGCGCAACCTCCTGAGACACTGGTGCAACTCCCCAGCTGGAGCAGTGGAGTGGCAAGACAGGATGATAGATGGTTAATGGATGCTTCCTTGAGCCTGTCTCATAACACTGGTGAGATTGTGCCATGTATGTTGAGTGGCCCTACAATGAATAGGGCATTAATAAAGAGCTTTGTTTATTTTGAAATGTGTTGTTCAATGAATAAATTATTATTGATACAAAAGGTCCATATGTGTGGCAGCTGGGAGGGTGGACCATACAGTCCCACTATGCTTGCACTGGAGGTTTATCTGTCCCACAACTATCCTTATCTATCCCACAACTATCCTCATCTATCCCACAAGTATCCTTACCTATCCCACAAGCATGCAAAGGCTTAACCATTTTTTCAAAGTTTTCAACAACACTATATTAAAAAAGCAAAATGAACCATGTAAAGTGTCTTAATCAAAGATAAAGTGAACAAGTAACAACTCAGTCTCTGGCACTATTCTCAGTCACTCTGAGTTATGTCCATGATCACAGTTGTTAAGCGTCCAGGGACTGTGGAGGTGGCTTGGCTTGAGTGCTGGTCTGAGGCGCCATTGGGGTGCTTGGCCCCGAGAGTACAACACAAGATGGTGTGTTCAGGAAGCTCTCAGAGAGCTGACTCTGTCCCGTGAGGTTGAGAGGCCCTTCATCAAGTACCTGGGATGTCAGGCACAGGACTGATGACAGATTGTCTGTTGATGGGCTTGGCTGTGGGGTGGAGGAAGGAGGAGTGTAGTGGGGCTGTCTGGTCTGCAGTTGGGTGAGGTGAGACGTCTGTGGCGTGCGATGAACCTGGGCCTGGACTGGGAAGGTCTGCTTCTGCTGTGGGAAGTCCTGGTAGTCATAGCCTTGGTTGGTGAGGGGCTGTTGAAAACCGTGGAAGGGCTGTGACATTGCCTGGGGTGGAGGAGCAGACCTGGACTGGGTCGGAGCAGCTTCAGCTGGGCCTTGAGGGTTATGCAGAAGTGCTGTGATCTTTTCCTTCATCACCTGGTACCAGGCCTCAGGCATATCCCTCAAGGTGTGGCTCACGTAGGTGATGAAAGTGTGGCGGGTGGAGGATCCTCTATCCAAGTGGACCAGCTGAGAGAGCAGTTCTGTGCTGGTCTTCATTGTGTCCCTGATTTCCAACAGGACAGTGTGGCTCTGGCCATCCAGTCTGCCTCTCTGCCTGCATCCTGTGGAGCTGGGGGTGGGGTTGGGGGTGCCTTGGTCTCTGGTGGCTGCCACTTCTTCCTCCATTTGTTACAGGGGATCCTCCAAGTCCTCCGGCATGGGGTGTGCAGCTGTCAGGGGGTCTCTGTCGTGGGGCCCTCCAAAGACACCTGCCTGGACAGGCTCGCTGGCTCCTGGATGGAAGAGGACTGGCTTTCTGTGGGCTGTCTGAGGGAGAGGGGTGTCAGAGGGGCTGCTCCTCGGTGGTGGACCTCACCCTCCAGGAAGCTGCACTTGGCCATGACGTACATCTCCCAGTCAGTGAGCTTGACAGCGGCCTGGCCAGATTTTTTGAGGTGCAGCTTGCCATACCAGGTGTGCATGTACTCCCAGGAGTACATCTGCAGTGTAGCCCAGGCTCTCTGCCTTGTCTCTCCAAGCTGCCTGTTTTTTCTTGGTGTCGCGATAGAGTCTGTGGCCCTTTTCCAGAGGTACTCGTTCTCCCTCAGTCATACCAGCACCTCATTCTCATAGTCCTCGGAAACGGTGTACTGTTTCCTCTCTCCCTTCTCCTTCCCTTGCCTCTTCCTCCCTCTGGCAGGGCCTTCAGCAGCAGGACCTTCAGGGGCTTCAGCAGCAGGGCTTTGAGGGCCTTGGGGCTGGTCCACCACAGCAGCAGCAGTAGCAGTAGCAGTAGCAGCAGCAGCAGCAGCACCAGCAGCAGGAGAAGCACCAGCAGCAGGAGAAGCACCAGCAGCAGCAACACCACCACCAGCAGCAGTAGCAGCAGGAGAAGCAGCAGCAGCTTCAGAGTCAGTGCCAGGGGGTGGGATGGTGGTTCTGTCCTTCTTGCCAGGGCTAGCACAAGGAGGCACGAGCTTTCTCTTCTTCCCTGACTGACGAACCATGGTGTTATTCAAAGATGTATGTGGCAGCACGTCTTTCCTCTGAATGCTGACTGCGTGTGAGCTGCATCCTTTTATACCCGCGGAGCTGACACAATTCATACTCCCCACATGCGCAGTGAACTCTTTGCATCCAATATACATCCGCTATGCATCCGCTTTGCTTCCTATAGGCGTCTGTGATGCATCCGCGTCATCCGCTATGCATCCGCCCCTTCCACTATGCATCCGCTTCACTATTCTCCCCCGGAACCCCTGCGGATGTGTCATCCGCTTCCATCCACTGTCATCCGTTAGGCCTCCTACTAACATCCGTTTAACATCCCCGCTATGTATTACCCCCATCTGTTCTTTTCCATTCTGTTTATGCAAATTTTCATCACTTTTTGGAGTGGATGACAACGGATGGAGCCACCCCCAAAATTTTGCTCGTCCGCTGTATCCTTTATGCATACGTTTTGCGTCCGTCGGCCAGTGGGCCAGGGCCTTTAGGTTTTTGTGTTCCTAGTCCAATGCTTTAACCACTAAACCACATATGACATTCCTAAATGTACATTTCAACTTATTTGCCTCTCTCAAATAACTTAGAGGTTAATCTCCACAGGATAATTTTGTGGAATAGAACAGCAAACTCAATATAGGAGTTTGTATTCGATGACTTTCAGATAACCCAGCAAATTGCTATGATTGGCCTGAACTCATAATTGTCATTCAAACCAACACACAGCTTAACTGTTCCTTGACTACTGATATTGGGAAAGGTACAATTATATACTGAAGCAAGTAATCCTTTCTCTCCATCTAGGATAGCAGATCAGTTATGGATTACTGGATAAGATCTTCATTATAACATTTCCACCAAGTATTATGTCTTCTTTCTCTCAAGTTGAATTCTGCCTGGGGACTTATTTAACTGCTGTGCAGAAATCCAAATGTAATTTAAGATAATCTATCTCATGTTAAGTTGCATATTAGCATGCACCAGAGAAGGATCAAGCCAGTATTCTATTTCCTTTTTTATTTGTCTTCTACAAAGTTCTTCATTTATTTTCTCTCATGTATTTCCAATATTTTTTTTTCATAGAAACCAGACCATTTTTTTCAATGCTGCAGTTTAATAGGCAGCATTAATTATGTAAAGCAGTGAGTTCATAAGGAATTTGGGGATCAGGAACAGCTTCAATAAAGCAGAAGGAAAATCTTTACCATTCCAACGAAACAATCAGTTTCACCAGCTGTCAAAATTAAAATAAAAATACATTTTGCAATAAATCATTTATGTACAATCAGTCAAATTAAACAGAGAGATTTTGCCTCTCAAAATTAATCATTTTGAACAGCAATATTATATTTCTGTTCAAAACATAAAACTACATTTTGCATTAAAGAATGTGGTATGTTCACACAGCCAAGTACAATAGCTCTTATTTTCTTCAAATGGGAGAATTCACAATATCAATAGATATACACAATTTTAAGCAAAGATCTTAATGTGACTACAAGAGTTCTAGTTTATCCTACACTCAATCCTACATGAAGAAAAAACATTTTTACTTTCCTAAGACTGAGTGTTATTTTTCCCTAAATGGTTCATCTATTTCTTCTTCTAGGTTATCTTTTTATTAACTTAAAAGGTTACGCCTTTTAAAACTTACATCTCATAAACATTTAAGAATATTCATGTACTTGTATAGCTGAACACATAAGGAATCATATCTCACTAGTAACTCAGAAATGAAAGATAAGCAGTTTACAAACTATACAGTTTTACAAACTATACAGTTGTGGAGATTCAACAATATTCCAAAACAACATTTTAGCCAGAACAATAAAGCTGAAGATATCTAAAGTAATGTATTTATTAATCACATTTATATCTTCCCAAAAATATAAATTGACACTCAGAAGCGCACAAAATGAACCAACAATACATGGTAATAAAAAATCAGAAAAAGTTTACAACAATAAAGGGATGGAGGGATAAATGCACTTGTATACTTGCAAGATTCTGTTAATATAATCTTACAATAAAGAAGAAATAGCAACCAGATGCAAACTCCAAAAGATAGCTCTTGCTCAAAACCAAAATATCGACCTGGATAAAAGCCGCTGGAAAAAAAAACCCTGCCAATACAGAGCAAGAGAAAAAGTAAGAGTACTTTGCTCTTCTTATCATTCCATAGATTAGGTCTGAACACAAGCTTATAACCTTGCTCAGTCAAATTCAGTCTTCATTGTCCTCCACCTATATTATCATATACTTTGAAGCAATTTGAAGCAATTGTTGAATATGCAGTTCAGAGATCCCATCTACTTAAAACTGTCGAACAGCAATAATGTTTCCAAGCAAGGAGACAAATGAAAACACAATAGAGCTATCACTCATTACTAAGGTTTGGAAGACAAGGTATGAACTTCATATTAATTCAGTGTCTTCACTTTTAAAAAATGTTAATCTTACCAAAATTCTGCTTGGGCATAAATTTACTTATAAATCTCTCATATATGTGTATCAGGGAACCAGAGCAAGGCCATCTCAGGTCATACAAGTACTGAGCATAGCTTTATAAAGCTCTCTGCAAACACTCATAAACAGAATGTAAGAACTATATCCTTCTTCAAACTAACACATCTTTCAGATAAACTTATGCTTCACTGCATTCACCTATTCCCAGATGTTGTCAGCAGATACAACACATGTCAGGTTCATATTACATCTCTCAGATTGGTAGTAAAATCCAATACAGGCAGGGCTTTAAAACAATAAATTACAGAGCTTTGCTACCTCTTGTTATAAATAAGAAATTTATTACAATGGGAGCAACATTTCTCTGCATCCATTATTATGTGCATGCACTTTATTTTTTTCTCTCTAGAAAATCAGTTCAGTTTTATGGGGATGTATTCATGGAGAAAAATTAAGTCAGCTGGAGAAATTAAATGTGTGAATGTAGCAATCACATAAAAGTCAGCTATAATTTCCTTGATTGTGATAGCATTTTGAGAAGAGAAGGGTATGCACACCACAAAAGCATTTTATGTGAATTTAATATTGATTGCAAGTTGCTGGGTACTAATCTATTCATCTGTTCATTTTGCATATGTGCCTATCAATCAGTAGTAATAGCAGAAGCAGTGGTAGTAGTGATGTTGCTAGTTGCACATATAAAATCACAGAACTGTAGAATTGGAACAAACCTTAAGCATTATCTGATTTGATCCTTTGGAGTGGACAAGAAAACCACCCATGAGAAGCAACAGTCTACCCTCTCCTTATAAACCTCCACAGATGATGAACCCACATCCACTATAAATTGACAGTTCCACTATTGAACAGATCTTATTATTGGGAAGTTCCTCCCTAAAATTAAATGAAAGCCAGCTATATTTTATATCCTTTATTTCAGATTCTAGTTTCTGCAGCAATGGGAAAATAGATCCTAATCATATTTGTTTATTCATTCATCATATTTATATGGCTACCCGTCTCACAAGCAAATATCTCTGGGTGGCATACAAAAAGCTAAAACAATACATATGAACAAACATATGTTTCCTGTAACTTCCTTATCCTCTGAGGCAGATGATAGCTGTCAAGCAAGTAGAAGTGCTCAGGTAGCTAGTGACATTTATAGACAATAAATGATAAAACCCCGAATAGAATTCGAACACATTATTTTTGTAAGAGCTATTCTGACATAACCAACCACAACAGAGAACCATAACCCCTGAAGTCTCCATTCCTGAGCACTTCTTACTTTAAAACAAATACACTGTTGACTTCTTAGGGTCTCTTATAGAGCACATAGCCATCTGAGACACAGGAGAAAACTAGATTCGTTTTACTGAAGTTGAGGATAGGCTAGTCAGGCACATAACTGAACATTTTTTCCTATTTCATATGGGCTTCAGATCCCTTTGACTTATAAAATACACTGGTGTCACATCTGCTATCTTTAGAGGTGATAACCATCCCCCTTCTTTATATGGCTCTGGTTTATAAAATGGAACCCACCAAAGCCCACATGTGGACATGTTTTCAAGGGGAAAAAATATTTACATGTGCCATCAAATATTTTTCCGCAAAGTACAGAAAGATTTTCCTTGATGAAAAGCATGCAATGAACATGGATACACATTTCATAAGCAAACTTGCTTATCAAACATCAAAATTATATCATATACAGTTCTACATGGAACTATCCATGAAAACCACTCAGAAGAGTACTTGGAAGCTCGAGCTGATTCAGAATGCAGCAGCATGGATACTGTTGGGTGTGCCTCAGAATGCCCATGGGATACTTCTGTTTTGTGAGCTGCCTTGGACTTCAAGACTCTGTTATCATCCATAATATCATGATATCCATGCGATAGGTTCAAGTTATCTGAAGGACCACCTATCTCCATGATTCCTGTCCAAATAGTAAGAACAGTTAATTGGCTTCAGATTCAGTCAATCAAGCAATGCTATCTATTGGGACCAACAGTAGGAAGTATATCTTCTCTGCCATGGCACCTCCCTCTGAATGCACACACACACCCAATTAGATTGGTTCCTACCTTGATTATGTTTCAGACATCTTTTAAAATTTGGCTGTTCTTCTACACCCTGTTATTTTCTGTTCTTGCTGCAAGCCACTCAGACTCATTCTGGACAGCTTCTACATTTCTAACTACATGCACACATACACACAGATGCCTAGAGAGGGAACAACAGGCTTCAACTAAACCCCAGAAAGACTAAGTGTCTTCAGGTACCAGGACCCTTTGATTCTAGAACTATATCATCTCTGGTCTTGGACATGACTGCACTGCCCCGAACTGACCCTATATGCAATCTGTGGGGCTCCTCCTGGATTCGCAATTCTTGCTCAAGGAGCAGATGGTAGTTCTAGCTAAGAGAGCCTTTGCACAACTTTATATTGTATACCAGTTGTTCCCATTCCTGAATCAAGGGTCATTTATGCCCTGATCACCTCACAGTTGAACTGCCACAATGCACATGGGACTCCCTTTGAATAGCTTGGGTAGCTATATAAATTTGACTAATAAATATAAACAAAGACACACACACATTAGAATGAACCTATTGCCTGGAGAAGCTAAAACTGACACTGATAGATATAATTCATCTGATGACCGAAGAAATTTGTATTTGATCATTTCTTCAGTGAAAAATACAGCAAACGCATTAAAAAAAACATCTCAACAAGAAGGAAAAAAACAAACTAAAGGATACATCATACTGTCAGATTAGCTATAATCTGAAAAATAATTAACAGTAAACTCCTTAGGAATGCATTAAACAGGACAAAATAAAGATTTAATAGTATAAGATTTATTATTTTACAATAGAAGCCGGCCCTGCTGAATCAGAAATTAATTTGGAGGACTGAACCCAGTTCCTTTTCTCTGATCTCCTTTTCCCTCTTCCCTTAATTAAAAGTTGCTTTATAGGATAAATATACAATGTGTTTTGATTCTTCATTCGAAGAATAAAAACACATTGTCTCATGTTGACATCTGTGTACAAAGTCACACACACACACCTTCAAAAATGAGTCCATTTTGACATATGATTTTTGACATCCCACCCCCCCAGTGGCGAAGATGTTCAGACAGCAGCTGCTTCTTCCTTTACCAATCCACTAAATAGTTTCCACAGAAGCACCTGTGGTTTAAACTAAAAACAAATAGGAAAAAGAACAGAAAGTCTCACACTATGACAGCCCATTAAAAATTGGAATGTTCTCATATCAGTGATATGCATCTGTGTCTGCCTCTTAAATCAAGACTTAGAAGGAAACAGAGGGTGGGGGGAGAAAGAGCAGGTCATTAGCAGTAAAGACTACAATTTTCTGGCAATTGTTAATGCTTTGTTTATGTGGGTTTCCACGAATATGACATTTTAATGGCACAGTAATTGTATGATTACAGTGCAACAAAGATTGCGATAGCAAGAATGGAGTAGCTTAGAGGAATGCCTGTTCTTCAGTTTTCCCTAAGGCCTGAAGATAGATAAGTGTAGAATTTCCATCGGGATTGTCAAACCAAGGAATACTTGGACTCATGAATGTCTACTTTTGCACCGCAATATTGTCATCAAGTTTCTTAGTCATATATGCTATGGACAGAAGTCAGATTTTTCTCTTTCCAGATGTACACAAATTGCATGTCACCTTCAGATGGTTTATATTAGGTTGTTCATATTACTCCTGAAAACCTGGAAGCTGGACAACTGGAACCATCAGTTCTTATATTTAAGTATTAGTCTAAAAATCAAGATAGGACAGGACTCCTCTCAATTTCCCATAGAAATTCATATATCTTTCAAAATTGAATTGATCTGAATATTATAATGCAGTTCCATGAAAACAGATGCAAAAATGTGCATGTTAGGAACAAGGAAACACAAAACACATGTATTAAATTCAGCACTATCATTTTTAAAATGTATTTGTTCAGGAAATCACTTAGAAAAATGCATACATTTACCATAATTGCAAGGTTTTCATGTCACTGCCCACACTAATGTTGTCAGCGCTGCAGGAATCCTTAAAAATTCTTCCCCCCCAAAAAAGGTATGGTCCCTAGTTCTAAAAACATTGGTCACCCCAGTGTAAGGGGAAGAGTAATATTTTCTCTGGCTTCATTAATGTATTTCTCAGTCCAGTCAGCTATAATTCACAGATCTTAATATCCTAGTGCTAGAAAGCATAAATGATAACTTTGAGTGTGCATTATCCATTCCATAAGCCATTAAGAGCTGTAGAAAGAAAAGATGGAAATGTTGGTGATTTAGCTGTGAAACATTCTAAAATAAAGATGTCTGAAAGAAAGTTAGCTTTTATGTACATGTGATTTTATATACAGAGAGATATATGTATATGTGTATTGAATACTCTAATAAGGAGTGAAGCCAAGGAACGAAGACTTCACTCAGGTCCCAATAAAAGGGTGAAGGCAAGACACTGGGTTGTACTGATCTACAGAATAAACAGCTGTTAGTTGAAGAATCAGTCTCCTGACTCTTCTATCACCCAGCTTAACCACGTGTATGTGTGCATGCATTTAATTTTGTTATTAAGTGTGATGCATCTATACATAGACATAAGTTACTTAAGGCCCTGTCACACTGCCCAACGGATGAAAAATGGACACAACGGACAAGCAAAATGTTCCATCCGTTGTTATCCGATCTCAAAAGGGACAAACATTTGCATAACCGGAGCGGATAACAAGGACAGGGGGAGGACGCAGGGAGGATGGAAAGCGGATGCGGAACGGAAGCCCAGCGGATGGAAGCGGATGAGAGCGGATGGCACATCCGCTAGGCTTCCGGGGGGCCTCAGCAAAGCGGACACGGAACGGAAAGAGCAGATGCAGAGCGGACACTGAGCAGATGAAGCGGATGCACAGCGGATGCACAGCGGATGAAGCGGATGCACAGCGGAAGCCTAGCGGATGCACAGCGGAAGCCTAAAGGATGTCGAGTGTTAATTGCGCATGCGGGGGGATGCATTGCGTAAGCCACGCGGATATAAAGGGAAGCAGCTCGCACATGGCCAGCATTCGGAGGAAAGACCTGCTGCCGGATCCATCGAGTCCTTGCCTGCCCTGCCTGCATGCCTGCCTGCAAGCCTTGCTGCCAGCCTGCCTCCAAGCCTCCTGGCCAGCCTCCCTGCCAGCCTTGCTCTTTGCCTGCCTGCCAACCTTGCTGCCAGCTTGCCTTCCAGCCTCCCTGCCAGCCAGTCTGCCTGCCAGCCTTGGTGCCTGCCTACCTGCCTGCCTTCCTGCCAGGCTTTCTGCCAGCCTGCCTTCCTGCCAGGCTTCCTGCCAGGCTTCCTGCCAGCCTTGGTGCCTGCCAGCCTCCCTGCCAGCCAGCAACCCCACAACCATGGGGAAGAAGAGAAAGCCTCAGCAACCTGCTGCCATCCCTGCCAAGAGGGACAGGGCCACCCTCCCGCCCCCTGTCCCTGACTCTGCTTCTGCTGGGGCTTCTGCTGCTCGGGCTCGCACTTCTGGTGCTGGAGCTTCTGCTGAAGCTGCTCCTGGCGGTGGTGCTTCTACTGCTGCGTACTCTGCTGAAGCTGCTCCTGGCGGTGGTGCTTCTGCTGCTGCGTACTCTGCTGAAGCTGCTCCTGGTTCTGCTCGTCCTGCTCGTCCTGCTCGTGCTCCTGGACATGCTCGTACTGCTCGTACTGCTCATGCTCCTGGTCTTGCTCGTCCTGCTGGTCCTGCTCGTGCTCCTGGTCCTGATCGTGCTCCTGGTCTTGCTGGCGCTGCTGGTGCTTACTCTGCTGCTGCTGAACCTGGTGCTGCTGGTGCTGCTGGTGCTGCTGATCCTGCTGCTGCTGCTGGTGGTGGTGGTGTGGAGGAGTAGCCCCTACCACCTGGGAGCCCCTCTGATGAGGGCCTATCTGGTCCTGCCAAAGGGAGGAAGAGGCATATGCAGGGATGGGAGAGGAGGCAATACTTCATTGAGGAGGAACACGAGGATGAGGTGCTGGAGTGGCTGAGAGAGAATGACTATCTGTGGCGGAAGGGACACCGGCTGTACAGGGACACCAAAAGGAACCAGGTTGCTTGGAGAGAGAGGGCGGAGAGTATGGGTTACACTTCGGAGGTGCTCCTCGGCTGGTGGAAGCATATGCACACCTGGTACGCGAAGCTGCACCTGAAGAAATCTGGCCAGGCCACGGTTAAGCTGACGGACAGAGAGACCTACGTCATGGCCAGGTGCAGCTTCCTGGAGGGTGAGGTCCGCCACCGAGGAGCACCAGGAGCCCCTCTCACAACCCTCTCTCTCCAGCAGCCTGCTGAGACCCAGTCCTCTTCCGGCCGAGAGTCAGCCCCTGTCTCCAGGCAGGTTTCTGTGGAGCGTCCCATGGCAGAGAACCCGCGGACAGGTGTTGTAACCGTGGTGGAGCACGTGGAGGACTCCTTGGTGCGGTGGGAGAAAGGAGATGTAGAGTCCACCACAGTCGTACCCGTATCCACCACCCCCAGCTCCACCTCCACAGAAAGGCAGAGAGCCAGACAGCTGGAGGGGCAGAGCCACACTGTCCTGCTGGAGATCAGGGACACCATCCGCACTAGCATAGATCTCCTCTCTCAGCTGGTCAACACCGACTCCTCATCATCCAACTGCAAGCCCTTCCTCACCTATGTCAACCAGACCCTCAGGAACATGGAGGAAGCCCAGTACCAGGTGGTGAAGGACCGGATCACCGATCTGCTTCACAACCCTCCAGATCCAGAGGAACCTGCTCCCACCCAGCCCAGGTCTGCTCCTCCACCCAGGTGATGTCCCTCCCATTCCAAGGCTTTCCACAGCCCCTCACCTACCAGGGCTACAGCTACCAGGAGGTCCAGCAGCATAGGCAGCAGCCCTTCCCAGTCCAGGCACAGAGTCATCAGGCGACACCGTTGCCACCGGTTCCACTGATGCCACCGATGCCACCCACGCCAATGATGCCAGCGACAACAGTGATGCCACCAACGCCAGTCCTCATCCAGCTGCAGACCAGACAGCCCCACTACACTTCTCCTTCCTCCACCCCACAGCCAAGCCCGGCCTCAGTACATCTCTCATCAGTACTGGGGCTGACACCCCATAGCATGGAGGAAGGACCTCTCAGCATCACGAGTCTGAGCCAGCTATCCGAGAGCTTTCTCAACACACCGTCACCTGTTGTCCTCTCGGGGCCAGGCACCCCAGTGGGGCTTCAGACCAGCACTGCAGCAGCAACCACCTTCACAGCACCTGGACCCTTCACCCCAGAGACTGGGTACACCTCCGAGTGACCGTGAAGACTGCCAGAGACTGGGTGTGGACTTTATTTGGACACTTGACTTGGATCTTTTTCCTTTTACAGCTTGTTGTTCAATAAAGTTTATCTTTGATTCACACACTTGCTTCATTTCTTTTTTTTTAATAAAGTCTTGGTGGAAACTTTTAGAATTGGTTTAAGCCTTTGCATGCTTGTGGGATGGGTTAAGATAGCATTGGGGTGGGCAGGGATACCTTTGGGATGGGTTAAGATAGCTGTGGGATAGATAAACCTCCAGTGCAAGCATAGTGGGACTGTATGGTCCACCCTCCCAGGTGCCCCACCTATGGCCCTTTTTTATCAATAACAATGTAATCAATCATCCACACATGTCAACACAAACACAACTCTTTATTAAACGCCCTGTTCATTGTGGGCCCACCCAACATACATGGCCCAATCTCATCCGTGTGATGAGACAGGCTGAAGGAAGCATCCATTAATCATCTATCATCCTGTCTTGCCAGTCCACTGCTCCAGCTGGGGAGTTGCACCAATGTTTCAGGAGGTTGCGCTGCTTCTTCCCTTCACGTGAGGCTCTGTTGGGGCCTTGCACATCCTCAGTGTCTATTTGGTTTTGCCCTTGCCTCCATTCCCCAGGCTCCATATCCCCATTACCTTGCTGGAGGTCCACAAGCCTGTTCTGCAAGACTGGATAGCGGGTGCGCATGAGATTGTGCAGGATGCAGCAAGCTTCCACGATCCTCCTCACGGTCTCTGGGCGATGCTGCATGGTGGTGAGAAGTACCTGGAACCTGTTGGCCAGGAAGCCAAAGGCGTTCTCCACCACCCGCCTTGCCCTGGACAGCCTGTAGTTGAAGATCCTCTCTTCACGGGTGAGGCATCTGGAAGTGTAAGGCTTCATGAGGTAGGTTCTGAGGGAGAAGGTGTCATCCCCCATGATGAAATAGGGCACATCTTGTGTGTCATTGGGCAGGGGGTCTGGATCTGGGAAGCCCATGATGAGGTTGCGTTCCAGCCCCTCCTTGAGGTCACTGGCGTTGTATACCTGGGCATCTGAAGATGAGCCGTTGCCTGAAGCATCGATGTACATGAACTTGTAGTCAGCATCAACCATGGCAAAGAGGATGATGCTGAAGAAGCCCTTGTAGTTGTGATAAGTGGACCCCGACTTGGGTGGTGCTTTGCAGGCCACGTGCTTGCCATCTATGGCTCCAACGGTGTGTGGGAAGTTCCACCTCTGCTACCACTGCTCTGCAACTTTCTTCCATCCTTCATCAGTGGAGGGGCACTGGAGGAGCTCCTCCAGGTATTCTTCGATGATGGCATGCACCACTTCTCTGACCACAATGCTGATGGTGTTGTGTGGCACCCTCCAGCCATACTGCATGCTCCTCTAGGTGGTCCCTGAGGCCAGGTGGCGCAGAGTGAGTGCCACCTTGAGCCCAGGTTCCAGGCTGGGCCGGAAGTTGGTGTTTGCCTTGGTCAACCTGGGTGTCAGGCGCTGCACAACTTCGTCAAACATGGCTGGAGGCATCCTCATGAAGTTCTGGAATGCCCGAGGGTCTTCGTTCCTGAGCTCCACCATCAGCTTGTTGTACAGTCCATACTCTGCTCTTCTGGCGAACCATCTTCGGACCCAGACGCTTCTTGGCCGCCTCTTTTTCTTCCCATAATAGAGTTCACAGAGCCTGTAGATGGCTTCGCACTGTTGCAGAAGGATGGTGGCTGCCAAAAGGACTGTGTTACGATCCACGGTGGACATGACTGGATGCTGTGGAAGAGCAAGAGTCAGATGAAGGCTACAGAGGTCTGCACAGCTAGGCTGCTGGTCTGAAAGTGAGATGCAGGTGAGTTGCTCCCCCTTTTTATAGGCAGTATAGCTGTCCCTTTGCATCCTCTAGGCATCCTCTAGGCATCCTCTAGACATCCTTAATATCCGAGATAGGTTCCCTCTGCGAACGTTTTTCCCATTTTAAACACTTTGTTTCCGTGCTGCATCCGTTCTGCATCCGTTCTGCATCCGTTCTGTGTCCGTTCCGCTTCCTCCCTGTGTCTGAGCGGAATGCGAGTTGCGCGGATGCGCAGCGGATGCCTAGCGGATATAGCAGATGCGTAACGGATGCAGAACGGATGCATAGCGGATGCAGAACGGACGAATTGGATACATTTTCTGCGCAAAAGTTTTGAGCAGCTCAAAACTTTCTGAGCGGATGAAACGTCAATAAACGGATGCTGGACGGATAGAGAGGAAGCAAAATGGAGGCAGTGAGTACATCACGTTAACCAACGCATGGCAAGCTTTTTTGTCCGTTTTACATCCTCTTTGCATCCGTTGGTGCAGTGTGACAGGGGCTTTAGATAACTGGCTATAGAATTGTAAGACACTTCTTGCCATCATGGATTATGTTCACAAGTGTGATCACACATACAGAATCAGTTGTGAATGCCAGTTGCCTTGCAAATTATGTTGCCATTCATCAGGAAAAGAATGTTAAAGTTCTACCTGTCAGAAGAATCCTATAAAGCAAATTCTTCATCTGCCTTTCGAGAAACTAATTTATCTTGTAAAACATAACGTAGCAAACTATATAAGTCCCATTCTAAAAAAATTACTTCAAAGTCTACTACATTGATTTCCCTTGTGCTCTTTAATTGATTCTACACTTCTCCAATTATTTCAGACTGTATTCTCGTGCACTTGAGATTGCCCAGACTTACACATACACATATATAGAAGTGCCACCTTTGTCTATCAGTACTGGAAAGATATCTACTTGAGCAAATTAAATCCTTTCTTTTAAGAAGAAAAACAAAAATATGGATTAATGAGTTTCATATGCTGAACATATGTCAAACTGAGTTGCAACTGAGAATACATTTTTCACATTCAACTCATTCTCCATAATTTTTTTTTAGCTGAAACCTGGCAGCTTTCAGGATGCAGACGAGAGGCTTCAAAAATGTATAGCAAACTCAAATTCTTTTCTGATGAAATATTCAAAGGTGGAAAGAAGCCATTTCAGACTTTTTTTAAAATGCTGAATTCAAAATTCAAAAGATGAATTTTCTGGAAAACTAGGGGATGGTACATTAAATTGTATACCACTCTCTTATGGAGCTGCCTGAAAAAGAAAAAATATTTTCCACAAAATATGCTATCATTTCCTCATGATTTGAGCATGATTGATAGCAATTATGCAGTAATTTCCATCTTACAGGGCAAGAAACAATACTGGGCCTGTTAATTACAAAGAATATGACTTGGCAATTTAATACTTATACAAAAGCTAATCACAAAACTGTGCTTCGGTTATGTTGGCCATGTCATGCAGAGATACTATTGGAGAAAGAATTCTGTCTGGAAGAGTAAGCAGTAAAAGGAAACCATGCCACCAAAGAACATAGTGGTATCATCAAAGCTGACACCATCCAGAGCACAGAAAAACTCAAAGTAATGCACGATTGGAAGATGTAGATAGAGCAAGACCCATTGAATTATCAAGAGTTGGACACAACTGAATAGATATAATCATCATTATCATCATCATCATCACAATAATTAAATTTGCCAACTCCAATAAATCTATAGACAATCTTATCTTTTCACTCTGATGTCTCAGTGAAAAAATGTCACATCTGAGGACAGTACATTTGGGGTATGTTCCCAATTCACCTTCCTGAAATCAATACATACTTCTTTGTTTTGTAAACTTAACTAAGACTTGTATTTGGAATATACTTTATGTTGTAGCTATAGCTGTTTACAATTACCTCTCTTCATATTTTTCTTAATGATTCTGCTCTTTTCTATGGAAAGCTTTATATTGTTTGCATATCATTTTCATATTCTTTGTGTATTTTCTGTAATTTCAGTTTTTATAGTATGCTTTGACAATGCAGAAATAAAAATAAGACAGCTGGTGATCAAAAATTGCCTGTAACATTTTTCAATTTCATATCATTCACCGGTTAAAAATGTAGCCACATTATTATTTCAAACATAATACATGGTTAGCTAGAACTGAATTGTATTTTTGTATTTTTGGTTACCCATAAACATATTTAAACATTCGGTATTTTTGGTATAATCCAATTTTACAGAAGCAAACTTGACAATCATATTTCTCATCAAAGGGCCAAAGTTAATATAATCAGAAATATTATTTATGTACACAGAATATTTCTCTTTTCTTCTTCCCTTCACAGTCTAACCCTAAAGGAAGACTTTCTTATTTGTCAACTCATAATTGCAAATGCTGCATGTGAAACATGGACCAGGAAACTGTATATTTAATATACTCATTCAGGATTATGATCCTACTTAAATTTTATTAAAATCACTTTCACAGTACAAAAGTCATTGGCTGGAAAAAAAAACTATACTTATTTTACCTGTTTGCTTATATTATTTCCATCCAGCTTCTCTATGTCCAAAATTAAGGAGAAATATGAGAGGGAGAGGGAAATGCCGCTCAGAGAACATATTTATCAATGATTCAAAAGCGAAGTGATTCAGACCATGTGAGAGGATTCATTTGATACATCTCTGCTATTTATTAAAATAGCTGAACTACTTTTTCAGGCTTCTACATTTTAGAAAAAGATGGTGATAATGATGATGACAATGATGCTTTAAGAAATCCATACATTAAAGTATATGTGCTTCTTAAAGCAACTACATCTTTTTTTAGAAACTTGACAAGGTTGGGCTTCTTTGTTGAATATCAAAGAGACGTAGTTGTTAGGGATAACATTGTTCACCCTAACTGTTTTAGGTGAAATACTAACTATGAATCATAGTTAGTGTATGCAGCTTTAAATGTAAAATAGCAATTGTGGGTGTGGTTATGAAAACCATATAAAAGTAGCAAGGCTACAGCTTGCTCTCTCTCTCTCTGGCTTTGATGATCCCTGATTACTGCTTGGAAGCAAGACTGCATTGCTCGAACGGGAGAGACAACAACGGACTGATTTATGTGAACTGACAATAGGATATTCTACATGGACTTTGCTAACTAAATATCCCTGAATGGACTGACTACATGGTAAATGGATATTGGACTGTTTTTGACTATGCTATAAACTTATACTGGAATAAAATATATTCTTGATAGCACAAGCGTATCTGTTATTTTTACTGTATGTTAATAAACATACAAGCTTAGCTCACTCATTTATCTGTGTGCCTATCTGACTAATGCTGCACATTCTGTTTAGCTTGTCTACCTAACCCTGGTTGGGGAACCCAGGCTTAACACTGGTTATGGGCCCAGAGGCTGCAAAGTCAGTTTAACTAGG
>BLBF01000018.1:32558695-32633315 GCA_015471245.1 Laticauda colubrina
CAAGCTTAGCTCACTCATTTATCTGTGTGCCTATCTGACTAACGCTGCACATTCTGTTTAGCTTGTCTACCTAACCCTGGTTGGGGAACCCAGGCTTAACACTAGTTAGAGTTTCAAAGCATATTTTTAAAATCATGATTATGTTAAAATGAAATTAATGCTCTTTGTGCCTTTCCTTTCACTCATAAAGACATGGAGTGAAGCCCTGACATCATCTGGTCTCACTTCTGTTATATAGCATCCTACACTGTGCTCAGCTGCAAAGATGCAAACAACGTATTCAGTGTACTGATGAAAGATTATGGACCCTTTTTTCCTACATGAAGAGGACACCTAAATTGAAAAATCTCTGCCCCTACAGTTTTGTTGGACTGGATTGAATGTTGCGTGTGTGTATGTGTATGAGTGAAGGGAGAGAGACATGCAGTACAGCTTTAAAAGAAGCAAGGAAGAGGCAGACAAAATTGCTTGTGCAGACCTTGAAATTAGATTAGAAGTCTGTTATGCCTATCTAGAAATCAAATTCAGACAGAAGAAGTTTCCAGCTCCCAAGTGCTTTCTCTTCTCAGTGACGTATTATATCATGTCAGTTGTGCTGACAGAAATCAAATGTTAGATTCTAAATTTAAATCAGGTCTGAAAGTCAGAAGAGAGAGGGGACAGCAAAGTTCAGCCCATCAGTGCAAGCAAAGTTTGCTGACACATGGAAACCAAGGAAGAAAGAAATCAGGTATAAATAAATTTTAAGGGAGCCAGCTTGGTGCAGAGATTAATGCATTGGGTTAGAAATTGGGAGACTGTTAGTTCCAATCACACTTTTGGCTCCAAATTAGCTGGTTGACCTTGAGCCATTATTCTTTTTTAAAAAATAAATTTTATTGATTTTACAATTAAAACAAACCAACATTATTCTGTCTCAGCCTTAGGAAGGAATCAATGGTCAACTGCTTCCAAAATATTGCCAAGAAAACTGCAAGGAGTTGTCCAGATAGTTACCTGGAGTCAGGGCTGACCTAAAGCATCCAAAAAAAAGGGGAAGAGCTTTAGGAAGCTGTCCATATCTATATCAGTATAAGGACCTGGTGCTATAAAGAATCCCTGAACACAAGCCAGATATTCATCTTCTTCACATGCCACCTTTCTCTAACACTGAAATGGTTGTACTTTCATTTATTGCACATCTTCAATGTTGCATTGAGTGGCTGTCATTTATTATTTATCCTTGACACCCCATTATCAATGTCACTACAAATGCACCTGTCATTCTACCTTTGTAGCTTCCTTCCTAATTATTATGGCTACAGCATAGCAAAATGGCCATACACAGCCTATCAACAAATCATCATGTATTCTGACCATCTGGAAGAGTCGTTCTCTGAGGCAGAATTCCTAAAGTACATTATTACCTTGCTGCAATTCCTCACATAAATTTTCTCCCTCCATTCCCCCACCTTTCCCTAATATGAAGCATATATTATTTCTGTCATTCAAGAATGCTGAAATTAAGGGACAATCTTGCAGCAAAATTCTAGTCATGCCTTTTATACAAGTGGGATTTCAATATCAACCACCTTGCTGGTCTAACTATAGAGCTGTCATCTGGGGCCATCATGGTATTTAAAAAGCTCACACAGCTTCTTTGAAGAAAACTACTTGACTGAAAGCCGGGATATTCCTAAGATTATAAAGACAATCAAACAGGCAGCTAATTCAAAATTGTCAATCCAATCCCACATGGAAGACATAGGTTTCTTTTATGTATACATCGAGTAGGACATAAATATCATTCCTAAGCATTCTAGCAATGCCATAAGCAGGTCTGGGGTAACATTTCTCCTCTGGTCTTTGTAGAACACGGTCTGAAAACCCTGCACTGCATCACATTGGCCTTTGCCATGCCAGGTTGCTGTCCCTCCTGCAAATGGTGCTTTATGGTTATTGTCACCTATCTTTCAAGAGTTCATAAAAAATAAATTTATATCACATGTGAGGTTTGGATAACATTAAATTAATTTCATCGAAGGCTACCTACCAAATATCATGGATACAATGAAACTTCAACTCAATTCTCACATGTTGTCAGGCACATTTTTATCCATTCTACCACAAGATATTTCACAATGCATAAAAACTGAATACAAGAAGACTGCTTTGGATGTATTTTGACATTCTATTAATTTTGCAGACTATTCAGTTGAGAAAAGAAAATATATGTCACCCAAACAGGCTAGATCCTTCATATATTAAGATTATCTACTGATGATTATACTAAAGATGTCTGTTGTTCTTTTATGTTAGCTCTTCCACTACATTATGTCTGCTTTTTAAATCCTTTAGACATTAATGTTATAATAAAAAGATAAATGCCTGTCCATAAGATCATTGTATATAGCCAGGGGGCATTCAAAGTTATGAGTTATCAGATGTTTGCTAAAGAAGTGCCTAAATATTGCACCATTAGAGGAAGGCAGGTTTGCTGATAATCAATTTTCAACTAGATTTACCATTCATATGCCTCAGTAATTTTTAAGAGATCCCAGTCTTCCATGTTGTACATAAATCAGAATTAAATTTCTGATGTTAACTTTAAAACAGAAGTCCCCATAGCCCGGAAGTTGGGGACCTCCATTCAAAAAAAATACACATTACAGGGAATAATATGCATCTAGACCTAATAAATAACAGGTGTTTGGAAGACAAACAGAATCACTACGTACCCAATTTAAACCATTCTGGTTCCTTTTTGAGTTTTTCAAGTCATTGGTTGGGGAGAGTTGGGGGGAAGTAGCAACAAGATAGATCTTATATCAAGCAGAGCAGAAAAGTGAGATGGATGTTCTCTGTGTTTCTATTTATAGTGTGTCCTTTTTTTGGTGATACATTCAGCAACTGTATTTGAAGCCTCAGCAGCATAAGTACTAAGGAACTTATTGCAGAGAAGAGCAACAAAAATGATTAGTGGAAAGGAGGCTGAAATATATAAAGAACAGTTGCTGGAATTAGGTGTGACTAGTTTAATGAAAAGAAGGACAAGGCAATGTTCCAAAATTTCAGAGGCTGCCACAAAAAAAGAGGGAGTCAAGCTATTCACCAAAGCACCTGAAGGTAGGGCAAGAAGCAATGGATGGAAAATAATCAAGGAGAGAACCTAAAACTAAGGAGAAAGTTCCTGACAGTTAAAACAATTAAACAACTTGCCTCCAGAAGCTGTGAATGCTCCAACAAAAGCTCCAACTTTTTAAAAAGAGATTGGACAACCATTTGTCTGAAATTGTATAGGGTTTTCTGCCTGAGCAGACCACCTCCTTAGAATGCATCCAGGGTCCCTTCCAACAGGTTATTCTGACCTGTCTAGAAGATTCTTCTCAATAATGTATTCATCTAAACTTTCTAAGATTGTCAATATTAGTCCCCAGCTAATATTTGAAGATCAAATGACAGAAACCCCGAAGGTTAACTCATTTTATTATTATTTATTTATTATTTATTATTATTTATTAACTTCATTTTATCAAGTACTTTCTATTCTGAAAGTTTGACTCAGTTATTCTAATTCCAGGTTATCACATCTCTTGGTAGCAATGAGCGAAGTTAAACTGAAGCTGGTTTATGTATTATGCCTTGGAGATATTGTCAGGCCTATGTATCCTATCTTAAATTTGGAAAAGTAACATGAAACAAATTAGCACAGAGCAATGGAACGGATGGCAGAGATCTCTAATGTTTTACCATATTGCGAGCTGGCACTTCATTTCAACTTAGGAAAGTCTGATAAAAGAACCAAACATCAGAAGATCCATCTTGACTCTGATTTTGTGAAGAGAATGAAAAAAAAATCTAAGATGAAATATTAGTGTCTTTACTGAACTGAAGAAAACTCTGCCATGTGTCATTGTGGGCTATAAAAATGTAATATCTTATGCTTAATTCTTAGGAGTGGGAAGAAAAAAAGAAGAGGATATTCAACAGCAAAGTGAATGGACTTAGTTACAATGGTGATGGATGATGCACTATTGGAAGATCTGAAGGATTAGATTAGGGCAAATCATCATAGAAAAAAATATATCTGTCTATCTATCTATTTATCTCATCACTAAATAGATATAACTATATCTATCTGTCTAGTCAATAAAAATCAACACCAATTTGATGAAACACAATCAATCAATCCCTAGGAATATTCTTACTACTGAGGGTGAAATTTTGTTCTCCGAGCTTGTGGGTTGGTTTCTGAATGTTCATTACCAAGCTAAAGCCCCTGTCACACTGCACCAATGGATGCAAAGAGGATGTGAAACATTAAAAAAAGCTTGCCATCCATTAGAAAACGCGATGCATCCATTGTGTACTCACTGCATACATTTTTCACACTCTCTATCCATCCAGCATCTGTCTACTATTGAGCTGCACAAAACTTTTTGAGCAGATGAAGTATCCAATGCGTCCGTTCTACATCCGCTACGCATACGGGGAACATCCGTTTTACATCCGTTGTCATCCGTTACGCATCTGCTATATCTGCTAGGCATCCACTGCACATCCACGCAACTCAAATCCGCTCCAGCGGAAAACGGACACAGGGAGGAAGCGAAACGGACGTGGAACGGACACACAGCGCTAGTAGCACGGACATAGAAAGGATGAAAGCGGATGCAGCTCGGATATAAAGCATTAAAACTGACAAAACGTTCATATAGGGCACGTATCTCGGATATTTAGGATGTCTGGAGGATGCCTGGAGTATGCGGAAGGACACCTAGCGGAAAACCAACATTTCCTATAAAAAGGGGGAGGAAATCACCTGGATCTCACTTTCAGTCCAGCAGCCCTGGTGTGCAGACCTCTTCAGCCTTGCTCTTGCTCTTCCACAGCATCCATTCTTCTCCACCATGGATCATCGCACGCTCCTTTTGGTAGCCGCCATCATTCAACACCAGAACCAAGCCCTCTTCAGGCTCTTTCACCTTTTCTACGGGAAGAAAAGAAGGCGGCCAAGAAGTGTCTAGGTCCGACGATGGATTGGGACAAGACCGGAGTTTGGACTCTATGACAAGCTGATGGTGGAGCTAAGGAATGAAGACCCTCATGCATTCCAGAACTTCATGAGGATGCCGCCAGCCATGTTGGATGAAATTGTGGAGCGTCTGAGACCCAGGTTGACCAAGCAGAGCACCAACCTCCGTCCCAGCCTGGACCCTGGGCTGAAGGTGGCACTGACTCTGCGCCACCTGGCCTCCGGGACCATGTACAGAAACATGCAGTACGGCTGGAGGGTGCCACACAACACCATCAGCATTGTGGTCAGAGAAGTGGTGCAGGCCATTATCGAAGATTACCTGCAGGAGCTCCTCCAGTGTCCCTCCACTGAACAAGGCTGGAGGAAACTTGCAGAACAGTGGTATCAGAGGTGGAACTTCCCCCACACCATTGGAGCCATAGATGGGAAGCACGTGGCCTGCAAAGCTCCACCCAACTCAGGGTCCACTTATCACAACTACAAGGGCTTCTTCAGCATCATCCTCTTCACCATGGTCGATGCTGACTACAAGTTCATGTACATCGATGCTTCAGGCAACGGGTCATGTTCAGATGCCCAGATATACAAAGCTAGTGACCTCAAGGAGGGGCTGGAACGCAACCTCATCATGGGCTTCCCAGATCCAGACCCCCTGCCCAACAACACACAAGATGTGCCCTACTTCATCGTGGGGGATGACGCCTTCTCCCTCAGAACCTACTTCATGAAGCCCTACACTTCCAGATGCCTCACCCGTGAAGAGAGGATCTTCAACTACAGGCTGTCCAGGACAAGACAGGTGGTGGAGAATGCCTTTGGCATCCTGGCCAACAGGTTCCAGGTACTTCTCACCACCATGCAGCAGCATCCACAGACCGTGATGAGCATCGTGGAAGCTTGCTGCATCCTGCACAATCTCATGCACACCCGCTACCCAGTGTTTCAGAACAGGCTTGTGGACCACCAACAAGGGAATGGGGACATGGAGCCTGGCGAATGGAGGCAAGGGCGAAACCTGATCAACACTGTGGATGTACCAGGCCCCAACAGAGCTTCATGTGAAGGGCAGAAGCAGCGCAACCTTCTGAAACACTGGTGCAACTCCCCAGCTGGAGCAGTGGAGTGGCAAGACAGGATGGTAGATGCTTAATGGATGCTTCATTGAGCCTGTCTCATAACACTGATGAGATTGTGCCATGTATGTTGAGTGGCCTAACAATCAATAGGGCATTAATAAAGAGTTTTGTTTATTTTGAAATGTGTGGATCAATGATTAAATTGTTATTGATAATAAAGAGCCATAGGTGTGGCACCTGGGAGGGTGGACCATACAGTCCCACTATGCTTGCACTGGAGGCTTGTCTGTCCCACAGCTTTTACCCATCCCACAGCTATTACCCATCCCACAGGTATCCCTGCCCATCCCACAGCTATTACCCATCCCACAGGTATCCCTGCCCATCCCATAAGCATGCAAATGCTTAACCATTTTCTCAAAGTTTCCACCATGATTTTGTTAAGTAAAAGAAATGACCCAAGTGTGTGAAGCAAAGAAAACCTTTATTAAAAACAGTAAAGTGTAGGACTTTATTTAAAAAGCAAAAGGAACCAAGAAAAGTGTCCCAAGTCAACTGGTAACAACTCAGTCTCTGGCAATGTTCTCAGTCACTCTGAGGCATGTCCATGGTCTCAGGTGTAAAGGGGACAGGGACTGTGGAGGTGACAGTGGCTGGAGTGCTGGTCTGAGGCGCCATTGGGGTGCCTGGCCCCGAGAGGACAACAGGAGATGGTGTATTCAGGAAGCTCTCAGAAAGCTGGCTCAGCCCAGTGAGGTTGAGAGGCCCTTCATCCAGGACCTGGGATGTCAGGCACAGGACCGATGACAGATGTTCTGAGGCTGGGCTTGGCTGTGGGGTGGAGGAAGGAGGAGTGTAGTGGGGATGTCTGGTGTGCAGCTGGGTGAGGTGAGGCATCTATGGTGTGCGAGGAAACATCTGTGGCCTTGGTGGCATCTGTGGCGTTGGTGGCATCTGTGGCATCTGTGGCATCAGTGACATCGGTGACATCGGTGGCATGAGTGGCATCTGTGGCATCTGTGGCGTCGGTGGCTTCTGTGGTGTCGGTGGCATCTGTGGCATCCGAGGAACCTGTGCCTGGACTGGGAAGGGCTGCCTGTGCTTCTGGAACTCCTGGTAGCCGTAGCCTTGGTAGGAGAGGGACTGTTGAAAGCCTTGGAAGGGCTGTGACATCGGCTGGGGTGGAGAAGCAGACCTGGACTGGGTGGGAGCAAGTTCAGCTGGGCCTGGAGGGTGGTGCAGCAGCGCCGTGAGCCGCTCCTTCATCACCTGGTACTGGGGCTCGGGCATGTCCATGAGGTCATGTAGGTGAGGAAGGGCTTGTGGTTTGAGGATGGAATTTTGAAGTGTACCAGCTGAGAGGGGAGATCTGCGCTGTTTTTGATGATGTCCCTGATCTCCAGCAGGACAGTGTGGCTCTGTCCCTCCAGTCTGCCTCTCTGCCTGCTTTCTGTGGAGGTGGAGCTGAGGGTGGGTGTGGGTTCGTCTCTGGTGGTCGCTGCTACTTCTTGCTCCATGTGTGTGAGAGAATCCTCCACGTCCTCCAGCACAGGGTGTGCAGCTGTCGGGGGAGTCTCTGTCGCGGGGCGCTCTGTGGACACCTGCCTGGACATGGTCGCTGTCTCCTGGCCAGAAGAGGACTGGCTGTCTGAGGGCTGCCTGAGAGAGAGGGTTGTCAGAGGGGCTGCTCCTCGGTGGCGGACCTCAACCTCCAGGAAGCTGCACTTTGCCATGACATAGGTCTCCCGGTCGGTGAGCTTGACCGCGGCCTGGCCAGACTTCTTCAGGTGCAGCTTCCCGTACCAGGTGTGCATATGCTTCCACCACCCGAGGAGGACATCTGAAGTGTAGCCCAGGCTCTCCGCCTTCTGTCTCCAAGCTGCCTGCTTTCACTTGGTGTCTCGATAGAGCCTATGGCCCTTCCTCCACATATACTCGTTCTCCCTCAGCCACTCCAGCACCTCCTCCTCATGCTCCTCTGCGATGGAGTACTACTTCCTCTCTCCCTTCTCCTTCTCCTTCTCCTTGCCTTGCCTCTTCCTCCCTCTGGCAGGGCCTTCAGCATCAGGGCTTTCAGGGCTTTGGGGCTGGTCCACCACAGCAGCAGCAGCAGAAGCAGCAGGAGAAGCACCACCAGCAGAGTCAGCACCAGCAGAAGCACTGGCAGAAGCACCAGCAGAAGCACCAGCACCAGCAGAGTCAGCACCAGCAGCAGAAGAAGCAACAGCAGAAGAAGAAGAAGAAGCAGCACCAGCACCAGCAGAGTCAGTGCCAGGGGTGGGATGGTGGATCTATCCCTCTTGCCATGGAACAGGCTTCCTCTTCTTCCCCATGATGAAGATGTCTGTGATGAAGATGTCTCTGGCAGCAGGTCTTTCCTCTGAATGCTGGCCTCGTGCGAGCTGCCTCCTTTTATATCCATGGGGCTGATGCAATGCATCCTCCCCGCATGCGCAGTGATCCACTAGGCATCTGCTACGCATCCGCTCTGCATCCACTACGCATCCGTGTCATCCTCTATGCATCCGCTATGCATCCGCTATGCATCCACTCTGCATCCACTTCATCCGCTCTGTATCCGCTCTTTCCGTTACACGTCCGCTTTGAAATTCTCCCCCGGAAGCCCTGCGGACGTGCCATCCGCTTCCATCCGCTTTCATCCGCTAGGCTTCCGTTGATCATCCGTTTTACATCTGCGATACGTCCTCCCCCCGTCCGTTCTTTTCCGTTCTCTTTATGCAAATTTGGGGCACTTTTGAGAGCGGATAACAACGGATGGAAAATTTGCTCATCCGATGTGTTCTTTTTACATACGTTTTGCATCCGTTGGGTGATGTGACCTGGCCTTAAATGAGATCTTCAGTGGAGTTTAGGAGATGTCTGTGTTCTTCTGTTTATGAGGGCTTCAGGTGTGGGTGTGTCAAGCGAGGGTCTTGTGATGGATCAGTTGATAAGGAGGTTATATCAGGTCAGGGTCACTAGGAGGTGAACTGCTAGTGTGGGGGGGTTGTGTGGGTTGGTTGAGTGTCAGTGCTATCTCTGATTGGCTGCGTGGTTGATTTGAATTCTTACTACTATAGTGTTTGTGAATAGCCATGTGGTGGGCTATGTGGCCACAGTTGTCCATTCACTGCTAAGAAGAGACCTAGAGCTACAGGCTACATCGTGAACTTTAAAAAAAACCTCGCAGAATGCAACAATGGCGAGGCATTTCTATATTATACAAAAACAATCCATGCAGATACAATCCATGAATTCACTGAGTGTCTAACTTCACAAAACTTAAAGAGTTCTCTTAAGCAGACTTGTACCTGCTGTGCAAAAATAACAGAGGAGTCAGGTTGCCATTTTCAACCTGTTTCTTTCCTCTCTCTTAGCTCACAGCCCCTTTCTGTAAAAACTTCTGAATTCTTTATAGTCTCTTCAATCTCTGGCTTGAGGACTGCAGTTACTAGGTTGAATTTGATCTGTAACAGCCAATTGCTTCTTGATCTCAAAGCTCATCAGTAGTCAGTTTCCTTCGTTAATTATACACACATTACGATGTAATAAATAACTTGTATCAAATTGGCCTCTTTGCCATTAGGAACTGCCCAGTTTGCTTCGAACCCAAAGCCAATTTCTTGAATCAGCATAAGAATCCCACAACTTTGGGATCCCAGGAGATACCAGAACAGGATTCTCTGTTTGACTGAGACAGAAGAATCCTAAACAGAGTTTGGCAACAATCTGGTGTTTTTTTCATATATTCTATCAGCACCTGCAATGTGCAATGTGCAATGTGCAGCAACTAAGCTTTCTCCAGTGATATACATATGCAAGGATCTAATGGCAGAATGAAGAGGAAAAAAAGCCCCAAGACATTACTGATGTTCTGCAGCAAGGGCAGAAAGTTTCAGTTGTCTAATCATGGATGGTCAAAGCTAATCATCAAAGGGGCGGGAGATTTATATGCAATCTGAAACAGGAAAGGCTGTGGCCCAAGGATGCAGAAATGATAAGTTCTTTCCATTGACAAAAGACTGCATTTCATTTTCAGACTTCCCTCAAGGGGAAAAGTAAGGCAACACTAAGCACACAGTAAACTAAACAGCAATCACCAAGAACTAGGAAGAGCACCATTTTGAAAGCCCATGTTTTTATGGCACCAGTCAAAGATCAAATCTCACAATCTTTCTGTTTTGTTCCATCTTAGCAAACAGACATCATAGGCAGGGAGCATACTGACAAATTATCCTTTATTATGTTATTTGTAGTGGCTTAGACGCTGAGCTTGCCAATCAGAAAGATCGGCAGTTCGAATCCTTAGCGCTGCATAATGGAGTGAGCTCCCGTTACTTGTCCCAGCTTCTGCCAACCTAGCAGTTCGAAAGAATGTAAAAATGCAAGTAGAAAAATAGTGACTACTTTGCTGGAAAGATAATAGCATTCCATGCACCTTCGGCATTTAATCATACCAGCCACATGACCATGGAGATGTCTTCGGACAGCGCTAGTTCTTTGGCTTTGTAATGGAGATGAGCACCACCCCGTACAGCCGGAAATGACTAGCACGTATGTGAGAGGGGAACCTTTATCTTTATCTTTAGTCTACTTGTGAGACTTTTTCCTTGAGAAGTGGGTTTCAGCCAATGGATTCCCGTGGAACTCTGGACTGCAGCCTACCCTAAAATGATTCATAAAAGTACCACTACCATTTAGTTGGTAAAAGTTTACCCTAAAAAGTAATGAATTTCTAAATACATGTCTAGACTGAAATGGGCCAAACTTGGGCTAACATATACCTCTTACACATCAAGCCTTAGGCATATCTTTCCTATACAGCACTAGAAAGTTACCCTGTCTAATTTTAAGCATGTAAACACTAAACTACAGAGAAGTTTGGAAACAATAAAACCACAACCTATAAAGTGACAAGCCATAATAAAGTTCAGCTGGATATGGAAATTGAGTATTTTTGAGACAGTATTACAGTTCTTCAGATGAAGAGGTTGCATTGAGAATAAAAACTCACGTCTTGCTGAAGAACACTCAAAAGCATTATTCCCTCACCACTATAAGTACAGAAATTCAAAGCTTCTATCCACCTATGACACCACTTTGGAGGCTCCAGGTTCAATCTGTAAAAAAATAAATTAGCCTTAAGATTGCTTCCTGACACATTAAGACAAATCCTGTATAATTTTTAAAAAGTCAATTATTATAACTTCCTGGGAAACATCAATGCCTGTTTTGATTTTATTTGTACATTATACTGTATAATGCACTGAATATTTTGAAGTCAGCATAAAGCAGGCTGTTGACAGAAGAAAACCTCAAATATCAGGAATTGTGTATCCTGGAAATTAGTCATTGGGATAACAGCGATACTTTATTATAGTTCAACTTCTTTGCTGTTTCTTGTTTGAGCTTTCACCTTTTTCTGCAGTCCCAACCCTTCAGAAGACAAGCACATACCCATGATATTACTTTATTTAGTTCCCAGAACCCCAAACAAAAAGCAAATAATATCTATGCATACCCTTCCTTGATTTAATATTCTATCAAATTTAATCAGTTACTGTGACTTTATATCTTGATTATCCACTCCTCAATAAACCCACACAGATATAAATCTTCCTTGTCACTCCACAATACCCCTCCAATCTATGGCAGAAAGACAATTCTTCAAATCTTTACTCCCTAAATTGGATTATCATTTGTCTCCTCTACATTTTTCACATGAGTGTCACATTCCACCAATTCACAGAACTTGATTCAGAATAGAAAAGCTTATAAGCCGAAGAAGACACTGAACCCCCAGCTATTCCATTGTAGACACTACAGCACAAATACTACTCAGATCAGTGGTAATGGTTAAGTAAAGGGAAGAAGGCAATATAGAAGACTAAAAAGCCATGGCAGCATGTTGTATCTTGAAAGCCAGATATACTTCATTTCAATCCTTAGTAAAATTCCCACTGCCCCAAGGAGATCACTCAGTAATAACCACAGGGTCAAGTAGAAATGAGCACTAACAGTGAAGCAGCCTTCCCCATTGCTAATAATGATTTAAAGTTGAACAGAATTAGCCCCAAAGCATGAGAAACAATGAAGCTGGAAAATGAGTAAAAAGAAAAAAAATATTTCAATGCTACTCAGACCTTCTTTATGCAACATCTCTTCATCTATTTGTCACTATTCTACTTTAATTTCCCTTTTTCTTTTGGATTTTTATTTGTGAGATTTAAAAAAGTTCAGTCAAGAGGGATAAAAACCAGAAATTTGAAAAGCAGGGGGAGGGGAAGGAAATGTCAACTCATAAAATATTTCTATGGTCTTTTTAGAGTTGCCAACAACTAATGGAACAGCTTGCCCTACCAATGGAACAGTTTGCCCTCGGAAGCTGTGGGAACGTCATCAAGAGATTGAACTGCCATTTGTCAGAAATGGTGTAGGGTCACCCGCTTGGTTGGGGGATTAGACTAGATGACCTATAAGGTTCCTTCCAACTCTGATTATCAGTTAACAGAAAGGGAGGAGGAAAGGGGTTTGAAAGAGCAGTGCGGCAGCTTGGAAATTAAAAGTGCATTCCATAAATAGTTTTCAAAGATAATAACTAGGTGACTGAAGTTTCTGCCATGCACAATTCTAACTGGAGAACATGATTGATGACTCTGGGCTATGGATATGCCTCAATGGAGAATATGAATTATGATACACCCAGGGGATGGGGGAAAACCAGGGTCAAGGGTGACAATGAATTATGTGTCTCAGAGTTGGCTACACTCAGGCAGTGCTCGACATACTAACTCCCAATAAATCCTTTTGAAGTTTTGGAAGTTTGGCTCGAGACTCAGGATTTAATTGGGGTAATTGCCGGATTCCTGACAGGAAATTTATTACCATTATGAAGCTCAATAAGAAATTCAAATTTTATTATGCTTACAGTTTGTATATTTTAATTAGTATTAGAAGTGAATTCATATGTAATAATTGATGATAATTATTAACTAGTATAATAAGGATGTATTTTTGAGATTGAAACATACATAGCTCACTTCCTCCAGAATATCATCCCTCACCCAAGGTGAGTTTAGCTCCATCCCTGTTAGCCTTTCAGAAGGCTCTGAAGGGCTAACAGGGCCCTGAAAATTTGGGTCTTTCAGCAATCTTGGGGAGCTTACAGGGAGCCTGTACAATTCCTCTCCAGCAATCTTGCTTCTGTTTATTTTAAAAAAAAACTTTTTAATATTGTGACATTATTTTAATTGTGGCTTTTATGTCACACAGAGTCACATTCAGTAATATAAGCAGCCATATAAATTTGTGAAACAAATACAGGCACAAGTTCATTTGCCATACTTCTATGGAAAGGAGTGTACAAAATTATAAAGGGAAACTTAATATTGGAGCAGCTGTTATCATGTATAAATACAAATTAATGTACTACGTATTGTGGGAATATAAGGCTTAGTGATATCTAATAAAAACATAAATTAAAAGGAGTATTCCATCCTTGTAATTTCTTTCATTCTATTATAAATATTTCCCTGAATTGTTAGATATCACAGAATTACCACTAAATACAAAAGAATGATCCAACTTGATTACTGCATTTCCAAACATTTTTAGACAATTATCTGTTTTAGATATTAACAATCAGAATAAAACATCCTGCATCAGTTTTATGTAAGTATAATGTTGACTGCAACTTTAGGATACTTTTCCACTGATAGTCTTATTGTTGCATATAAATTGCTCTTTTATGTTCTGTGCTTATTTAATCACAGTCTTTGACTTACTGAATCATAAATCTGAAATGTATTTCAACAGACACTTACAGGTAAACCCCAATAAATAATCTGATTTTTTGTTATAAATTTTTCAGAAAAGTCAAGTGTACAAATATTCCAAATATTGTTTTGAAATTCCTTTAGAAAAATGTCCAATTATTTAAAGATATTGAAACTAATGAGGTGATACTAACTCTTCTGAATACAAAATTGCAAAGGATTTCATCTTTGTCTTATTAATAATTAAATATTTCAGTCTATAGAACTTACTGGTCAAATGTGCTTGTACATTCATATTCATAAACATAGGTAGTTAATATTGAACCATGAGAAGATTAACTTAGGACTAATTCTTTTTCGGTATTAATCCCATACCCATACCTTAATCCCATAGGTATGAGTTTTTTGTCTCTTTTTTAAAGGGCCCATGGAAGCAAATATTTCTTTATCTCATTTTACAATAATTAATAACATTTCCAGATAGATTAAGTAGAATGAGAGACTCTTCAGAAGCTGCTCTGTCTTCTACAATTCTGTACTCATGTATAAAGGAATAACCCTTCTTAAACCCAAGCAAATTACTTCTAAAAAGACAAGTTCAACATGAGCCATTGTGGCACAGTGGTTTGAGTGCAGTACTGCAGGCTACTTCTGCTAACTTCCGGCTACCTGAAATTTGGCAATTTGAATCTTATCAGACTCAAGGTTAATTCAGTATTCCATCCACGTGAGGTGGACCCAAATTTTTGGAGGCAATATGCTGATGCTGTAAACCACTTAGAGAGGGCTGTAAAGCACTGTAAAGCAGTATGTAAGTCTAAATGCTATTGCTATTACATTCTTAATCCGCTTTACTGGTGTATAGGGTTTGCAATTCAAATTCTACACCTATAAAGTGACTTTGTTGACATTTTTATTTGATTATATCTTCCTGTACAACTTGGCCACAGTTTTACTGAAGACAGTATGCAGCAAAATGCAGCATTCTACATTAGGTACTACACAGCTCAGTTAACCTTGCAGAAGTAGGAAAAAAATGCAACATCACTGTTGCAGATCTGATTAGTTTTTCCTTGGTTCTTAAAGGATGAGTTTGCAGCCTCCTTTGATGCTTTCCAATGATCACAGCAAGGAGTAGAGTTCCTCTTCTGGTTGATTATCCTTGAGATTTTCAGTCTTTGGGTGGTGGGCTCCCCGAAGTGTTTGAAATGGCAGAATGCACATTAGCTGCTGTTGATCAGCTCATTAACTGAAGCATTGCCGGCAGCTCCTCTGCTGCCTAATTTGTGAGCTTAATGCCAGCTTTAGATGGCTCACTGCATTCCTACAACACAACTGAACAACCGGCAGGCAAGCCCAAAAGATGATCCCCTCAAGGCATGAAGCAATTTAAAAGGTTCAATTATTAGAGACAATGTATACCTGAGACACCCCAACTGACATTGCCAATTTTACAATATCCTCAGAGGTCAAATACATCTAGAAAGGCAAGAGAGAGAATACAAGGCTCCTGCACCTCAGTGAAGGTTATTTCTTGTTTCTGTCTTATGCTTTCCTATTTAGTGGGCTTCTTTCAAAACCAGAAGAGCAATGACATTGCTGCAGAAGACAGACTGCAAAGTCAAAGCCATCTCCTCCAATAATAGGCAGGATGAAACACAATGTTTATGAGTTTTCTATTTAGAAGCTTCATTCAATTTTCCACATGGTGAGATTGGCATTCCAGATAGGTAGTCCAATAGTCTATCCAGTCTGTGTGGTGATGGAGGCAAGTTATGAATGCTTAATTTTTCTGATGTTAGACAATCTGTCAAGATGAATAGAACCATCAAATATGAACTGCCTTTGGAGGAATGATTCCATATCAGGGAATGATATGGATATAGTAGAATTGAAGAGAAGGTTTAAAGGATATCTAAACTTTTTGCTCTCAACTGTCGTAGAAGAAAAGTTCCAAAGTTTTGTAAGAAGCTCCCCTAATATAAATGGTACCTACTCAAGAGCAGTTTCCATTAATTTCAAGGTGTCAAGTCCCCAGGCATAAGAGACCAGAAAGTCCTGAAGAAGACTCTTGACTATGATGAACTCAGTTATCCTACTTCAAAGAAAGGCTTAAGCTGTGCCATCTCAACTTGGGGATATAGTACTCCAATTACCCAAAAGCTCAAAGAGTTCTTCTTCTTCAGCCTTTGCAACTTTCTCTCACACAAAAACTGGAGGCATTTGAAAAGGCCATAAGATATTTTCAAGAATCAGAGGCAATCAGGCAGAGAACAAACAAAATCATCTCTACCTGACTAATTAAAGCTTCGATTGTTCACGAATAAGTGCTAAATCAAAACTTTTCTTGCTGGGAGTTAATTGTCTGTAACCTCTTGAAGTAAGCTCTTCTATGATCCAGACAATGACTTCTCACATATTTTCCACAGATAGTTTCCTTGGAATCCTCAACTAGGATGGGACACAATGGAGCTTGCCCATCAATAAAGCTTGCACATAATTATTTCCCAAATTAATATGATTTTGAAGTCCTTCTTTTGTCTACTTCATTTAAAACCTGCATCCTCTTAGGACTGAGAGCCTATGTTTAGACGACTTAAATAAAAAACACTGCAGTCTATCATTCCAGAAGAAATAAAGAAGAAAAAGAAGAAAACCTTAATCAAGAAATAGCAGAAATAACATTGTATAGTAGTAGAGAAACTGCTACATTCAAGAAAGCAACATATGCTGCATCATAAGAAAATAAATTAATACTGACTGCTGTATTAATTTTCATTTCCCTTTCAGTGAACTACTAATGTTGTACAGATTTCAGGCATAAAAATGCAAAGTGCACCTATTTTTCACAGAAGGGGTACAAAAGAAATCCAGCATCCACCATCTGTCTGAATCTACTACAATACCAACAGCAAAAAAAAAATCCCTTAGCATTTGTTAGCTCTGCCTAACTATTTTGTACACAAAGTGTATCTTATAAGATGTTGTATACCATGGAACTAACTTATCACGATTTAGTTGTTTTATATTACAAAAAATGTAAGTTACTAGTAATAGTAATAGTCCAATACAAGAAACTGAATATGGATGATATAGATTGATCTTTTGTCTCTTCTTTTAATAATTCATAGAACAATAAACACATGCTACACCAGCATATGCCATATGCAGATTAAATTACACATCCCTAATTCATAGTACACATTTCCCTATTCAAAAATGTAACATGAAAAGAGCCATTCTAAAACCGATAAATGATTATCCTCAGGTAGGCCGAAGGCAGTGATGGAATTCAACATTTTTTACTATCGGTTCTGTGGGTGTGGCTTATTTGGTGGGTGTGGCTTGGCTGTCATGTGATTGGGTGGGAGTGATGTTGAGTTGGTCATGCCCACTCAGTCACATGACCGATGCTGCAGAGACAGCATTGCCCCACAGCAGCCAACTTCACTCTCTCTCACTCTGGTTAGGTGCTCCCGGCGTGCGTAAGGAGTGTGAAAGGAAGGCACCCACCTGCGAAAGAGGTAGCTGGAGACTGAAAAAGAGTTGCCTCCAGTTGCCCCTTTTTCTGTGCAAGAACCCTGTAACTGCTGCTTTACTTCTCCAATGGGCCAGTGCATGTTGGGCTTTTTTCGGTGGGGCTGGAGAACACACAGCAGTTGCAAGCTTCTTGCAGTGAAAATTACTGATCCCCAGCTTTGCTCCCCTTTTCCAATAATCCGGCGCTGCCCTGTTCTATGCTCTGGCTGCTCCGACTTGCTGGGCCTGGCACATAGAACAGGGCATGCTTTTTTCAGTGTGGCTGCTGGATTCCAGCTGCACCAAAAAAAGCATGCATTAGCTGCAGGCATCTCGCGACAAGGGGGGCGAGAAGTGCTGGGACATTTGGCCTGCTGGATGGCTGGGCTGGCCAGGCTGGAAGAGGCACATCTACCAGGAGAAGGAAGAAAGCATGCTCCAGGAGGGAGGGCAGGTGGGTGGATGTCCCAGGGCTGCTGCAAATGCACACTGCATGTGTAGCGGCTGCACACAAAGTATGCATGTGCAGCAGCCACAGGACATCTTCCCAAGCTTCACCGCGGCCACCATGTGATAGGGAAAGCTCGGAGAGTGGCCGGGGCAAGTGAGCAACCAGGCAACTAGGTCAAGGGCATGGCCAGCCAGAGATCATCATCGATTCGGTGACCCATGCCCAATCACCACTACCAGTTCACAATTCTCTAAACCTTTTCCTGCAAGCACAGCAAGGAAGATATAGATGTTAATGCTTTCTATCCTTGTCAGCCTGATGAAGTATATTTTCAGCAACCCATACAATGGTAATCCATCTAGTAATAGCTTTTATGGGAGATGGAATCTTTCCCCAACTTTGGAAGTTAATGCAGCTATCAGTTTCTGTAATAGCTGCCCTACTAAGCCAACCAAGAAGAGAGCAATTCTTAATATCAGGATATGAATGTAACATAGCTGGCAGGAAGTGGACAGACAGCATACTATTTTAAGCCTTTGCATCCCAGATGAAGTACCTGCTAGCTCTAAGAAAGCTTTCAATCAGATAATGGTGGAAAGCAACTGAGCATAAAAACACAGTAGCATCTATAGTTATCAGAGGTCAAAATTATTCCTCTGTGCACTTGCTTGTTGGAGAAAAAAATCATATTTGGTTATCATATTGATGTATTTATTCTCATTGTGTTTCTTGTAACTATGATGTTATAATCAACAATTTTAAACAGTCAATGTCAACTCCAAAAGAAAATACAAACAGATTTCTACTAACAGGATACAACCATACAATAACCCTAATCTATTATTTTAAAAAAATCATCCTAAAGTATTGGATGCAATCTGGAGAGCATGAGAGAAGATGCTTTTTGTTATATCCTAGGCCCAAAAAACTATGGACACTGTAGTTAATAGCAACAGTGCAAAGCAGTACATAATTCTTCTTTTTGCCTTGCATTACTGTTCTAATAGCAGTAAGGCTGCTTGGCATGAATTTCTCCATTTTCTGAAAGACCTTCCAAAGGGAGATTAGACAGCCTTAAATGCAGCATGCTCATCTTTTCATGGAGGAGACTAAGCTTGGCTGAAGTCAATAACTATTTGCTCTCTTATGATGGATGGATTGATTATGTGCCATCAAGTCAGTGTTAACCACACAGATAGACCTTCTCCAAGATGATGTTCTCTTATATTCATCATAAATCCTGAAACATTATCAGTACGTCCTCCTGTACACTAGCTCCCTAGGAGAGAAATTGGATGCAGAATAGGAGTGACAGCAGAAACTTATTTAAACCTTTGATCTTTTACTTGCTGCTGCCATCATGTGATGGAGAACAGGGAAGATACCGCAAGCACAATTTGTTTGGAGGCAGGTTGCAATGTGTTTCTTATTCCCCTTCAATATAATCGTGCTTAATGAAAGACATATTATAGTCAAAGTTTCAAGAAAAGCCTATAAAAGGACTATACTATTCGTTTATTTCCAATTCAGCACTTTTCCAATAAGATAACAGATAAACATTTAATTCATTGGCATGGTCCTATAACTCCTTTTCTGTTAAGAAAATGGTGATCATTATCAGTGAAATAACAGAGGCAAAGAAATACAATTGTAGTATGTAAGCTTGCTTCTTTAGCTCTAAGTTTTTACTTTGTGAAGCTAGTTAGTTCTCCAGTGAAGTTAACTACTATAAAATTCAGGTCTCTCTAGAAGTTGTGCTTTCACTTCATAACACAGTAAGTTATAAATTTTCCAAATGCCTATTTAATGGGACTCATTCTGGCTTAAGAACTATTTTAAGGACATAAAAGGTTTTTGTAATTTTTGCACTGAACAACTACACAAGTTTTCTAAACCAAGTCCTGAAGAATTCTGACTAAAAAAGTACAAGAGGTGAATTGAGCAAAATTACAGAAGTACAGTGTAGCTTTATGCCAGGCATGGGAGAAGAGAAGAGAAGAGAAGAGAGCGAGGGACCATCTTTCTGCTCTTCAGATAGCCACTGAGAAATGTATAAATATGAGAGAGAAAGCTTATTATGCTCATTAATTTGGAAATAGTTATGATACAGCCATTAGGTCAGGGGTGCGATTCAAATTTCTTAACAACTGGTTCTGTAGGCATGGCTGTGGGTATGTCTTGGTGGCCATGGCTTGTATGTAAATATTATAAATATTTATATAAATATTGATTTTTTAATAAAAAAAAGAGAGCAACTTTTACTCAAAATCAGGCAAAGCAGGCAACAGATTGAGTTGTTCACAGAATCGCAGATTAATTCAGATATCTACCATTCTACAATCTAGTACCTGAGTCTGCACTGAAAAATAGAAGCTTCAGTCCCAAGGAAGGTTCAGCTCAGCTTTTTGATTAGCTAGAAAGCAAGAAATTCAATTATCTAATCTAAAGCTAATTCAATCTAAAACTAATCTAAATCTCCCAACATAGCAGAACAGCTGATGGTTGGAAAAATATCAACTTAGCAGGCAAGTTTGATGGTGTGCATGCCAGATTAGGAGATAGTGGGCGGGGAGGGGAGGAGAGGGGTCAGCCAGTGGCATGATTTGCTGGTTCTCTGAACTGGGCAGAATCATAACAACTGGTTCTATAGAACTGGTCTGACCAGATAGAATCCCACCCCTGCATTAGGCCTGAATTATGAATTGTTTTATGCAAATATAGAGCTGAAGATTGATTGGTACATGTTGAAACAAATATCAAAGTCCAGTGTCAAAAAACAGTTCAGTATCAGACTTACATTAAATCCCACACTAATGCTGCTCTTAATGTAGTGGCCTTCAGACTAGGTGCAAACACCTCATCATAGTCATTTGCTGTCTGATTGAACCCTTGTGCTACTAACCAGGCTTTATGGGTAACAGTCCCATCTACACCTGTCTTTAGTTTATATATCCATTTACATCCTATGGCATATTTACCTGGTGGTAACTTAACATTTTCATATACCTCCAGTCTTTTTAATGATTCCAGTTCCTTATCCATTGCTTTCTGCCAAGCAGCCTGATCCTTAGCAGGATACAGTTTTAGTTCACTATAGTTACTAGGAACTGTATTCACTTGGCATACTACACTAGCCTGATATCTATCAGGTGGTTGTGTTACATGGGTTGAACTTCTTGGTATTACAGGGCTAACTGGTGGACTTTCCTGTGCCACCTACTCCTGTTCTTCTATTTCTTCCTGTGCTTGTTCTACTACTTCCTCTGTTCTTCCTCTTTAATGGCTATTTGGGGTGTACTGATTTTATCCTTAGGGACTATTTGGGTGTCAATAATAATATCATTGCTGGATTCCTGTTCCAGTTTATCCCACCCAACGTGCTCAAGAAATTTTGCACTAGCACTACAGTAAATATGAGCTGTGCCTTGATCCCAAAATCTAAACCATCTATGGTTGCCCTCATAACCCACAAAAAATTTTTTCTTAGCTCTATATTGCCCCTTCAATCTTACTTATGAGGGAATATGCACCTATGCTGGAGCTCCAAATGTGTGTAGGTAACTTAAATTTGGTTTTCTGCCATGCCAATGAGTGAATGGCAATTCACCAGTTGTTGTATTAACTACATTGTTTAAAACATGGTTACTACACATTATGGCTTCACCCCACAGTGTTTCAGGTAAACCTGAATCAGATAACATAGTACGAGCCATCGCTTGTAATGTTTGCCCTCTTCGTTCTATAAATAAGTTATGTTGTGGTCTGTAAGGTGCAGAACGTTTATGCTCAATACCAGCCAATTTTAACATATTCTGGAATCTTTTGTTAACAAACTCAGTCCCATTATCAGTGACTAAAGTAATTACTTGACTTTTCATTTTTCTCTCAGCAAACCTTAGCCAGTTAAAGAAATGTTGGAATGTTTCTGTTTTGTTTTTCGTAAGATAGCAGAAACTGTATCTTGAGTAATGGTCCATAATACTCAAAATATAGCAAGCACATCCTAAACTTGGTTCCTTAGGACCAATTATGTCAGCAAACACAACCTCTAAAGGTTCTTTGGTCTAAAACCCATTAAGTCTGTTTGCAGGAGTAACCTTGCTCTTTTCTTGACGACAAGCATTACAGTGTAAATACTTGCTACAGGGTTTTAATTTTACTCCCTCTGACAATTCAACAGTTTGTTTGAGCATTTTGAAATTAATGTGCCCTAGACGTCTATGCAGTAAATGTATACATTCATCATGTGACTTAACATTGTTATATGAGCTAGCCATCTTCAACTGGTCATCATGTATTACATATAAATCATTTTCTAATGTAGCAGTAACACTTTTACCCTCTTTCTCTATTATACAGTTGTCTCCCCTAAAGGTTACTACATAACCAATATTAACTAAAGCCGTTACTGATAGCAAATTAAATTTCAGTTTAGGTACATATAACATAGTTAAATGTTCATTTATACAAGAACAATATGCAGTACCTTCACCTGATGCTTTAATCTTCCATCCATTTGCCAATGATACATGTTGTTTACTCTTGGACATCTTCACAAACCTGTTTTTATCTTTAGTAATGCATTGTGATGCTCCACTATCAACAACCCATAAATCATGGTTTACAGTTGAATTGCTAGACATAGCTAAACTAACATTCTTCTTAGCCTTCTGGTGTTTACTAGTATTCTGTTGTTTTCCATTCTTACAGCATCTAGCTATATGTCCTCTAGCCCCACAAGAAAAACATTTCCTAACATTATATGCAGTTGAAGACAAATCCTCTTCTTGTGGTTGTTCCTTCCTCAGTTGGTCCCTATCCAGCCGTCTTCTTGTTTCTTCTAGCAACCTTCCGGTTATGTCAGTCAATGTCAGTTTATCTCTGGGCAGGACTTCCAGTGAAGATACATAGTCATCATAACTTTCATCCAATGAGGAAAGAATGATGTAAACTTGATGCAGCTCGGAAAATATCAGTTCTTTTTCATATAGCTCTTGAAAAGTTCTTTTCATGAAGTTTAAATGAGCTAACATATCTCCACCTTTTAGAAGACGTGCTCTAAACAGTTTACATGTAAGATGTATGTGTGCACCTACACTGTCACATACATAAATCCTCTTCAAATTCTCCCAACACTTTGCAGCAGACTCTTCTCCACAAATATGGACTAGCTACTGGTCACTCAGTGTTAGTCCAATTATACAAAGAGCTCGTTTGTTGTTCTTTTTAAAGAACAATGAGCAATCTTGAGCAATCTTCTTGGCATCATCCTCATTATCTGGATCCCAAGCATTTACATCTGGTGGGTCTTGAACTACATTCCATAAATCTTCTCTACGCAGAAGTAGACTGCATTTCATAGACCAGGAAACATAGTTTGTTCCATCCAACCGGGTTATCAGTGATAGACTTGTTGAAGTGACTTGTGCCATCTTTACCAGGATAGTAACCCACAATTAAACAGTAAACAGCTGTCTGTATACAGTACTGTGCATTCACACTAACTCTCAGTTATCTAAGCCTGGTATGGTCTGGACCCATAACCAGTGTTGAGGTAATTCCTCGTTAGGAGAATGAGCGCATACAGGGAGACGTATAGAGAGTAGTGTTGGAATAATACACACACAGTACACAGATACACTGTACAGTAAATGTAGGTTTTTACTTCCAGAAAGGTTTAAGCAAAGTCCAAAATAAGCAATCCAAAGTCATTCACAAGTTAAATCAGTCAGTTTTCAATACAGGGATAATCCAAATATCAAAGTCCAGTGTCAAAAAACAATTCAGTATCAGACTTACATTAAATCCAGTAATATCAGTCAATTAGGAAAAATGGAGCAACTCACACTCTCTTCTGAGACTCCGACTAAACAACCCAGGTTTCTGGCTCCATTTTATAGCAGTTTGAAAAACCACACACCCAATTGCAGTTTTTGCAATCTTTTAAAGACATAGTATTAAAATGTTTATCCTGATTTATATATTTTTAACCCAAATACCTGTTTGGTGACTTTTTTCCTAACAGTACATGTGGTGAGAGTGGTATATAATGAAAATAAAGCATGCATGAAAAGATATGAAATGCTTCATACATGATACTGGTAGTCCTCAAATTACAACAGTTCATTTAGTGACCATTTGAAGCTAGAACAACATTGAAAAAAGTAACCTATGAGTATTTTTCATACATAGGACTATTGCAGCCATGTGATCAACATTCAGACATTTAGCAACAGACTGATATTTCTGACAGCTGCAATGTCCCAAGATCATGTGATCACCTTTTATGAACTTCTGACAAGCAAGTCAATGGGAAAGCTGAATTCACTTAACAACTAACTATGTTATTGACTTAAAAACTGCACTGATTCACTTAACAACTGTGGAAATTAAATGGGATAAACACACTTAACAAATGACTCACTTAGCCATTAAAATTTGGCCTCAATTATGGTCATAAGTCAACTAACTGTACAGTGTTGAGCATACAGTAAGCTAATGTTTTGTGATGTTTCCTTGGTGTTTTAATTTATTAATGGATAAATATACAATGGCCCCCCAATGAGCTGTGGCATTTTGGAGGTGATTGATGGAGTAAATAGCACCATCACCTTCTCCCTGTGAGCACTTTACTTTCTGCCTATCCAACTGGGTCAATTTTATTTTAACTTAATTTTAAATATAAGATCCCTATTTGTTGTTTTATTTTTGTTGTATGTATATAAGCCACCAGTGAGATGGACAGCATACAAGTTTAATAATTTAAAAAAAATAGGAATGCTAATGAAATCAGAGATAGATCAATTCAACTTGTGAATTGTATTGTCATGGGCATAATAATGCTGTATTATTGGCTAAGAACATGAATGAATTTGTAGCAAATGTTCGATACACTGTATTGTACCATAAGTCATGTGGAGCAGGAAATGAATATATCAAATAGATTGGATTTTATGGAGAAAATGAAATGAAACATTGCAAGTGTGATATAAATAGTGAAAACCTAAAACAAGTAGATTAATTTTCATTTGTTTTGTTGTCAAAACATATCCCTCCTACTTCAACCAGATGTTTAAACTTTATTTCTGGAGAGTTAATTTATAGGTTTATTTCATGTTAGAAACATACATACACATGTATCTAGTAAAAATTAGTAAAAAAAAATTAGTAAAAAAAAAAAAAAGATCCAATATATAGTTGATACTCCTTTTACCCAGCTTTATGTCCAATTTCCCAAAGTTTGAAACATAGTTTGATCTAATATTTGTCACGATACTCTTGCTCATGTTAGTTTATAGCTATTTTGTTATCTATCCATCTATAACTGCAAATATGTAAGAAGAACAAGTTGAAATATTTGAAAAATGACATACAAAGCACAGTTCAAAGCAAAAAGTTTTAGAGGGAAGTACCAGAATAAAAACTTCTAAGATGACCAAACAAAACAAGATACAATTCTCAAAAAGAAATGAAGTAGATATGAGGCAGTGATACTGAAGTGGCTAAGTAACAAGAGATTTAATAAGGTTGCCAAAGTGGAAGTAGTCTTGCATTGTTGTGCATAAAAGTAGATGATAATTCTAGCCATCACAAAGTGAGATCATGCATAGTGGGTGCCAATCTCACTTCTTCTGAACCATAAACCTAGCTCAGTGAAGTAGGCTTTGAGTTGGAAAGGCATGGATAGTTATGGCCAAGTATAAGTCTGTGAAGTTTTTAATTCAGAAAATCCAGAACAATGGTTCTATAATGTATCCTATTTCTAGCTAGACAACATAACATTTTATAAACAAATGCTTTCCAGGTATGTACAAATTCTAGCCATATGCTGATAAATAAGTAACAAGGAGTTGCTTTTCACCATTCTCTGTGTGACAGCATATGGTTCGTCAAATCCTGGAAATGCCCTGAAATATGCTTTTATCCCCATTCCCTCAACCTCTCCTGAGAACAATCTTTTGCTCACCAAAACCATATAATTCACTGAAGAATGGTAACGGAACCTGCAAGCTACAGAATGTCACAGGGTGACCTAAAGATCCTTGGCTCAGTTACACAATTTTGTACAAGTGTAGAATCATCCCTGCGGGGACGCAAGAGATCATGCTGGGAAAATCATAGCATATGCCTTAGCAAACACTTACAGAACTGCAAGCACCATTTGTCGTCCTGGGGAGACAGAATTAAAAAATAGCCTCCTTCCTGAACAGAATAAGGCAGAATCCTCCACCCACCCACTCACTCTTTCTAGCTTCTCATTAAAGAAACAAAGGAAGTATCTCTTATACATATCTAGGAATGCTAAAGTAAAATAGTGAAATCATAGGGGTTTATAAAATATAAATTGAAATGCATTCTCTCCTTTTGCAAAAGAGGAGCATCCTTTTTTTTTTCTCCTTACCATCATCTACTAAATGAAAAAATCAGAAGTTCTGCTGTGCTGGAAAGGCATCTTCTCACTTTATCAATTTCCTCCATACTTCATCACTTTCCCCCAACCTCCATCACCTTTAAATAAATTGAGATTGGAACTTTTCAATCCCTCACCCTACATGAAAAATGGGGAAGAGTTTGATTACTGTCCATATTTTCACCCACACATTCAAGCTATGTCAGAAATGTTCCTTAAGCCCAAAACGAACATTTAACCATCACCCAAAAAAGATTTTCTGAATGCAGAAACAGACAACCACAGAGAAAGTATCATATACATTTTGAACATTAATAAAATTCATGTAAGTGTAAATAGATTTGTGAAGCAACACAGCTTTTGCTGTCAATTCTTAAGCTACTTGTTCAACATCTAAATGGAGATGCTGGGTAGTGTCATCCACTAGAATGCTGATGCTATCCAACTGTATCTTTCAACCACAGCCAGCCAATTTAACTCACTGTTACTAAGATCAAATGGTTGTGGCTGTGGAAGATTTTATTCTTGTATGGGGTACCAGTTCCCTTTTAGGAGTGATGTGCAGTTTGGAGTCTTCTTGGACTCACAACTCCTGCTAAGAAAACAAATGGCAGCTGTAGCCAAAGGGCCTTTGCACTGTGCCACTTCCTCGATTGGGCAGTCTTCTAGACAGTCACTCACATTCTTGTCACATAACAGCTCAGCAATTCACACTACATGGGGTTGCCCTTGAAAATTACTGGCTCATAATACAGCAATTCACACAGTGGCTGCCATATGGCACTTCTGCTTTGTGAGTTGCACTGTGCCAATATGCTTCCAAGTATAATTCATGGTGTTTTCATCACTTATAAAGCCTTGCATGCAGGGGTGGGATTCAATTTTTTAAACAACCGATTCTGTGGGCGTGGCTTAGTTGATGGGTGTGGCTTGGTGGTCATGTGACTGGGTGGACAGGACTTGGTGGTCATGTTATTGGCTGGGCATGGCCAACTCAATATCACTCACATCAAGGCACACATCTCGTCTGGCCTCTCTTGACTGTGGGGATGCTGCAACAGTCATAAGTGTGAAAAATTGTCATAAGTCACTTTTTTCAGTGCCATTGTAACTTTGAATGGTCACTCCACACAAGCAAAGTACCAGCAAAGGAGGGGAAAAAAACTCCAGAGAAGTTCCTGAAATAGGAAGTCTAGTCCTGCCAAGAATGTAATAAGGGTTAATGGAGAGGCAGTTTCAGTAAGCAACACCAGAATGTTTCCTTCCTAGCTTTCTTACAGGATTAGGCCAATAATTTCTTCTAACAATTGGTTCTCCAAACTGCTGAGAATGTTAACAACAGGTTCTCGCGAATAGGTGCAAACTGGTAGAATCCTACCCCTGCTTGCATGTTATAGGGCCTGGTTCTGTCAGAGAACTAATCTCCCGTGGTTTCTGTCCAGCAAATAGAGTTCACAGACTAGATACACTGCAGGTCCCTTCAAACAAGGTTGTATTTTAGGACTCAAGAAGCACAATGTCAACAGCATATCAAGAAAATTTGTGTAAGATATTTTACAGGTGGCACTTTCCCTCGACAAGAATAGCAAGGATGTTCAAGAATAAGTCCAAAAAGTGTTGGAAATGTCATCAGACACCTGGCTCATATTACCATGTGTGGTGGACTTGTGTGGATGCTAAAAAATATTGGACTAAAATCCACATGAGGCTGGAAAAAATGACACATAAGCATATAGACTTGAAACCAGAGATTTTTTTATTGGAAATTTTGCCTGAAATATATAGTAAAGATTTGATATATCTGATTGTAAATGTATTAACAGCAGCTAGGATTGTATTTGCTAAAAACTGGAAAAATGAGAAGATACCATAACAGGTGGAGATTATAAAGAAAATATTGGAATGTGTTGAAATGAGTAGATTGACATTTGAAATTCGAGAACAAGATGATAAACAATTTTACAAAGTTTGGGATCTATTCTATCAGTAGTTAGATAATAAAATACAGTAATGGAATATGTAGATTTTTAGAAAATAATAAACATATAAAAGATGTATTTTTTTAAATTACGGTATATTTACAAAATGATTCTAGGATAGATCTGGGAGGACAACATGAATTGTTATAAAATAAACTAAGTAAAATATGATTATCTTATAAAACATGAATGAATAAAAGTATAGTCAATGATTGATTAATAAAGATATTAATTTACATGATATTTGATTGAAAGTATGAGAGGATATATAATGTAATTGTAATAGAAGACTATGAAATGGTTGCACAAAATAATATGTAAATCAACCGGCACACTGTATGTATATATATGGAAGATGGTTTACGTTTTTATGTTATGTTTGTTTATGTTTGTTTTAAAATCAATTAAAAAAAAAAAATTAAAAAAAAGAAGCACACCATGGTACTTGCCCTCTGAAATGAGATCCTCCTGAGATCCAGACAATTCCCACCCTATTGGCCTTCTGTAAGGCCTTCAAAATCTGCTGCTTTCCCAGACCTTGAAACCTCATTATATACATTTATCATGTGTTACGTATGTTCTGAAATAGCTGTCATTTTGTTTCACTCCTTCACTGTATTTCATTTATTTTGCTTTATTTGTGTGGTTTTCGCCAGAATTGGCTGAAGTTGGGCAGCATCTAACCTAGTCTCCCTGGTCCCTTATTTTCTGACTGCACTCTCTGCCCTTTTGGAGCAGATAGAAAATACAAACAAAAATAATGATGTAAAAATAGTTAAATTTGAAAGAGTTATTCTACCTTGGTTTCCCATTGTTAAATGGGAATGGAAGCCTAACTCATCAGATGACAAAACCGAAAACATCCACATATTTATGCTTCGTTATTTTTACATATATTTGACATAGTTTACATACATTATTTTACATAGTTACATCATTGAATGTGTATCAGAAGAACAGAAGAACTTCATTTCCCCCCCTAAGAATTGGGTTCATAAATGAAAGCTGCAAAACCCAGATCACTAACAACATTTGTTTGGTGGTTGATAGTTTGGTGGTTGATAGTTTGAATATAGCAACAATTGAATTAAACTTGGCAATTTTAATCATATAAATTGCTGAAAAGCCCTTTGTATGGTTCATATATACTTTTTAAAGTGTTTTTAAAGATTTGGTTTTCTGTCATCTCATTATGAACTAAGGACTTTTCATAATATTGTCTACCTGTAGGTCTGATTAGTGAATAAACGTGTGATATGTGACCCCTTTGAATGCTTGAGAAGTTTCTACAATCAACTTACAGTAAATAGGGGGCATGTTTCCACATGATGTTATAGAAAATTATGTTTCCCAATATTTACTCATTACTAAATGGTTAACTTCTGATCCAGAATCTAATTAGATGTGATTAGAAAGTGACATCAGGGTAACCCTAAACTGAAGAAAGTGAGAAAATGCTTTATTGAAAGGCCTGACAAGAGAGATTTTGTAATATCTTAAATCAATTCATCCAAATGGTCATTAACTATAACATACCTGAATCATCTCCAGCACACTAATCAGATGCTTTAGCAACTTTAGAGGGTCTGAAATGTCAGGATTTTTAAAACGAAATGAAAGCAATAAGTCCATTTTGTATAAAACTAAAAATAGGAGGAAGATTATCACTGGTAACATGAAACATGAAATGAGAAATTGGAAAGTTCAGTTCTTGAAAATCAAGTTTTAAGATATGTAAAATTATGAGTTGGAAATTAAGGTAATTCATAGGAAACGTTATTTGATGTTTATTGGACTTTTCAATTTTTTTAAAGATAAGTATTAGATTGCAAGAATTTTGAGGGCTCCCTGGCTCACATCATTTGGTTTTGTCATTACCTTTCATTTTTAAGTGAAGGTAGTTTTGGGGAAAATATAGCAAGTACTCTTTAAAGTCTAAAGTGTCAACCTGATCTCTCAATAAAATATAAAAGAGATGCAAAATTATACTTGCAAATTATGGTATTATCCTTCTGTGAAGCTTAGGACTTGACTAAAAGAAATATTTTACTCAAGTGGGAAAAATCTATACTCTTGACATTCAGGATAAGATCCAAGATATGTTTTTATACATTTTTAAAATATCTTTATATTCTAAAAATAAGAAAATTTAAGTAATATATTTCACATGGTCTAGAGTATGAAATAAATTGAAAATTTCAATTTTCAGAATTTTTATCCCAATATTATGTACATCAACTTTTTTCTATATTTTCTTTCCCTTCCCCCTTAAGTTTAGTTTATTTGAATCGTGATAATTTATATATTTTTATTTTGGTATCCTGGGTGCATTTTTCATTTTCTTTTCTTTTTTTTAGTCGTTGCACTTCACTAATAAAACATAAGAATATACCTTGGTTGTGTGGGGGCTGGAGTGAGGTGATCTAAGGCATTAAAGCATTCTTCTCTACCTGCCCCCCTCTCCCCGAATTTCTCCATAACATAAGCCCATTCGTCTAGAACAATGGCATGAGCAAATGATTATCCATCATGAGCACTAAAATGTCCTCCCTGCTAACTGGAACACAAAAAGCTCTTACCTCTCTGGGAGACTTACCTGAAAAATATCATTAGAAAACAAGAGACAACAATCAAGAAGAAGCTCTTTTACCAGAAATGCAGCTTAACTACATAAATGAGCTTGGTGCTAATTCATTAACTACTATCAGAGATGGGGAGACATTACGTAGACACAAGTTATAGGAACTAAATATATGCTGATGCAGAAAGAGAAGAATGAACTTCAAGCATCATCTACTCTGGATTGAATGGGGAGAAATGTGAACTTTCCTGTATCAAGAGCCTGAACAACCTGACTAATAGTATAATCTGCGTTAATCATTGTTTCATGCACAACTGATGTTCCAGAAACATCCAATCTAATCAAGAGCAAACATTGTGGCCACATTGCTATTGCCTTATATGACCTTGGACATCACTCTGCTGCATAATCCTTTTCTCACCTGCCTATTTGCTCTATTTCATCTCTACCTGGTTTCATTTAGAAGTTCTCCCTGTTCGATAGTCAATACTTTTGCAGTTCAGAATGCTCATTCATTATTTTAGGACTCCTTTTAAAGAAGGTGCAGCAATTAAAATGACTTGCTGAAACCTAAACCATCTCACTTCTTCACCTTCCTTTGCAAAAGAACCAACTAGTATTTCATTAAAACTTTTAATGAGAAACCAGCATGCTGCAAAGCAGAGCATCAATCAAGTTTAAAGGAAAGTATGTGGGGCTCACAGGACTTTTTTTAAAAATAAAAATTATGGGTATTTTTAATCCAGGGCAAATATGGCTCTTCGGCCATTTATTTTTAGCATTAGATCCTCTCATGTTATTTAGTATTTCAGGCAAAAAGGATCCCCAAGATTTTGGACTTGGGCAACTACTTCAGTGTCTTCCCAAGTGAAGTTTAGAGTTTTCAAGTCTTCCATGAATGTTTTTTGCCATGTGTTTCAAGGATGTCTACTTAACCATTTAGCATCAAAGAGAATCCATCTCATTGCCATCTTGAGAATTGAATTGTTCTCCAGGTGAAGAATATGGATTGGAAGTTGGAGTTTTTTGCATGCGACAATGTTATGTAGTTTGCAGGAGAAACTTTTGGAACACTTCTTCATTAGTAATAAGGTTAAAATAGTGAGTCTCTAGGATTTGGCGAAGGCATCTTTTCTGGAGTCTCTTGTTAATACTCGCTGTTGCCTTTCAATAGCTATTTGCCCGGAAGAAGAAAAAAGAAAAACCAACAGAGTCAAGTAAAGAATGTTATCTTCAGCTTGCTCTTTGGTGAATGAAATTTTTGGGACTAGACCATGTTCCCTAAGGTAGTCATAAGCAAACTTTCCTATGGTGTGCATTTTGTGACTGGGCCTACAACATACTCTCAAAATTCCTTTGAAGTCAATCAGCTCCAAACAGCTAGAGAATACTGAAATTAACATTTTCTTTAACATTCTGTCTTTGAATCGCAAGTTCTCATTCCATAAACCTTGGCATCAACATGACTGAACACAGCACTACAGTACTATCCAGAAGATATTACATCTCTAAGGTCCTTAATATAACCACAAGCATCTCTTGGATGTCCTGTTGGATTTGACATTTTTGCTCTGTGATTGGTCACATGAGCAAAGCCCCAATTTTATGAACAGATAATCCTTCTCCTTAGTACAACTGCAAAGCAAATGATATCCTCTGCAAATGCCAAACCTATTGCCCAAAACCATTGGTTGCCCCTACTGTTATTACTGGAAAGAAATTCAAGATGCTGACTTTACCAACCTACTCAGCACATTAATGATTGCTCAGTACTAATTTCCATAATATACTATTGTTGGGTTTTAGGAATCTGCCAAATTCCCCCCAAGCTTGAAAGAGCCGTTTTAAGGTTTTAATCTCTGAAGAAAACACTTCATGTTTACAGAAAATTCAAATTCACATCCATTAATTAAAGTGGAGCTTAAAAGTCTGTGAAACCTTTTTGAATTTTCAGTATTTCTGCATAAATATGGCCTAAAATATGACCTGTGCTCTGCATTCCTTAAAGACGATCCAATTAAACAGAGTCAAAAACATTGCATTTGTTCATTGATTTATTGAGGAAAATGATCCAAAGCTGCCAATTTGTGTGTGGCAAAGGTATGTGAACATTTGCTTTTCTCTTGGGCAACTATAACTGTAATTAAACATTTCCAAAACTCTAAATCATGTTGGCTTGAAAGAATTTTAGCCCTTTTCTCTTTACAAGTAAAACAGCTTCAACTCAAGGATTTTAGTATTCTTCCTCTTATGAACTGCCTCCTTCAGATTTTTTCACAATATTTCTATAGGATTAAGGCAAGGACTTAAGACTTGACTATTCCACAACATTAATTTTTCATGTTTTAACCATGTGTGACTTGTGCATTTTGGGTCATTGTCTTTCTGCATGACCCAAGTTCTTATGAGGTTCAGTTCATGGACCCTGATATTTTACTATAGAATTTGCTGGCACAATTCAGAATCCATAGTTTTATTAACTGCAGAAAAAACAATTACTACCAACCTGCCTTCAGTATACTGCAGTATACTGTATATTGCACGAATCAAAAAGAGGCCTGTGAAAATATTTACAGATCCCTCACATCCCAGACATAAACAATTTCAACTCCTTCCCTCAAAACAATGCTATAGAGCACTGCACACCAGAACTACTAGACACAAGAACAGTTTTTTCCCGAAAGCCATCACTCTGCTAAACAAATAATTCCCTCAACACTGTTCAACTATTTACAAAGTCTGCACTACTATTACTGTTAATTTTGTCATCACTCCTTATCACCCATTCCCTCCCACTTGTGACTGTATGACTGTAACTTTGTTGCTTGTATCCTTACGATCTATGTTGACTGTTTTCCTGGTATGATTTGATTGCTTACTGTACCCTATGTATCATTAAGTGCCATACCTTATGATTCTTGACGAATATATCTTTCCTTTTATGTATACTGAGAATATTTGCACCAAGACAAATTCCTTGTGTGTCCAACCACACTTGGCCAATAAAGAATTCTACTCTAATGATGGCAATCTGTCCTGGTCCAAAGGCAAAAAGCAACTCTAAACCATGATACTGCCATCACCATGTTTCACAGATGGTTTAATTATGCTGGAATGCAGAGGTTGCCTTTTACCAAACAGAATACTTTTTATTCCCAAAAGTTCTATTGTGTACTCAGCTGTCCACAGAACATTCTTGCAATAACCTTCTGGCTGATCCAAAAGGTCTTTCACAAACTGCAGAAGAATAGCAATGCTCTTTTTGGAGAGTAATGGCTTTCTCCTTGCAACTCTGGCATGTGCACTATTGTTGCTCAGTGTTCTTCTCATAACAGTCTCAGCATTCACCAATCCAAGAGATGCCTTTAGTTCCTTAAGGATTCTGACATTGATTATATGGTTTTATGGTTGATGTTGTTTATATTGTTAGTGTTTTGCCCTTACTGTGCTTACATACCAGCATAAAAATTGGTCACCATGAGGGTTCTTGGTGCTCTTTGAGCTTGGCTGTTTTCTTGAAGATGTTTCATTGCCCAAACTAGGTAACATCTGCTTGTCAACATTTTGTAAATAACAGAAGTTATCAAAGACAAGTTGATCGGGACCATATTTCAGGAAAATGTGCTAAATGGCCATGTTAATTGGAAAAATAACTCCATTCATTATTTGAATCATATTTATGAACCTGAGCTATTGGAAGGATGATTATTTTTATAGGCTGTGCCCAGTCCATCAGAATATTGTACCTGTCATTTTAAAAAAAATACTAATATGTTAACAATCTGCTTTGCACTATTCCAGCTGGAATACCCCAGTAGGTAGGCTAAGGTCATCGTAACATATCCTATGTTGTGTTTCATCAGATCAAATTGCAAAAATTATATTCATCAGTGCTGAGTGAAAAATGCTGCTGGCATCCTCGACAGGTATTGTCCTATTCTGTTGATACTTGAAGTTCTCAAGGGAAGAAAAAATCTTCAGGTGAAATAAACAGGGAATTCAGATAGAAAAGTCTGTTCAAGGGTGTAAAAATGAGGAACCAGAAACAAAGTCAAGGCAGAGACTTGAAGGGAGATATAATCCTTGCAAGATAACTCTATTAGTGAACAGCAGCAAATAGAGTCTTGGACTGCTCAAAGATGACTTGCTGCCTAATTTCCACAATGTAATAGCAGGACATAGAACAATTGCATGAAGATGTCTCAACAATAGAAATGGGTGCCACCTTCTGGTCTACAACCATATTGTGGTCCTCAAGAGTACTGAAGGTTGTCCTTGATACAGACAGCGATACAAAAAACTTTTAAGCTTGCATACTTTGTTTCAATGGATTTGGATGTAATGAGGGGGGGGGCGAAAACCCTACATTTCAGGAAAGAATTAAATTTATACCAAGTAACAAAGTCTGTTGTAAGGGGAAGCAGTCCAGATAATGTTCACTACTTCTCTTAAAAATCTGTATGTTTCAGCAGATGCTTCACATTTGAGTTTCAGATGAATGGGTCATCATGTGATTTCGAGTTTGCCAGCAAGTTTTTTGCCAGTTTTTGCCAGTTTTACCAGCAAGTTGCTGGTAGCTAAAGTTTCAAATATTACAGTAAATGAAACATAATTTTGATGGGAGCCAAACAAAATTAAAAGAATCCAAACCTAATTCAGAGCTGACTAAATATTAGAGTAAAGAATGCCCATTTCATGTCTTGATCAGTATGATATAAATAATCAAATATTCATAATGCAAAAGATATCCATGTATTATTGTAAGATGCAAATGCTATCAATGGGAAAAAGCTGAAACTGAGGAAAGAAAATATATGGAACTGGTACTGGAAATATTAATCAATTCAGCAATGATCAAATGGTGTGTTCAGCAGTGTTCATGTGGTGTTAATGTACATGGAGTGGAACTAAAACCAGCAGCTAATACAATAGCAAACCACATGAAAAGAAGTTTCAAAGCTTGTGCCGGTTGGCTATGGTGATTTTAACAAGTCATTAACAAGCAAATCTTCAATGCAATTTCAAGTGTACCAACAGAGAAGACAGAACCATTCAGAAAAAGCTTACATGTACTAATTGATGACAAAGGCCTCGTACTATAACAAATCTACAACACCAGTGAGACTGATTGAATTCACAAGAATTCTCAAATCTTTAAACATGAAATACTACAGCAGAATGAAAGATCAGCAAGGAGATGTTCTTCATTTTACTTTGTGTAAACCTTGATGGATTGTATCGACTAATGTCAGTTGTGTTCAGCAACTCACATCATCAAAAAATACAGTAAGATATTCTGTATCAATTGTCAGCTATATACTATAATATTTTATACAGTTTCCATCATTGGTTCTTTGATCACATTGTGTCAGAAGTCAGAAGGTACCAAAATGAGGTGCTGAAAATATCAACTGTGAATAGGAAGTCTCTCCTAACTCCTACTCATCAGTCAGGGGGGGAAAGCTGTAGGAAAGATGGGTAATTTAAATGCAAGTCTTTGCCAAAAAAATACATCAATCATCCAGTTCCCAGACCACAGGAACATTCTGACAACTAAAAGAGAAGATTTTTGGAGGCAGCAATGGTTATGTCAGGAGGACAAGCCCGATTAAGAAAAAATACAAAAGGCAACACACTTTACAACATCTGAAAAATGGGGAGTTTAAGTCAGCAATTTTTAACTTTGCTGTCGCTTGGAGAGCTGTCAAAATTTAAGTGCTGGCAACCAGCTGGAAAAAAATGTGTTATACACGAGAATTAGTAGAATTTAAGTGAGTGTCTCATACAGAACAATAAAGGCTGCTGGTGGCAAGGAAGCAGCTGAAGACACTATTTTGCAGTGGTTAGAGAAGATGATGATGACCCTGAATGCCAGATAATCATAAGAAAGTGAGAAATTATGACCAGTATAAAGACAATCAGAATGGCAATGCTCCAAATCAAATTGTGAGTGTAGAAATTCCATCTTCACAGTGTGGCACCTTTTATTGAATCTTTTTCTGATCCTGAAGTCTAGACCTATTACACTATCTTCTGTGCTCTAAGAAAATATTTTTTCAGAAGCAATCCTCCTCAAACTGAATTACAATTGGATGGATGGATGGACAGACAGACAGATGTCAGAAAACAGTTCTCAATGCTTATAAGTGTGCTTTAGAGCCCCTAACTCCCAGTTTGTATCCAACAAGCCCATCTTCCCAATTACTTTATTTAATTTGGGGGTTATAGTCTATATCAAAATCATCCATTTTAAAAGATTAAATATGATAATGGCCTTAAAATGATTAAAATGCCACAAACTTTGAGACATATACCAACGCTCATGAATTTTAGTGATCTGGCAAGATTTTAGTCATTTAGAAAGAAACAGGACGAGGGGGGGAGGAGGAGGAGGGGGAGGAGGAAGAGGAGAAGGTAGTCTTCTGAACATCTGAATATCTACAGGAATCTCATGTCCCAAAGGTGCTTTCAAAAGGCAAATGGACTTTATTGATTTTTTCCCCTTGAAAATGTTTCTTTAGAGTGAAGAAGCTTTTTGCATGAGAAGCAAAACATTTTCAAAGGAAAATAATAAGAAAGTCCAGTTGCCTTTGAAAAGCATATGAATTATTTTTGCCATACAAAGGCAAAAATTGGGAACCATGTCTCTAAACTCAGTGAGTCATATTTATGTTTCAGTATCTGTAATGTCATCCATTCTAACCTGTCTGAAGGAGTTTGCTGGACTGCTGTCTTAGTCTGATTAAAAGTTGAGGTGCAGATGTTGTCAAGGCTTTGTCCTTTAAACGGAAATTGTTATATCTTTTAGCTATAAAACCTTGGATCTAGGACTGACTATCCTTCCCTTGAGGTTCAAGATCATTTTTCACATTTATGACTGTTGCAGCATCCCCAGTGGTCATTATGATCAAAATGCAGATGCTTGGCAGTTGACTCACATTTATAATGGTTGCAGTGTCCCATGGTTATGTGATCATCTTTTGTGACCTTCTGTCCAGCAAAGTCAATGAGGAAACCAGATTCACTTAACAACCAAGTTACTAACTTAACAACTGCAGTGATTCACTTAACAAATGTGGCAAGAAAGGTTGTAAAATGGGGCAAAACCCAGTGAACTGTCTCACTTAGCAACATAAATTTTGGGGTCAAATATGGTCATAAGTCAAAGACGACCTATAATCCAGAAACTTCTATGGGCCACAAATTAAAATCTAAGCATACCTTCCTTGGCAGGCATGCCTTAACATCCCATGTATCCCTTTTGTTAATTGACCATCAAAAATCAATGAAGATTTTTCAACAGAAGTTTCATTATTCTTTGAAGAAACTAAAATAAAACAAAATACAGGTTCACCATCATCCAGCAAGAGAATCAGGATATACTGTTCTGCTGAAGTGTATATCAGAAGCAAAGCCATAAGATGTGCATCAGGGGATATATTATTTCCAGCAAGGCTCAGTTGTTTCTATTTTAAAATGATTTTTCATTTAATATGCAGCACAAAACCCTGACCTTGCTGACAGACATGCAAGCATTTTGTAGCATATATAGTTTTCAGGTTGGGACTTTCATGAAACAAAAACCAGATGCAATCCTACTGTTTTGTTTCTATTTTAATTGGTCTGCATGTATGTATATAATTATGTATATCTGTGTATCTAACAAACGCTTCCCAAATAATTTGCCTAAGGTTTTTAGGGATGATTTTAATCTGCAAAGCTTTTTTTGTTTTAATGAAATAGATGTTTAAAAAAAAAAAAAAGAAAGAAAACATTCTTTCCCAAAATTACATGAGTATCTGGTATCCTTGTTATCTGTAAAGGCACAATATTTTTAATTTCATTGTGTGCTATAGATCAGCCCCATTGCACATAGAAACTTAATAGCATGTTCCTAAAAATCCTCTGAAGGCCCTGGGGGACAGGTTCAGCCCCTCACTTTTCAGCTTATGCCTGGCGAAGGCTCCTGGAAAACAGTATGGCCTGAATTAACAACCTAATTTTGTTTATGCAGCTTTTTTTGTGGAAAAAAGAATTGTTAAAAAGTAATAACTCTAACTGTAGAAATCAGGGCTGTACTGAGGGTGAATATGTGTTCACAAACAAACCTATTTCCTTTATTTTTCTGATGAAATTAAGTTTTCATAAATGCATGGCACAACACAGAAGAACAAAGCTATCAGGATAGGATTCAGCAGTCCATCTCATCTGAAAGACTTTTGGAGACAGCAAAATCCACACATTCTGGACAGAGAGGACCACTGGCTTGAAAGAGGGATCAAAGAAGCAATCTATGTTAAAATTGAACATCTCTCTCTCAACAAGAGGGGGAGGCATATGACACCACCTGTCTACAACAGTCCTAAGAAGGTTCCAGATCCATTTGTATGTTGATTCAGGTGATTCTGATGAAACATATAAATACCCAATTGGCTTCAACAACTCTCAAGAGATCTAACAACCCATCTTCAGAGTGCTAACTACCAGATGACTGCAAAAAAAATATAAATCCTTCCATTCTCCACCATTCAATCAGAACTGAAGAAGCTTCTTCGATAAGAAGCAAAGTGTTTTCATGGAAAAAACCAAGAAAGTCCAGCTCCTTTTTGAAAAGCACAAATTTGGATAATCATGACTTGAATGATTAAGACCCTCCATAGACATTTTGTATTAAAAGAATTATTTCTAAAATATATCAATTTCTAAAGATCTCATGTAATTTTCTTCAATATATGTTTATTCTATGCAACATTTATATATTGCATTTACTTAAATGCAATATAGCACCAACATATCCATATGACAGAATGGGAAAGTATTAAACACATCAGCAGAAATGACATTCATTTTTAGTAGACTATCATGATTTAACCTAAAATCAATTGCAGTTTCCCTCTTGGACACCCTGCTTCTCCTGGTATGGCTTCTTTTTGGTTCCCAGAAGGTTACTTAAGTTTTGTGTCATGGGTGGGATCCGATTGGTGTAACTACTAATTCGGTGATTTACGATTTGCGCTCACATGCACATGTAAATTTGCTGCAGCCAGGCAGAAATGCTTCCTAGTCCTACTTCCCCAAGGATAGGTTCATCTCATCCATTCACCCAAAGGGCTGTGAATGTTTATAGCCCCCGAATCTTAAGAGGAGATAGACTCATTCATTCATTCATTCCCAATTCTCATAATTTATTCACAAATCTTCATGCTGGCAGTCTAGGTATTTGGCTAATTTTTTAAAATCCTGCTGACATCCATAGGCAGCCTCATCCCACCTAATGTGTGTGGGTGTCTAGAGAAAGGATAAGACAACAACAAGCAGACAAAGTGGGAAGCAATATCTGGAAACATACAACTGTTATAGACAGGCAAGAACATTCTCAGTCATGTCAGGATTACAAACTATATCAAGCAGCCTGTTGTGGTATGATTCCTGCCTGGAGCTTGGCTTAGTGCAAGGACTGAAATTTGCAACAACCAGAAGGAGCAACCACACTGAGGCAGCACTTAATTCCAACAAGAGCAAGCCTCTCTGGTGGGAGGCAAAGGTTGTATGTCTTTTATTTGTCATAAAGACTAGCCCTCAAAGACTTATTCATGTGCTACATCAATTTGCAAACACTAGGAGGTTGGAGTGAACACAAAACAACAGCCTATTGTTAGGAAAAATGTGTGCTACAATAAAGCATTTTATACAATTATCTTCTATGCTGTTGTACATCCAGTCCTTGGGGGGGAAAGAACCTTCACACTTTTCTGAAACAATTCAGTCAGGGTTCTCACAGAGTTTAAAAAGAGACAATGTTTTTAGGCTTGAGATGTCAATTCTCAGATTTTTTTTTTTTAAATCTCAAGAATCTGGGGAAGTAAGCAGGATCTTACTATAACATGGTGCTGAGAAAAAGCCAATATTAAATGCCACTTCTCCTAGCCTAAGCCTTTATACAAGAATGTAAAGTCCAGGTTACAATAAACCTGGAAAAGATTATATTCACCCAGTACGCTAGTGAACATTTACTAAACTCCATGTGTTAGTAAAACACATTGACCATAAAGTAGCCCATTAGTTTATGTTCAACTAACCCATTTAGTTCATGAATAAATGTATACATATTGTCTTCTATTTAATCCTAAATAGACAGCTTTTCTAGCTTTTTATAGCAGCCAATGGGTAAAAAGTTATTTAAACAATGTTTCCTCAGCAATTTGTGGATCTGCCTGATACACTCCTTGAATTGTAAAGTTTTATCATATTTGATGAGATGAAACCAATATATTTGATGAGATGAAACCGTACCCACTCTTTTATTAACACCAAAGGGTTTGTGTCCTGCTGTATTCATGTTCAAGTTGCTGTTTCATCAAGTTTACTATAATGTCATCTTCCCAAGAAATGGAGACAGATCCATTTTTAATATTGGTGGGAGATCAGAATGGCTCCTAAAAAGGAAGATCAGAAACAATGGGACAGTCTATTGTCTGGTTTCCTCCGGGGAAGAGGGCTTGCTTCCAATATTAGCTTGCTAATGCATGCGCTAGAAAATGAATGGTGATAATTGGATTGTAAAGATCTTATTAGAAAACTAGTCACTATTCCTTGCATCGCAAATCAGAGCAAAGTGAGTGAGGAAGGTTTTTTCTAAATATCAAACATAAGTAGAATTTGTTGGAGGAGTCAAAAGCCTACCATGTGGCTTCATAATAATTTTGCAAGTGTACCACGTGATAATGTTTAAAATAGAAGAAAGCTCTATAAACATAACACAGAGCTTCTTAAATGTTTCCCATTCAGGTATTATCTCCTTTTGCATGGTGTGTTTGTAAGGATGTCCCTGTGTAGACATGCATGAGTGAAGGAAACAGAAATGTGCAATGTACAATCCTCTGCAAGAGATCAGTTATTTTGGGCAAGAAAGTCCTACACATTTGCTGGCAGGAAAAGTGAGAGAAACAATGTGGAGCACTTGTGAAACTTATGTCACATACAAAGAGAAAAGAATATGGGGGAAAAACTACCAACTCCCCACTTTGGGGTTTGGTATTAGTCATCGATTTCTGCCACCTCCCAAAATTATCACCAAGGTTTTTTTCTGATTTCCAACAGAATAAAACTTTGTTCCTCCCTCCCTAGAACAGTCTTTTCTCATTTTGAACATATTTTTTATTTTATTCAAAAGATTAAAATACAAAAGAAAAAAATTGAATAGAGACAAAATAGGACTAGACAAAAAAATAAAAATGTAAACTAAAAAGGACATAAAAACACATTATCATTGCAATTGATTTGTCAGTGTTCATCTGGGGGGGATAATATATATTTTTGTGTTTTTGTCCTTTTTTATGAGAATATTTCTCCAGCTCTATCTATCCTGCAAAATGTTATTAAGAAAAGACTGCATGGCCATATACAATTAATTAAAACCAATCTCAAGTTTTATTCTTTTTTTAAAAAAAACCTACCTAAATCATATTTTATTGAGGATCATATTTTTAAGTGACAAGAATATAGAATTACTTGTTTAAGGCTGAGATGCCATAAAATGCAGCCACTAAGTGACAGGTATGAAACCCAACAGTGGCCATTAGTCATCCTTACTATCCTTAGTATCATTCATGGCTGGCAAAGGTTTTATGCACTGATAAAAATTCTCTCAGTGAAAGTTAATTCAGTTGGATTCAAATAAATATGCCACCTTGTATAAAGTCAAAGGTGTCCCAACTTCTCCTTGTTTTTACTAATGTCTCTTTAAATATATACATGGAAATTATGTATTAGATTTCTTTGAAACAAGAATGGAAAATTTCAAATGAAATGTTAAGAATGGAAGTAACAAATTGAGCAGCTGCTACCTGAATATTTCTTTTTTCACAGTGGTTTATGCTGAATTGACATCTTCACTGAGCTATCATCTATGACCCCAAAATATTTTTTTCTTGGCTACTTACAGGCAACTCATACCATATAAGTCTGTGTATGGATATATTCATGTTAGTTTACCTTAAAAATCCTAAAAGAAAATTCTTCTGATATCCTTAGTTGTACAGTAAGACATAAAGTAAAGCTACAAATGCCTGTGATTGAAAATAAGAGATCTTGCAATATTTTTCCCAATCGCCATCACTCTGCTAAACAAATAATTCCCTCAGCTCTGTCCAACTATTTACAAAGTCTGCACTACTATTATTATTAATCTTCTCCTCACTCCTTATCACCCATCCCCTCCCACTTGTGACTGTATGACTGTATGACTGCAACTTTGTCATTTGTATCCTCATGATTTATATTGACTGTTTCCTAGTGTCATTTGATTGCCCATTGTACCCTATGACTATTATTAAGTGTTGTACCTTATGATTCTTGACTAATATATCTTTTCTTTTATGTATACTGAGAGCATTTGCACCAAGACAAATTCCTTGTGTGTCCAATCACACTTGGCCAGTAAAAGAATTCTAAAATAAGAGATCTTGCAATATTGTATCTACTACAAATCTAAAGATGCATTTTCTGCCCATAAACTTTTCTGTTCATTTATTTTATTTAATTCTTCATTCATATGAATTCTTCATTCACCATTCCCATGTCTTAACTCTAATGGTAGCTGTGCTCCTGTATGAAGTTGGTAGGTATTTTCTTGACAATTTTAAAAGAAAAATCTCATTTTTATACTGTTCAGGATAATATTAATCCGCAATTTTCTACTTGCTCTTACCTTACATCCTATGTGTACAAAGCTCAGGTGGTTTTGATTTAAGCCACTGAAGAAGAAATAAATTTCCATTGCAATGATACTTCTTTTTCCTGAGAATGCCCTGAGTCCTTGCACTGAACTTTACACTCTGAAAGTTAGAACTGCTGGCTACTATGGCATGTTAATGACTTTTTTTTCCAGACATAATTCGAAACTAAAGTTTACCATGATAGAATGCTGCAGAATGCTAGAGGCCTGTATGCTTTCTCTCAATCTTTTATGAAATTGTGAACAAAATACAAAGTGTTTACTACATGGGATTCTAGCCAAGAAAATTCTCTATGGGGTTCAGGTCCCTATTTTAACAAACTGACATTCTTGGAATCATCCATTCAGACATTATTAGAGCTATCCTCATAGACCCAAGGTACATTTAGAGATGGATTTGGTCTCCATGAATATAAGAGGTTTTTTCAAAAAATATTTTGCCTTCTTTCCATCTGGCTCTATCAATTGTTAGAGACCACTAAGTGAACTTGATTTTTAAAAAGTTATTGGCATGCTTCATTTCCTAGGAGTCTTGTTTGAAACCTTTTGCCATTAGGCTTTAAAAACACTAGAAATACTCTTAAACAAGATGTTTGTTTGCACTTTCTACCATCGTGATAGAGGACTTCAAAAAATACTTCCCTATGTATATGTCCTTCAGAGGGCAGCTCAGTCAAATCCTTGAGATACAACGTCTTTTATTGCTCTCTAATCCAGAAAACTCTTGGATTATTTTTATACCCTCTCCTAAAGAAAACAGCTTGACTTCTATCAATTCTCCTCTCTGACCATCGTACAAATATATAGCAATACCAATAGCACTTAGACTTATATACTGCTTCACAGTGCTTCACAGCCTCTTTAAAGGGTTTACATAGTCCGCATATTGCCTCCTACAATCTGGGTCCTCATTTTACTGACCTCGGGAGGATGGAAGGCTGAGTCAACCTTAAGCAAGGTGAGTCCAGAACTGCCAAACTACAGGCAGACAGCAGAAGTAGCCTACAATACTATATTCTAACCAGTGCGCCACCCTGGCTCTCCTAGGCTGTCCAAGTTTGTACCTATATGTACCTTTCACCTCTCCTTAGTTCTATAAATTATTTCCTTTTTTAAGCCTTACATATTCTCATCTTTATCTGTTTTACTGATCTGGTTACTGGCCTTTTCACCATAATAAAGATTTGATTTGCTTAAATTTGGAAATGTTTACTTTCACACTGCAATATAAAAAGACAACTTGATTGAAGTAAAACAGGAGCAAATATTTTGTATTCTCTCAGTATGTCTTTACAAGATTGAGAAAAAATATATAAAATTTTAATCCATGGTTACTGCATCTTTTGCACTGAGCATGAAACTTTGGTTTAATGCAGAAGCAACTTTGTATCCATCAGATGATTTAAGCTACAACTCCCACAGTTCCTTGCCACTGCCTGTGCTAACTGGACACTCATAGGAATCTAAATTCATAAGCTTGCTTCAGATTTATGTGTGAAAGGTCCAATCTCTATAACTTAAACAATTATTGATAAAAAAAAAAAACTCTTGTTTTTACACTGTCAGATTGATTTAGTTCAAAGGCAGGAATGCCATTCCTTCCTAGATTGGGAGGGGGAGGACCCAAAGCAGCCTTCAGCAATTTGATCACCTCAAAGCATCTGGAATATCCAGACTGGAGAAATATATCTACAGAAGAAATTTACATATCTGCTTCTTTTGCTAAAGGTGTAGAGTGAAATAGAGCTCGTGGACAGTTGATGAGAATAAAATGAGACAGCTACTTTGATTCCCATTGCTCCCTCCTCTCTGCCAAACAGCTAACTGGCCATACTGTCAGTTTTGTGATAGCATGCATCCACAGATCTCCTTGCTAATTCTTATACTGGAACCCTGAATTAAAACAGGAAAGGTTAAGGTAGCTATCCTTCCACCATCCTAACTGATGAAGCTTCTTGGATGAGAAGTGAAATGTTTTTGTCTCCTTCCTCAAAGGAAAAAAACAATCCAATTGTCTTTTGAAATAACAGCCTCTTGTAGTCTTGTGATCGCCTTTTGTGAGCTTCACAACTGGCTTACTACAACTTGAATTAATAGAGGATGCAAAACTGTAAACGCAAGTCACCATCACATGTCTTGATTAATGGCATTGATTCACTTAACAACAGAAATGGAAGTGACATAAGCCCAACAGCCACATGAATTTTAACTTAGCAACCATAGTGCTTAGAGATGGAGTTGCCAGTCCCAATTCTGGTCAGTGAATGAGGAATACCTGTATGAGGATGTGATCACTCTCTTCAACTGTCTGAGGCATTCTCATCTAGGAGACAGAAGTGTCCATTTTGGATAACTGTGTTAGATTTTTTTTTACATTTGTACATTAAAATGATTCTAAAACAAGAAATAATAATTAAGAGAAACACAAAAATAGTAACAAAAGAGAGAACAAAGCCAAAAGTACACAAAGAAAAATCTCTAAACTACCCCAGGTCACCCTGAGAGTGAATGGGGAGTATCTAAATAATGATAAATAATTCTATAAATATATGGAATGTAAATAAATTATTCTCTTTTTCTTTTACAACAGTTATAAGTATAAATTTAAACTGACCTCTTACTCTAGGGTTATGACATTGTTTTTCAAAAATACTATTTTTTTCTAATCATCAAAATCATCATAATTTCATTTTTTTCTATCTCACACAAAAAGTCCAAAAGTAGTTTCCAAACAACATTAAAATAAATCAGTGTCTTTTCTCTCATCAAAACTGCCAATTTCGCCATCTGAGCAAGTTCCAGAAGCAGAATTGTTCAAAACTATTCCAGAACATGGCAGAAGAAACAATGGGCTTAAATTACAAGGATTTTTTTTTTTTCCTGATGTTCAATTGGGCAGAAACAAAATGTCCTAATCGGAAAGCAGGAACAGTAGATTGCTGTAGTGGACAGAGGACTGGAATAAATTGTTTCTAAAATCCCTTCCAACCCTGTGTGTTATTATTCTCTGGTTCTTGAAAATGTGCTGAAGACTTAGTAAAAAGCATCTCTACCCCCCCAAAAAAAGAATTGACAGCTGTTAAAAATAGGGCTTTTATTTCTCCCCCCCCCCCTCAAAAGATGAGAGTACAAAGCATGCTGTGGAAATACAAAAATGGTTGATGGGGTCATGAGTATCTTTGATACCCTAGTTATATCCTTCTAGAGTGATCTGGTCATAGCAGTCTGTATTGCATTGGTCTCTTGTTCAGATCTTGAACTATATGTTTGGAAATAACAGGCAGGGTCTAGCCACTGTCTAGACTGAGCAGTAGGACTGAGCAGATCATTAAAAAAAACATTGCCTTCATATTTATTTATTTTTTCTCAAGCCAAGGTGAGGATTTTGACCTATTCAGTCCTAAGCGGCTTGGCTCTTCTCATTGCATAACTTGCTGTCCATCATACAGTAAATTGGTAGATGGGAAGCTCTTACACAGATTTGAAGGCTGCTCTCTGACTTGCTTAAAGGAAGGTTCTCATTTTGCTACTGTTATTTTTTTTTCTTATTTTCCATATTAGCACTTTAAGTGACATACAGCTTTGATGGGCCTGGTGGGGAAAACGTGATGTGTAAATATAACAAATGTTCAAATGAATAGATTAGGAGGAGGGGGAGGGGTGAAAAGAGAAGGGGAGGGGTTCTAGCATGCAGAACATTTATTAAATCTGAATGAGATTTATATGAGAGTAAAATGGCAAATAGGATTTCGCCATGTGAAAATGCACATTTATATGGACAGATCTTGTCCACAGCAACCAAAATCTTCTAATGTAATGTCTGGGAAATCAAGGATTTCTTATACCATAATTACATAAAAATAGCAATCATTGTTTTGCACTCCTTTCTGAATTAGTCGATCATATTCCAACTCCAAGCCCCTTGCATCTTTCAATATGAAGTAGGCATAGATCTATATCAACAAAGATCTGCATCCATAACCTCTGCTGGAATTGCAAAGAAAAACAGGGAAGAAGAGATTCAGACTGAATTCCAAGCACAGAGTTGTAGCAGAAGAAGCATGCCATTGCAAAGCATGGCCTGGCTACTAAAAACAAGAATATATTCAGTATCACAGACGTTGATGTGATTGATTAGACACCATCAAGGCCTTGTTGGAATAGTATGGAAGGGGTGTTCTCCTCTGGAATCTGAATGCAGGAAAATGTCAATAACTGTACTGCTTGACTGACTACAGACTGTTGCAGAATTTCATTACAATTTCTCACTCATTTGCTTCCCTTTAGGTAGGAAAGTTGAAAATCTCTCTGCAGCTGGCTTGGTTGGTACTTAGAAAATGTCGTGATTCCAGGCAAAATGTTCCAATCAAACTTCAAAAAAAAAATCATATGGTCTGTCTTTGTTACTTACAAAATAGCACAATAATAAAAGAGTGAGCTGGCTAGGTGGGTGAAGAGAAAAACTATAGCCTGCCTGGTACACTTCTTGTTGTGATTTATCTCCTTTGTGGAAAATTAAGTAAAATTTCAGACAGATGCAGATTTGGTTGCAATCAAGTTCTCAATTTTTTGATATTTCAGATTCCCAAGTTACAAGATTAAACATGTCAGGTTAAACGTGTCAAGCCTATTTAATACATGTTCACTGTATAGAAGACAGGAAAAACTAGCAAAAATATCTTGAAGTGCTAAATTTTCTTGTTCCATGTGCCAGTAGCTAACAAGCAATCAGGCCATTTTTCAAGATTCTCCACTCCATACTCTATCATCAATCCAATTTCTAGCAGAGAAAGGTGTTTTTTTTTTCTGTTCAAGGTGGGATAGATTTATGAACATGCAATTGGTCTATCACTGTTTGCAAATATTGGCTTCATCTCCATTCTCAAGAAAGCAATACAGTATCCATCCAGATTTCTCACCATTATAACATCGCCTTTGGAAAAGGCCTTTATCTATCCCTAAGTATTTATACAATATTCTCTTTATCTCTCCCAGAAGAGCCTTTTCTCTAGCCCAGTGTTTTTCAAACTTGACAACTTTGATATGTGGACCGCAACTCCCAGAATCTAGCTGGGGAATTCCAAATGTTGAAATCCACACATCTTAAAGTTGCCAAGTTTGAAAAACACTATTCAAGCCAGACTTGATGTCTGGCCATCAAGGATTTTGGAAGGAAACTATCACAATCTTCCTTTCCAGAACCAGAACTGATGATATGTACAAAATCCAAAGCAGAATAAAAGCCTTCCTACTTTCCTCACTCACTTTCATTCATTTTGGTGAAAGAGAATTTGCTTTTGAAGTTCCTTTCAATGAGAAGATAATTCTCAGATGTTCAGGGTGATCCTCTTGCATTGGTTGCAGAGATGGTATTCAGAAGGTTCTGACCAGTTCTGGAGAACCGGAAGTGGAAATTTTGAGTAGTTCAGAGAACCGGCAAATGCCACCTCTGTCTGGCCCCACCCCCATCCATTCTCTGCCTTCCGAGTCCCAGCTGATTGACTGATCTTCTTTTGTTGCCCTACATAGGAGAAAGGAGCTAGAAAGCAGGTTAGTGGAGTGGGAATGGAGATTTCACAGTATCCTTCCCCTGCCACACCCACCAAACCATGCCACACCCACCAAGCCGTGCCCATAGAACCAGTGTAAAAAAATTTGAATCCCACCACTGATTGGTTGAATGTCCTCTCTTCATACACAATAATTTCCTCTCCAGTTAGAAAGCAGCATCATAGCATCATCTTGCAAGCTATGCTATGTATGTATGTTATATTGTGTATGCAGGTAGAAAAAAGACAGGGCTTATATCATAATGTTACAAAAGTGTTTTCATCAGTCTAGCCCTTGGTTCTGCCCACCCTCCAAACCCTTGGATACCACCGTCTTCATTGTACCATAGCATCTTTGGTCTCCAAAATTACGTGGAAGTTCATTGATAATTATCTCTTTTGGATTTTCCAAGCAGGAAGTGTAGACAAGTAGATTGATCAAAAGATGTGTTATTGAAAAAAAAATCAGTAGCAACTCCTGCCTCTAATACTTTCACTTAAAAACACCAACAGAAACTGATAAATAAATAAATCCTAAAAGCCCTGAGACTTCAGTAGAAAAACAAAATCCTATTTCACAGAGGAGAAAATTTGGAAACGCTGCAAAGTAGATTTCAGCACCATATTAGGTGATGGATAGCTCCAAGCTACCTGCTTTGGTAATCTTAGTTAGAACACAGTTGAAGGAGACAGTATCCATTTATCACATGAGTAAGTGGACTGAAAAGGTAAATTCAATGTATAACAATAGAAAACCCCTTTTATACCCAAATAAATCATGCCTGATTTTTTAAAACAACACCTGAACTGATCATTTGAGTGATATGGACAGTATGGATAATTTTGAGGAACATCTGGATGTGAACAAACAAAATGAGGCAACAGACTGGATACCTGGATATGAAGCAACACAAAAGGGTGAACTAAATCACTTTAGGATCATCTGATGCCCAGATTATTTAACACTTGTAGCTCCTGGTACTTTTTATTTTATTTTACTATTTTAAGCCATTTATCCATTATCTCAATTCTAGTGGTGTCCAGCTGATTTATAGTTATTAATAATATGTCAAACAGCTGGAACATATCACAAATTACATTTGATCATTAAAACTGAAACAAATATAAACACTAGTGTTTCCAAACTCAGTTCCCAATTCCCAACAATTCTTTGACAAAACCTTTCAGAAGCTTTTTCACCCAACCTCTAGAAGGCCATAAGAAACCTTTACAATTATAAGTTAGAAGGCAGCCTTCATCTCCCTCCCAAACATTGGAAAAAATAAAGAGATTTTTTAAAAATATTGATATGATTCATTTATTCATCAGATAGAAATTCTGCTTTTCTGCTAGATATTCAAACCAGTTTGCATAGCACTCCCATTTCTATGTTTTCTCCCATAGTAACTCTTGATTCTTGGATTCTATGGAAGGCCTGATCCAAGATAATCTAGTTAATGTCTATGGTTAAGTTTTAATTATTGTTCACTACCCAGAGGTTGAGAGGGAGGATATACAAATATAAACAAACAAACAAGGACAGGATGGAACTTGAGTCTCTTCAGTACTCATTCAACCTTTACACTTCCCTGGCTCATTTTCTATTGTAGAGGAGAATTGTACTTATCAATGGTAGAATTTGCTAGCCCCTTTTTGGACCAACATAGCTTTTGTGAACACAGCAAACTCTTAACACATTACAAACACATTGTTCATTCACAAGGCACTAGTAATCTGTCTCTCATAACTAACCTTTCTTTCCTCTCATTACCTCTATTCCAATTGAAATCCTATCACAGTCAAGCACTCTTTGCATCTATTGAGGCAAGCTGTAGTTCACAAAAAACTGAACTTTTTAATAACAAGGCATTAGGTATAAAAGGAGCTGCCAGATTCCTGATTTCCCATAAAATATAAAATGCTCACCTATAAACCTCATTTATCTTATAAATAGGATAAGAGCTGAAATCCTAGTGGAAAAAAATATAGATTTTTGATTGATGTTGATTTATTTATTTTGCCTGTAACTTTATTACACAAGGTGAATGAAATCCAAGCAGCGCACAATTTTGAGTACCATATTTCAAAAACTCCACTGACAAACTAGAGCCCTTCCAAATTCCCTGTTCGCTTTGGAAAATATATTTCTCCCAAAACAAGTAAGAAGCTCCATTGACCTTGTCATCCTGTAGTCTTTGTGTGACTTCCAATGAATGTTCCAATTCCTGTAGCTTTTAGACCTTTACTGACATTACAAAATCACTGCAAAGCCCATCTAAGCCATGCAGCAATTGGAGAGGTGGTAACCCTCAAAGCTGCTAGAGCAGACAAACAATGCTATCTTTTATGAAACTTTCTCAAAAATCACTGTGTTGGGAAGTGATTGAACTCTATTTACCTTCCACAGCACTACAAAAAAGAGTGAACTCTTCCATCTGGTTTGTTTCAATAAAAAAATGTAGTTTGTACCAGTATTGACATGCAAAGCTGTTGTGCTCTATAATGCATATTTTGTGTGAACCAGTTGTGTATGTGACTAAGACAAAGCCAAGGAACATGAAAGAAGACAGCAAAAAGGAGACACAGGAAACAGCAAACTTAGAAAAAAGAACAGAAATAATGAAAAGCGCTGTAAGTAATTTTGAACAGAACCTTATTACAAAATTTAAAGCCTTGAGAATGTATTGTTGCTCCCAATATATTTATTATTTAACCTGTCTTTCTTGAAAGGCGAAATCCACATCTTAAGAAATCACTTCTAGATCTTCGGAGTGTTCCTTAAATGCATGTAAAAACTGCAAATTACAGTTTCTCTTAATTGCATATTTTTTCTCTCTGAGCCTATCCACTTTCTATTTTGGGCTATTTTTTGTTTGTTTCATTCTTGCTTTAGAAACTGTCATACATGTTTGTGTCCATTTCTGCTATTAGAAAACTGATTTTCTTATGGGCAACTGTACTTAATATACACATTTTATACCTTTCCATAAAGCATGGCTGCATATTATTTTCATGCCTTGCAAAAATAACTCTTGTAGATAATTTTCCTAATGTTTGCCTTATACATCTTTCAATTAGCAAACTCTGCTTCATAGCTGTCCTAAACCTCTAAACATTTGCACCTTATTATTTCAAAGATGGGTATTCTCTTATTAATCACAGCCCCATTCATTCCTCTTCACTGTAACATGCAAACTTCATGCAACAGCCTCAGCCACAATTCCAATTGTATAAACTACTACCATATTTATCTTTAAAAAAGATCATGAATCCGCTCCCTCTCCCCAAGAAAAGGAAAAATAGATATTAAAAACTACTTATATCTTCTGTATATCTAAGATAACCCTCCTACTTTAAAATTATTGGAGAGGGGGAAACAGACACTATATACTACATTATTTCTCTTTGTCTCAAAACACAATTAGTTTCAATGGCCCCAAGACTACACAGCACACACACAAAAAACCAATATAAAGCAATTCAAGCTCTTCTTCTATGCTAGTCTCACATGCTGCCTCTTTTGCCTCAGGGAGCCTTGATCAAGATAGATTTTTGCACTAAAAAAAATATGCTCAGCAGTGGCCTTTCTTGAGGTTTCCTCCAACTGTTTCCCACTGTACCCTTTATAGCTACCAGTTGTCTCCTTAATTCCAGTGGGATGCTTTACTGGCTCCATCAGAACAGTTCTGGCATAAGCAGGTGGGAAAGTGGGAGGAAGTAGAAGGGAGGAGGGGAACAACATCTGGTGCTTTAAGCAGAGAGGAAGAGGGTCTTTGTAAGACAAGAAAAAAGCTGCATTGGTGGATCACCAGAATATGATTGTTTTCTTTTTTAAGGTATAAACTTAAAGCATTTAGTGCCTGGAAAGAGGAGAAAGGAAACATCTTTATCATTTAAGTAATGTGCATATCAGAAGAAAGGGAAAAGTCTGATTTCATACATGTTGGTCTGTAAAGCAATGCAAACAGGTTTCAACAAATAGAAATGCATGTGCATGTTTCTAGATGACATGTTTTCAGATTTATTTTTTTCTCTTCTTTCCTAACTTTTATTTTTGATTGATTTCTAAAATCTTTTTCCCCTTGTGTTTAGCTTAAAAAGACCCAACTCAATAAATTAGGAACTCTTTGGAAATTATTAACTTCTCCCATATCTATCTGAGCAATTATATCATTTTCTAAGGACATTTTCTAGATGCTTTTTCCAAATATGTCACAGATGCTAGGGAAAGAATCTTTCAACAATGGCAACCTGGCTATAGATCGCTTTTTCTCAAAAGGCTCATCTGAGTGATGGCTTTCTGGTCATTTCTCAGACTGTTATTACCACTTGAAAGTATTTTTTCACCCAATCCTTTACTTATTTCTGTTGGCTGTCGTCTAGATATGCTAAATTGCAACACCCCTGGTTCCAATCAGTATCTTCAAAGTGGGGCTGACTGTAATTTTGGGTGTTTTAACCAACATATATAAAATGTATGAGGGTGAAGAAATTTAGTTTACTCCAGTTATAGAACTGCATGAAACTTCTTTGTGCTGAGCAAGTTTGCCTACAATTCTATTGACAAGTGAAGTTATACAAGTAGAGCATGAGCTAGAATCCATCTCTAAAGCATGGACTCTGACTCTGGCCCTCCCACAATATCTAGCAGCAATGTAGTCTTGTCGACCAAGAAATCTATGTTCTTCTCCTTGAAATTCTTCCGTACCAACCTCATTTAGTCTATGCTGACTAATGGCTGCCAATGGCAAAAAGATGAGCTCAGTGGTGAGCTACTACAAAAGAGTAGACCATTGTTAGCTCCAGTAGGCAGAATGGATTAGAAAGCCAACCCTATGGGAAGACTGGAACTATACATTGTTGAGTTTAGTGATTACAACAGATACTTGAAGATCTGATTGTGCTATTCCTCCCCTCCTTCTTATACCCTAATGAATCAGGGAGGCATCTGCCCAAGACATTTCCAATATTATCTTGTTTCCAAAGCATAAAGATTGTTTCAGCCCTTTTCATGTAAGTAAATAGCTTGCTTATTTATCATTAAGGTCATTTCTCTTATTCTCAACAACCACTATATAATCTCCGGAGACTCAAGCATTTGCTTTTAAATATGTAATGATAAACAAAACAATGATTCTGTTATTCCCATAGAATAACTTTCTTAATAAGTCTAGATGAGAGCTAGAGTTGAGGATGTCAGACTGGGTAAAAAAAAAAAAATCTATGTAACCAAGAGATTCTCCATTAACAGGCAGCCATGGTGATCATAAGCCCTGCTGACTTGAGGAACACTTGCCTGTCTAAGAGCAGTATTTCCTCTACTCTTCCTAGGAATATATAGGTTTGGGTTGATTGATTGATTGATTGAAGCCACATTTTACAATGGCTGTCTCACCTAAGGGATTCTTAGGTGACTCTAAGTTACTTTTTTGCTGACTCTTGAGAGGGATCTAGCTATGGTATGATAGAGTTATGTCCAACTGCATATCAACTGCTGGGAGCCTAATGACACTGCAGGCAATGTGAAAGATCTTCACTTGGGGATTTGGAAAACAAGTGGTGGTAACCTTATGAAAAGCTGCAAAAGATTAAATATTTTGAACCAGCACAAAGTAGCTTTTCAGAGTTTGGAATAAAAGAGAGCTTGGGAATGTGGGAATATTCCTGTAAATGAACCCTTGTTTGTATGTTTGTTATTAAATTTAAGGAGAAATTTAGAAGGAGGAAAGGAAGGTAAAGTAACAAATAATCCTTTAAGAACAAATTATTTGGAGAAAGAGAAATACAGGGCTGCTATAACCATTCCCTTAATATGAGATTTTTCAATTGGTTAAGAACTGCCACACAGTCCAAACTCCACTATTAATTACATCAAGACTGCACATAAAACATACAAGGCACTTCAAAACTGATAAACTAGGTGATGAAGTACAATTTACATTGATGACACCCAGAATAGTTAAAAGAACATGCTGCCTTATGTCAATTCTCATAACATGTCAGGATGCCAAGTTGTACACTCTTTTCTTCCAAGTGTTACCACTGAAACCACTACAGATATGTCTTTCACTTTGTATAATACAACTGAATCCCAGGTAGAAATAAAACTACAAGTGGACAATTAGAAGGCCACCAAAGATTTACAACTCAGATTACTGCACCCAATTAATGTATTTGATGTAATAATATTAACACAATCTGCATTAAAATATGAAAACAGTGCGTAGAGGGCACATTTGTTGAAGGCTTTGCTCTACTGTCATTTTTGCCATTTCTAGGCAATTTCAGCATGACAATTCCAAGATCTGCATTTGTTCAAAAGGAGTAGCAAATGGAAATATTTGTTCAAAACAAAGTACCTGTTTCTAACAACAAATGGAATAGGGGAAATGGCTTCTTTGAATATTAGACCTATACTATAATATATAACTTATGTCAACTAGAGATTTCAGCCTGATAATAATGACAGCTCTCAGAGAGTAAAGGGCAGCTTTTCCTTGTCTTAGTGCAGTTTAGAGTGTACTTATCTCAAATGGTAAGAAGAAAAAGTTCTACAGTCAAAGGTGCTTATTCTTGCTTTTATACAAGATACTTTAGGAAAGGAGACTGATTCCCCACCAACCATCCCTCACACCTTACAAATAATGTACAGGGCTACTATATTTGCATGGAGGTACAAGAATCCACCATTGATCTAGTAGAATCATTTAGGGACAAAGATTGAGATTAACTGCAGCTGTTCCATGTCATGCCAATCCTGGCATTCACTTTTTCTTCTCTGCCCCATTTTACCACCTTTCTTGCCATAGTTGTTCAGTGAATCACAGCAGTTGATCAGTTAGTAACCTGGTTGTTAAGTGAATCTGGCTTCTTCATTGACTTGTGAGATGGTCATAAAAAGGGATCACATGATCTTGGGACACAGCAGCAGTCATAAATATGGATCAACTGCCAAGCATCTGAATTTTGATCACATGATTATGGGGATGCTACAGAGGTCATAACTGAGAAAACTGGTCACAAGTCACATATTTGAGTGCCATTGTAACTTTGAATGGTCCCTAAATGAACTGTTGTAAGTTAAGGACTACATGTAGTTGCTATATGTACAGTAGTGCTCGGCTTACAATGAAAACTGAAACCAATAAATCAATCAATCACAATAAAGCTGGAAGGGGCCTTGGAGGACTTCTAGTCCAGCCCTCTGCTCAAACAGGAGACCTCGTACTCATGATGTCGAACCTATGGCATGCATGCCAGAGGTGGCACACAGAGCCCTCTCAGTGGGTACGTGCATCGGCCAACTGGTCTTCAAAAAGTTTCCATGTTTCAGGCCATTTTCCGGGATGTTTTCTGAGGAATTTTCAGGCCTTATCAGGCTGTTTTTGGCCTGAAAAATGGCCTGAAAATGCCCCAAAACACAGCCTGAAAATGTACCAAAAATGACCTGAAAAATGCCCCCAAACAGGCCTTTTTTGGCCCATTTTCAGGCCAAAAATACTTCGAAAAATGGGCTGAAAATGGGCCAAAACTGCCAAAAAACAGGTATGTGCATACCGGCCAATTGGTCTTTGGTTTTCTAGTACTCCGGCACACTCACATGCACAGGCATGCTCGCACGTTCCGGTTTGGGCACTCATTGCTGGAAAGATTCGCCATCACTGCCCTGTACCATTTCAGACAAGTGACTGTCCAGTCTTTTCTTTTAAAAACCCCACAACTTCTGAAGGCAAACTGTTCCATGGGTTAATTGTCCTCATTGTTAGGAAGTTTCTCCTTAATTCCAGGTTGCTTCTCTCTTTGATTGGCTTCCATCCATTGTTTCTTGTCTTGCCATCTGGTGCTTTGAAAAATAAATTGACTCCCTCCTCTTTGTGGCAGCCCTTCAAATACTGGAATACTGCTATCATGCCCCCACCCCAGTCCAGAATGTCCATTGTAAGTCACTGTGGTCATTCGATTTAACGATAATTTTTTCAGTGGTTATTAAGCAATTCAGCTTTCCCAATGGGAGTTTTCTGCTGCAAAACATGATCATGTGACAGTAAGCCACTGCAACTATTTGCAAACTATTTGCAAATGCCAAGCACCCAATGAAAATCATGTGATGGCAGGGGCGGTGTGTCAGTCATAAGCGTGAGTACAGCTTAAAAGTCACTTTTCCCAAGGCTGTTATAACTTTGAACCATTGTTAAAATGAACTGTTGTAACTTAAGGAGTCCTTGTGTTGATGAATACATATAATAATCTCCCTGAATTTTATTAACTTCTCTCCTGCTCAATTTTCCATCAGGTTGACTTCATAAAAGAAAAAAAAAAGTGGTGTAGAGGAAAACAAAAAAGCAACAATGATAAGAATATTCAGAAGCATTGGGAGGGGGCAAGATAATATGCGGATAACGATGACACCCATACAAAACAGGAGAGGTATTAATTCCCTATTTGTGACTGTTATACTGGCTTTTTTAAACACACATTGCAGCAGATGGCTCTGGAATGGGCACTTGTTTACGTAAAGACACATCTATAAAAATACAGAGAAAATACCCATTCCCCCACACTTATGACATATTTAAATACACATACACACACACACACATACACACAAACATTACCAGACAGAATTTTTTTTCCTCTTACACTAGTTCCATTATCACTTGTACTGCTTAAAAATGAACACAAATGAATGCTTTTAACTCCATGACAGAGCTGTCTCCTTCATGGCAACTGCATGGTTAGCCAAGCCCAAGGAACATGAAGGGAACACTGTTCCTCAAATCCAATCAAGTTATTCACTGGTAGAAAGTTTACAACCCTTGAGGGCTCCACAACTCCTTTCCTGAATCTCCCAGCAGCTTGTCTCTGATTTGATTTTAGGGTTTCAAGTTATTTCCAAGTTACCTGGATTTGAAACAGGTCAAATAAGGCTTATAAAACTAGACAAGCAGCAGACAACAATCGGTTACTTATAGGTTTAATAGATTTGAATAAAATAAAAAATGTTGTACTTTTATCATTAGATGCTCAAAAAACCTTTGACAAAATATATAAACAGTACATGTTTACCGTATTAAATAGCTTCAACTTTCCTGCAAAATTCATAGATGGATATTTAGGTACTTTAGATATTTATCTAAAGTAAAGTTTAATGGAATGTTTTTCGCTATTTCCTGTTATTTGGTGAATGAGTATCCATCTTTTTGGCTTGCCCGGCTGCAGTGAGTGAAGAGGCATTGTTTTGGGCCACATTAAATTTTATATAATATCATTAATTACATATAAATCACATAATAATATTGAAAGTTTACAATCCTGCAGGGCTGCATTATTAGCTAGCTGTTCAGTGACAAATTTGCCCTGTGGGCCACAGATTGGGCACACCTGACACTAAATAAGAATGTCACCTATGCTTTTTAATATCTGCGTGGAACCTTATATAACATAGGGATATCTACAGAATAGTACATAACTTAGCTGAACACAAACTGGTTTTATTTGCAGATGACATTCTTTATTTCTGAACTTCACATTACTGTTCCAGCATTAATGCAAATGACAGATGCCTTTAGTAAAATATAAGATATTTTATTAATTGCCAATAAGTGAAAATTTTGTTATCCATCATCCATTTAAAGCATGTCAATTGTATCTTTGCACCAAATCCATTAAATATCTCAGAATAGTGTATGCATACCAAAAATATAACTCAATTAGTGGCATGTAATATAAATAAAATATATAGATAAAATATATTTCTTCATATATGTAATTAAATCCCACCCTATGGGAAAAATTGAATGGTCTCCAAATGAGTATTATTCCCAGATTAATTTATATTCTGAGAGTAATTCCAGTTCATATATCTGAATAATATTTTCAGAAACTAAATCCTTGATTTCAAGAATATATTTACAGAAAATGGAATTACCAATTAATGAGGGAGAATTCAGCTTCTCCAATCTGGAACTACATCATCATGCTTATGTATTGTCAAGTATTAAAGTCAAGTATTCTTGGGTATTATTTACTGGAAGCCAACAATTGGTTTCAATTTTATGATTTGGACAACTTCAGAATATAATATTGTGTATGGCTCCTTTTGTTGATAGATGATCCAGTTTTTGGATCACTTGAACTTTAGTAGCTCTGGAAACAATTATGTCAATGAGAAGTGATGAATATGTTGTGATGTCCAGTAAAAGAAGATTTAACCCCTTTTCCCAGGCTAAATTGACTTTACAGGGAAAACCAGTTTTAAAAATTAGGGAAAATATGGTGATATTAAGAAATTGGATGGAAGTGAGTATATTGACTTTGGACCAACTGATAGGAAATAAAGATTAATCTTTAACATACACTGTGTTAAGAGACAAATATCTATCAAATGTAATCCAATGGCAATATTTACAACTACAATATTTGACAACAATGTTGTTTGGATCAACAGAATTTGCATCTTTCAAGACACATTAAATATTAGAACAACTTGTTAAATCCTTTAAAACTAAAAAAAAACCCTTGCTATTAGTTGTTACTGTTCTGTATAACTTGGAAGGTTCCAAGTAGTCAATTCTGATTGGCCAAAAAAGGCCAGTAGTGGATTGGTTCATTAGGAACCAATCCAAGAAGCCGCTCAAAGGCAGCAAGATTAAATTGATGTCATTGGCTACAAGCCGGCAGGCAAGCCTCTACATAAAGGGCTGCTGCGGGTTGAGCCAATGTTCCGCTACTTTTGCTGTTAACCAAATAAAGAATTGTTAGTTGGAACCCGGTCTCACATGCTTCTTTTCCAGATGGAACACTGGCGACGAGGGTGGGATCGTCCTGAAGCGGAGACCGAGCAGAAAAAACCACGCTAGATGAGATGGCTGGTAATAATGCGCCGCCCGCACCATTCAATCCCAATGAAGAAGATTGGGAGTCTTATATTGATTGTTTCCTAATGGTTCTGGAGAGCAATGAAATGGAAGAAATTTCCGATCAGCGAAAGAGGGCTGTCTTCCTAACACATTGCGGGCCAGGCATATTTAAGATGGCGAAGGCATTGGCGAAGCCCAGAGATGTGAAACAGATGACCTGGTCTGAGTTTAACCGAATGCTGAAAGCTCACGACGTGCCGGTTGTCTCAAACCTCATCAAGAGACATGAATTTTATAAGAGAGACCAGAGGGAAGACGAAACCATTGTTGATTTCCTGGCAGCTCTGTGCCATATTGGAGAAGCCTGTGAATTTCAAAATATGGATGAGGCAATGCGAGATCGTATCGTGTTAGGTGTTAGGGACTCTACCCTTCAAAGCAAACTCTTAAACAGACCTAACATAACGATGGCAGAGGCAATCACGGAAGCAACCACTGCGGAAGCCGCAAAGAAATCAGCAGCCACAATGAAGATGATGAACGCCAGAGTTGACACGACAACCCTTCCAAATAAAAAAATCTCAGGCGGAGAGAGAAAGCAAGCTGCCACAAACACACACCAGGAAGACCTAGACGAGTCATCAGACACTGATGAATATGACAATGAGGTCCACCGCCTTTACACAAACCAAAAAAGGCATGAAAGGAAGAAAAATTGGTGGGAATGCACTGGTTGTGGAGGAAACCACCCCCGAGCCGAGTGCAGGTTCCTTGATGCCATCTGTCGGGCTTGCAAAAAGAGGGGACATATCGAAAGAGTCTGCCAAAATTGAAGAAACAGCAGCCCTAGCAGACATGTTAATTCCCTACCAAGAACTGACTCTAGGCAAGCTGACAGAAAATGGGAGCGCAGCAAGGGAACCAGCAACTGAGAAAACACACATCAGACTGTCACTATAGGAAGTGCACAGACGGAAAGCAGAAAAAAACTCAGAATTGTAATGTCCACTGAAGGAAGCCCTTGTGAGATGGAGGTCGACTCAGGATCTTTTCTATCAATGGTGTCTTGGAACACAATTAGACGTCTGATTCCAAACATCAGACAAAATGAACTCAAAAAACAAAAATTAATTCTCAAAAACTACCAGGGAAATAGGATTCCCGTGTAGGTCTGGGGCACTTCAAAGTAACTGACAAACAACACGCTGAAGTCCTGCCATTGACTATAGTCGACCGAGACCGTCCCAGCCATCCGGGCATCGAATGGTTTGCGCCATTGGGCATCGGGATGACTGGAGTGAGCCGAATAGTTGCGAGCAATTGGGAAGAGAACCTGCTACACGATTTCCAGGATGTCTTCAATGGAACTCTAGGCAGGTACCGGGGAACCCCAATATCCTTTAGCCTAGATCCCCAAATAGCACCGAGAAGACTAAAAGCCAGACGGGTCCCCTTTGCATTAAAACCCAAAATAGATGAGCAATTAAATAAATTGATTGCACAAGGGGTCATAGAACCAACTGACCACACCAGGTGGAAGACACCAATAGAAACACCTGTAAAACCAGATGGGTCTGTGTGCATCTGTGGAGACTACAAGGCTACCCTGAACCATGCACTACAGCAAAGCGCATACCTGGTACCAGTCGTGCAGCACTTACTGCACTCACTTGGGGGAGGAAAATTTTTTGCTAAACTCAGTTTGGCCCAGGCGTATCAGCAACTTCCAGTAGACCCCATAACGGCCGAGGCACAAACATTAGTGTTAAGCCTGGGTTCCCCAACCAGGGTTAGGTAGACAAGCTAAACAGAATGTGCAGCGTTAGTCAGATAGGCACACAGATAAATGAGTGAGCTAAGCTTATATGTTTATTAACATACAGTAAAAATAACAGATACGCTTGTGCTATCAAGAATATAGTTTATTCCATTATAAGTTCATGGCATAGTCAAATAACAGTCCAATAGTCATGTATCAAGTAGTCAGTCCATTCAGGGATATTCAGTTAGCAAAGTCCATGTAGAATATCCTGTGTCAGTTCACTTACAAATCAGTCCTTTGTTGTCTCTCCCGTTCGAGCAATGCAGTCTTGATTCCAAGCAGTAATCAGGGATCATCAAAGCCAGCGTGAGCAAGCTGTAGACTTGCTACTTTTATAGTGTTTTCATAACCACTCCCTTAATTACTATTCCACAGTTAAAGCTGCAGACACTTTAACATACACAACTATGATTCATAGTTATTATTTCACCTAAACCAGTTAGGGTAAACAATGTTATCCCTAACAATTAGTAACGCATAGAGAGGCGTTCAAATGTAACAGACTTCAATTTGGAGTGAGCGTTGCCCCAGGCGTCTTCCAAAGCCTCATGGAACGCCTATTAAACTGAATAAAAGGGGTCGTTCCATACTTTGATGACATCCTAATTTCAGCGAAAAACGCAACCCAATTAGAAGCTAGACGAAGGGAAGTGCTAATGAAATTCAGAGAATCCGGCCTGAAAGTTAAAAGAGAAAAATGCTGCCTGGCCACTGACCGCGTCGAATGTTTAGGATATTTGATTGACGAGCAAGGTATTCACCCACCAGAACAAAAAGTCAAAGCAATTAAAGATGCACCCAGTCCTAGAAATAAAACAGACTTACAGGTGTCCTTGGGTCTGATCAATTTTTATAATGTATTCCTCCCCCACAAAGCAACAATAGCAGAACCATTGCACCGGTTGCTACATAAAAAAAACTGTCTGGACTTGGGGTCACAAAGAACAAAGAGCCTTTCAAAATATAAAAGACTTGTTAACCTCAGACACCGTTCTTATTCAGTTTAGTAATACTCTACCCTTGACGGTCACCTGCGACGCCTCACCATTCGGAGTCAGTGCTATCCTGAGCCAACAATTACCTGACGGGAGAGAGGCACCCATCGCTTTTTATTCGAAAACGCTCTCCAAAGCGGAACGCAACTATAGCCAACTAGACAGAGAAGCCCTGGCAATCGTCGCTGGAGTAAAACGCTTTCATGAATACCTATACGGTAGGTATTCTCCATTGTTACTGACCATAAACCATTACTAGGGATTTTGGCTGGGAATAAACCCACACCGAACATTCTACCCCCACGGATGACTTGGTGGGTCAGAATTCCTGGCCGCCTATTCATATACATTGCTACATCGACCCGGAAACAAATCGCCCATGCAGACGCATTAAGCCGAACACCATTACTGATCTTGGAGGACGACCCGGCTCCAGCCACCGCCATCCTACAACTAGAAATCTGCCCTGAACTTCCATTGACTGTGGATGATGTCGCCAGAGCCACGGCAAAAGACTCATTGACTGCCCGCATTTTGACTTGGATAGGTAAAGGCTGGCCGGAAGGCCAAAAGACTGAAAACTTTAAACCTTTCTGGACTAGACAAACTGAACTGTCAATACAAAAGGGGTGTTGGTTGTGGGGAGATCAGGTGGTGATTCCATCCAAACTACAAGAAGAGGTGTTAGGCATGTTACATGAGGGCCACCCAGGCATAGTTAAAATGAAAGGCCTGGCCAGGAGCTATGTCTGGTGGCCTGGCTTAGACAAGGACATTGAACGCGGGGTTGAAACATGCCACAAGTGTCAGAGAGCTAGACCCACACCACCACAAGCTCCCATACAGGACTGGGAGACCCCACGAGGCCCTTGGTCTTGAATCCATATTGATTTTGTGGGACCAACTAGGGGCAATATGTTTTTAATAGTTGTGGATGCATATTCGAATTGGCTTGAAGTCATCTTAATGTCATCCACAACAACTGACACTGTCATAAAACAGCTGAACAAATTATTTGCAAATCATGGTTTACCTGATTTGTTGGTATCTGACAATAGGCCACAACTAACAGCAATACAATTTGAACAATACTTAGCCTCTTTGGGTGTACGCCATGCACTAACCGCGCCGGCCCACCCGGCGGCGAATGGTAGGGCCCAGCGAATGGTCTGGTTCACAAAAGAAGGCCTTGAGAAAATGGACCATGGGGATGTTCAAGACAAGCTAAACCGCTTACTTACACTACCACACATCACTCCCAGTAGCAAAACAAACAAGAGCCCGGCAGAATTATTAATGGGGAGAAAACTCAGATCCCACCTAGATAGGTTGCATCCCAATTATACTTGCGAGAAACCTCCCGACTCTTCCAGCCGATACCACACTTTTGAAATCGGCAACCTGGTCTATGCAAAGAATTTTACCGGGAACCCTCTTTGGCTTCCAGCCACGATCACACAAGTAACAGGCCTCCAGTCCTACCGACTAACCGTGGATGATGGAAGAGAGTGGAAGCGGCACATAGACCACCTTCGTTCCCGCAACATCGAGCACAAAACAACCGTGCAACCTCAAATAATAAATTTCGATGAAAACAAAACCGGGGGGGGGGGGTGAAATACAAATAAATAAAAAAGGGTGTGAAAATGAACCATTACAATCACAACCAGAAAATCTAACCAACCAAAAAGAGCACTTACGGTTAGATGAGACCATCGGAAGAAGTCCTGGCGAAAGGGAAGCCGACCTGGAAGGTGCCAGCCAGGCCAGCTCAACCAGCCCGGTTGAACCGGGAGGGAGCGGCAGAACCACTTCGACTGGCCTGAGAAACTCAGGCAGGAGCGGCAGTGCTGACTCACCCTTCCAGGCGGTTCCATGGAGAAAAGCCGGAGAGACAACGATCCCAACTGAACCGCTTGAGGTCTGAGGTGAAAATGAGCCGCGCAGCTCAACTAGGACCAGAAAAAGCCCCACCTACCTGCGCGACTACGTCACTCACGAAGGACTGAACTAAAGGGGGAGGGGTGTTCTGTGTAACTTGGAAGGTTCCAAGTAGTCAATTCTGATTGGCCAAAAAAGGCCAGTAGTGGATTGGTTCATTAGGAACCAATCCAAGAAGCTGCTCAAAGGCAGCAAGATTAAATTGATGTCATTGTCTACAAGCCGGCAGGCAAGCCTCTATATAAAGGGCTGCCACGGCTTGAGCCAATGTTCCGTTACTGTTGCTGTTAAAGAGTTGTTAGTTGGAACCCGGTCTCACGCGCTTCTTTTCCGTACGGAACAGTTTCCAACAAATCAATTTGATACACAAATGCTAAGAAAATTAAGGGCATAAAGAATTAAAAGTTCCTATACTGCTAAGACAACAGGAGACCATCTTAAATTCTGTAGCCAAAAATGTCAATGGACTTCAAACTGATTTATACAACAAAAAATAGCATTTAGACTGTATTGGACTGATATTATATTTGTATAGAAAAAGACTGAGTAAAACAGCACTGATATAAATGTAACAAGGATCATGCTTATTTAAAACACATATTTTTACAATGTTCTGTAATTATTATGTTCTAGGATAAAATAGTATGACTGTTTAAAAAAAAATAATTCAAATGATAATATTCTGTTCAATTACGTGCCTATTACATAAACTTTGACAACAGGACACTTCAAATAGATCCTCTGTGTCCCATCTATGGCCCAAGGTATAATATTGCAGCATCAGAAAGATAAATGCAAAGCCCTATTTGCTCAGTAGATTGAACATCTGATTACACTTTCCACCTATGGTAAGTGTGTGGATTGAGTGGATTGCCTATAAATGTAGACTTTGTATGGACAAATATAATGAAATATGGAATTTACTTATACAGGTAAGTTTACAAATGAATTTTTAAAAGGAAGTCACATAAGAATATTAGAAATATAATATTGAATAAATATAATACTTGAATAATGTTTACATTCAAAGATTATAAAAAGAATTATAACTTGTTTATAATTATGTTTCTTTTTTTCTGTGGGTATTTTTTTGCACTGTTTTCTATTAAGGCACTTTTTAGGCTTTTTTGTTGGGAAAGTGTGAATTTGCATTGTAACTTTCATCCCATTTTGATCTTTTTCTGGAACAATTAAAGAAAAGAAAAAATAAGAAACTAGTTGGAGCCATATGGGGCTGGGGTAGAAAAGAACAGGAGACTCCACAAAAGTGTCATTCATAATAATTGTAATTTAATAATCAATCCGAGCATGTCAGGGGGCAGCAAAGCCTGGAAAAATAGACTCTTGATCAGCATGAATATTAGAAGCCCTTAATAGTGCTTGTAATCGCCTAGTAACTCCTAATTGTGGCCAGTAGTGGCTTTGGCTGGTGCTGAACTGTAGTGCCAGCTTACAGTGGGGCTGGGCACTAGATGGTAATATTCACTCCTCAAACAGCTCATTTGCAGGAAAAAAAAATCAATGGACTGAGGACAATGCACATCTAGAGGAAGCTTCTGAAGCTTTGATTTCAAAAAACGCTTGAAGCATTTGTAAATTGGGCTGACTCCCTGCCATCCCAGAAAAAGACAGAAATAAGTAGGATATATATGGCCACCTTTGAAGACAAAGAATCCAATTCTTTTGCCCCCCCAAAAGCAAGAGGCAGCTTCTTCCTCCCCCACCCTTCACTGTCACTGATGAGGATCTGGCACAGATGTTCCAGGAAAGCTGTTCTTTCTCTCCCTGCCTCCCTCCTTCTTTGCCTTCTCATTGAGGAACTGGAGGGGGCAAGAGTACTCAAGCTGCTTCAGGTGAGCAAGCTCGCAGCTTCTGGAAGTGTTAATTAGAGCTAATTAGATCCCTGATTAACCTGCTTTGGCATTTAAATGACTAGTTTCATTTGTCCTGTCCTTGAAAGCAAGAATTGTCTGCGTTGGTGTCTATATCGTTCTTTCCTCCCTATATATGCATATATGCAGATAGACAGATTGTTGAATACAAAAAAATCCTGAATTTAAATACATTGAATTTTATATATAGCTCAGTATATTTAAATTCACTTTGTTGTATCGACAACAGCTAAAATGATATACATATCTATGATGAAATATGTTATAAATATAATTTATGTATATAAATAATTAGTCTTTGTCTATGCACTGCAGGATGAAGGCCTCTTCTACATGTTTCCAACCAATATGGTTCCTGAGCTTTCTTTTGCCAATTGGGCCCACAATTGGATTGATCAATTGTCAATCCATCCTGTTTTAAGTCTCTTTCATGGCTGCTTTCTATCAAGTGGGATCCATTCTATGACTGCCTTGGTCTACCTGCCATCGGTTATTCTATCTATCTGTCCTCCAATGTATCCAAATTCACTCATTGTTGTATAAGCTTCATGATGCTTATTAAAAACAACAATTTGCTCGATCAACTTGGGAGACCAATATGCTTTTTGCAACTTATTTTACCTAAGTCATTTCATAAAGATAGTTCTCCACTTATGGCAAGCCTTGAATTTACGATGGACCTGTAAAGCACTCCTGGCCATCATAAAATATTGTGCCGCGCGCACACACACACACTCTCATGGTTGTATTATATGACTGCATTTCAAGCGCTTGGCAACCAGCTCACCTTTATGGCTAGTTGTAGCATCCCAGCCATGTGACCTCAATTTGTGGTTGGTTTTATTGATTGATTGATTCATTCATTCATTCATTTGCTGATTTTTGGTGTTTTTCAGCCCAAAAAAGCCATTCTGAAGAATGGTTCACACTTATGATGGCAGAACTCGCTTAACAATTGTGGATTTGTTTAATGATGATAGTGATTAACTGAAGAAAATTACTGCAAAAAGTGTTGCAAAATTGGATCAAATCAAAATTGGATCAATCAATGCCTCAACTTACAATCATAACAAGTTATATCTCAAAATTCAATTTTGAACATAGATTGAGAACTATTTGTATGTAACAAAAGATAACCTTCATAGCAAGCAATAGCACTTAGACATATATACCATTTCACAACCCTGTCCAAGCGGTTTATAGAGTCAGCATATTACCCCCAACAATCTGGGTCCTCATTTCACCAACCTTGGAAGGATAGAAGGCTAAGTCAACCTTGAGCCAGTGAGAATCAAACTGCCAAACTGCTGGCAGCCAGCACTCAGTAGAAGTATTTATTTATAAGTTTAAAACTATAACATATAGACATACATTCTCTCTTGTAGCAATGGACACAGCATGCAATCTCAATTGTTTTGGAGAACAAAATACCCCCCCATATAAGGTTAAAGGTTAACATCCTCTATTTCCCCTTATAAGAAGAGAAATCTGTAGACAAATAATTAGGAATTTGATAACACTTTTTCCAACTAACATTTTGTTAAGTAGGCAAACTGACTTTTTGCAAACATAAAACTAACATGGCTCTCTACTTAGAAGCATCCTTGTTTCTATGGCAGCCCCTTCCAGCCATCACCATCACATGTGGAAGTCCAGGTAGTCATTCATAAACAAGCAATCCCTTAACATGTTAGATGGTACTCTCTGTTTAAAATATACCACCTGCATTTTATTCACTATCGGTGACAAAGCCTCCTTTTCCTTACAGATGTTCTATTATTAATTCCAAAACAGGATGCCAGGAGGCTCCAGCAGCCACAAGCCATTGCCATAATTGTTACCTTGCTGCATTTCCACTTTACAACTTCCTTATTTTGACATATATCAAACTGGATCCCAGCACAGGTGTTGTTCTTTAATATTTATAAGCAGGGGTGGGATTCTACCAGTTCTCACCCATTCTCTAGAACCAGTTGTTAACATTCTAAGCAGTTCAGAGAATCAGTTGTTGGAAAAAATTACTGGCCTAATCCTGTAAGGAAGGCAGGAAGGAAACATTCTGGTGTTGCTTACAAAAACTGCCTCTCCGTTAACCTTTATTACATTCTTGGCAGGACTAGAGTTCCTGTCTCTGGAACTTCTCTGGAGGTTTTTTTCCCCTCCTTTGCTGGTACTTTGCTTGTGTGGAGTGACCATTCAAAGTTACAGTGGCACTGAAATTAGTGACTTATGACCATTTTTCACACTTACAACTGTTGCAGCATCCCCACAGTCACGAGAAGCCAGGCGAGGAGATGCGTGCCTTGATGTGAATGATGTTGAGTTGGTCATGCCCAGTCAGTCACATGACCACCAAGCCATGTCCACCACCTAAGCCACGCTCACAGAACCAATTGTTAAAAATTTTGAATCCCACCCGTTTATCAGTGTAAATCTGTGACACAGAGACATACATTCTCTCTTGTAGCAATGGACATGGCATGCAATCTCAATTTTTTTGGAGAACAAAATACACCCCCATAAGTCGTAACTTGGATAGTTTTATTGGTGGGAAGGTACGTTGTATAAACGATTTGAGAACAGATTCCATTGCATGATTGACTATGGAGATTCTCCTCCTCAGAGATCACAGAGATAGAAATATAGACTACAACAGCTCTACCCTGCTGAAGCAATTAAGCTTTTTCACTTTTTCCTGCCACCTCCTTTGTGTGAGATATTTACCATGTTAGCTCTGAAGAGAAATCTATAGACTGATTCAATTGATCCAAATGCAAAGAGTGCCCATTTTATCATCTGGAAAGACACTAAAATGGCGTTGGTACTTACCTGACACACCTGTTCTCTTTGAGCTGTGAAGAGCACCCAGGAGTGGGAGGTACTTCAGTCTCTGCATTTGTAGGCTGAGCTTGATTTGTGGAATGCTCCTCCTCCACCACGTGACTCCTCCTCAGCGTTCCCCAGTTTTGGCAAAAATGAGAGAAATAAGCGCTCTCATCCTCATGTTCTAAAAAGTTCATTGGCCGAAACAGGACCCCACCAGATGGAAAAAGGGGTGGGGCTGGATGCTCTTCACAGCTCAGAGAGAACGGGCGTGTCAGGTAAGTACCAATGCTCTTTCTCCTATGAGCTGTTCAGTGCGTCCAGTAGTGGGACATACCAAAGCTTGGCCTGTCTTACGGGAGGGACTCCATCTGGCCTGGAATCTCCTCCTGGTCCCTGTGGACCCGTTGCAGAACTCTTCTGCCAAAGGAAGCCTCAACGGATGCAAACACATCAATTTTATAATGTCTAATGAATGGCGATGGGGAGGCCCACGTTATGGCTCGACAAATTTCAGATATTGGTGCCTATGTGGGCCACGCTGCTGATGTTACGGCGCTCCTTGTTGAATGAGCTGTTATGCCCCTGGGCACCTGCAGGGATTGAGTCTGATACATTTTCGCTATTGCAGCCCGTAACCAATGGCCTATCGTAGAAGGTGAGACCCTTGCATCCCTGAGTGTTGGGCTGAAAGGACACAATTAAGGCCTCCGATTTTCTGAAAGCCACTGTACGATTGATATAAATTCGCAATGCATGCCTCACATCAAGCCTATGCCATTGCCTTCCCATCCCTTGTGCTGGTCTGGGGCCAAAATTAGGAAGGATCAGCTCTTGTGCCCTATGAAAAGCCGAACTGATTTAGGGTATAAATGTAGGATCAGGGCAAAGGACCACCCGATCAGCATGGAAAACACAGAGATCTTGTCTGATAGACAAGGCTGCAATCTCTGAAATACGACGAGCAGAGGTGATCGCTACAAAGAAAACTACTTTATACATTGAATGCTTGATGTTTTCAAAGGTTCGAAAAGACCCTTAGTGAGTGCGACTTTTTAAGGTCCCAGGTGGGATAATGGTACACCACTGGAGGATGTAAATTGGTGGCTCCTCGAATGAAGGACTGTATGCATGAATGATTGGGAAGAGAATTTAGGCCTTCACAAGTGAGAATTGATACCAAGACCTCCACCTGTCTTTTCAACATATTAGGTGATAACCCTTTGTCAAGTTCTAAAAACTCTAGAATTTGAGCCACAGAAGGGGAGGTACAATCAATTTGACACTTGGTACACCATTTACAGAAAGTGGACCATGTGGTATTGTAAATGAGAGTTGTTGAGGGGCGTCTGGTGGCTAGGATAGTGGTGATAACTCTGTTGGAAAACTTTTCACTCTTCAAACCACTCCGCTCAACCTCCAGACGGTCAGGTGCAACCAATGAGGGTCCGTATGGTGAAGGGGCCCCTGAGTTAACAAAATCCTGTCTGGCGGGATTCTCCAAGGGGGTGATACAGAGAGGCTGCGGAGGTCTGCAAACCATGGCCATCTGGGCCAGTAAGGAGCTACTCGAAGTAGTTCTGCCCTCTCATCTAGTAATTTCTGGATGACCTTGGGAACCAGTGGAAGTGCAGGGAATGCATACAGAAGTCCTTGGGGCCAACGACAGTGGAGCAAGTTGAAGTTCTCTGCCCCTTGTGATGGGTACCTGGAAAAAAAATCTCAGGAGCTGAGTGTTGAGGGGGGAAGCGAACAGGTCCACCACCGGCTGTCCAAATGTCCTGATCGCTTCTTGAAACAAGGAGGGATGGAGGCACCATTCCGATTGATTGATGGTGGCTCTGCTCAGCCAGTCTGCCTGTGTGTTTGACAGACCTGAAATATGCTCTGCTCTGATGGAAAGTAGGTTGTTCTCCACCCAACGACGCAAACGTTCCGCTTCCCACATGAGATGTTTTGATTATGTGCCCCCTTGTTTGTTTCGCTGTTACGTTGTCAGTCAGTATCAGTATATGCTGATCACGTACCAGGGGAAGGAAGCTGCGGAGAGCCAGGTGTACCGCTCGAAGCTTCAGCCAGTTTATGCTGCATGACTGTTCTATGTCGGACCAGCGGCCTTGGGCTGAAAGTGACTGGATGTGAGCTCCCCATCCAAACAGACTGGCATCAGTGGTGATGGTGATTCTTTGTGGCTCCTTGAAGAGACAGCCTCTGTTGATAAGTGGTCTGGTCCACCAGAGGAGAAATATGAGAACCTTTGGTGGCACCCTGACCTTGTGTTTGGAGTTGCTTCGGTTGGAGCGCTGGTATGGCAGCAGGAACCACTGGAGGGATCTAGTGTGTAAGCAGGCCCAAGGGATGATAGAAATACATGAGATCATCTCACCTAACAATTTTGATAGGTCAGCTAGGGACATCCTCTTAATAGCCCTGATCTGCTTAACTAATTGCTGAATGCTATTTAGTCTATCTGGTGACAGGTAAACCTTGCCTTCCACAGTATCTATGACCGCCCCCAAATGGATTATCCGAGGCGATGGTGTTAATTGACTCTTCTTCCAATTTATTAAGAAGCCATGGTCTTGTAGGATTGTAATGTGTTTTGAGTGTCCTTGACTGCTTGATGGATGGAAGGTGATAAAATCAAGATATCAGGAAGGTGACTTTATCAAGAAGATGATAAAGTCAATATAACATTGACACTGTTATAACACTGGAGTCGTAAGGGGATGTCCCTGAGATGAGCGGCTAGCGCTGCGAGGACCTTCGTGAAGGTCCTAGGTGCAGAAGCTAGTCCAAAGGAAAGAGCCACATATTCAAAATGGTGGTTATTATAACAGAATTCCAGAAATTTATGGTGGGAAGGCTGAATAGTAATATGCAGATACACCTCTGTCAAATCTATGGACGTGAGAACGTCCCCTTTCCTGGTGTCCAGCAATATTGATTGGAGGATATGCATTTTAAACTTGCAGTATACTAAGAAACAGTTGAGGCGTTTCAGGTCTAATATCGCTCTCCACCCCACCCCCCCGAACTTTTGGGCACAACGAAAAGGTGTGAATAAAAACCTTGCCCTCGTTGATTGGAAGCTACTGGTTGGATGGCTCGTATATCCAGAAGATGTTGGATAGCCGAATCCATGAGATTGCATTTAATTGGATCTCTGGAGAGAGGGCATGACATGAAGAAATCTGGGGGAGTGGATTGAAACTCCAGCGCAAGGCCAAATCTAACTGTATCTCTGACCCAAGAATCAGAGGTAAAAGAATCTCATTGGTCGGTGAATAATTTAAGGCGTCTGCCAATGGGGACAGGGTCCAGGAAATTATCTTGGATGCTGAAAGGACCTGCTTCCTGCTCCCGGAAAGGGTCTTTTGGATTGCCCACCCCTTCTGCTTCTGTCCAATGCATTGGACCTATCTGCCCTGGTCTGGTCTGAATGTTGGGGGTCTCTGATATCTGGGTGAAAAGGAAGCCTGATAAAAGGGTCAAGAGGATCCCTTCCAAAAGGACTGGGAGTTTCTAGGATCTGACTTCCAAAAAAGAGAAGGGAGAATTTTCTTTTTGTTTCGATTAGTAGCAGATCAAGGGAAGGGCCAAACAGTCTGTCTCCCACAAAGGGGGATGAGGCCAGCTTGGATTTGTGTTTGAAGTCAGCTTGCCAGTGTTTTAACCAAAGCAAGTGACGCGCTGTGACATGTGAGGTAATGGCCCTGGCTGAGAACTTGACTGCATGATAAGTCACGTCAGCTGAGAATTCAGCAGCAGCAATAAATTTTGCGACATCTTGGTGCACTCTGAGGTTAGAATTAGGGATGTGTTGATGTAACAGACGGAGCCATCTGAGAGACGACTGCGTGAAGGAGACAGCCGTGGTTGCTCTGATGGCCCACGCGTCAGACTGATGAGCTCTACGTAGGGCTAGCTCAACCCATTTTTCCTCCGGCTTTAATGCCTCCAGTGCAACACTGGGAATAGAGGAGGATGTTAAACCCACTATAGGTTCATCTACCTCGGGAGTACTCAATAATTTTAAGAATTCAGGGGCCAAATTAAAATATTTCCTGTCATATCCAGTTGGGGATGTATCCACTGATGAAGAGGCCCACTGCTTCTGTACCAGGTCCGAAAACATAGGTGGAACTGGGATCACCTCTGCTTCAACTATTTTGAATATCAGATCCTCTGGTCCCTCTTCTGCAGGATTAGGTATGGTGGACATGTTAGACTTGTTTAGGCGTGCAATGTTCTTTGCCTTAAACAAGAGAGATCTGAAAAGCTGTGGCCGGAATAAGCCTGTACAAACAGGTTGGTCAGGAATAAGACCTTCATCCTTAGACATTTCCCCTTCTAAGGGCTCTGCTTCTGACAGGGGCTAACTATCATGCATTGATCCCAATTCAGACTTGTCCATTTGATTAATTTGATCCACTTCCTCCTCCTCCTCCTCCTCCTCCTCCTCCTCCTCCTCTGGCCTGTAAATGTACCTGGGTATGGTGTTGCTCCAACCTGGTTAATGACCTCAGTGATAGGGACTCTTGGTCGGTGAACACAGGTTGTTGCCTGGACATGACTGCATGTTGAAGCCCTGCTGCGATCCCCTGGCAAATTGCCAGCTCCATTCACGCTTTCATCCTTTCTGGGACTTCCTCAATGAGACTATCGCCTTGACAAAGGCAAGCAGCCGTCGGAGTGAATGTGGCTTCAGGAGCCCTTCGCATGGTCGGTGTCCCAGGCACTTGAGCCTGCTGGCCTTGGGAAGCCAAGCTGTGCCTGGATGAGAGGGAGAGATCTAGAGGAGAAGGAGGGTGTGAAGAAACAGACGGGCTGGCAGAGAAGAAGCCCTGTGGTACATTGTGCGCTTCCTAAGTGCGCTTGTCTATCTCCTTTTGTAAGGCTTTTTGGCACCTTAAGGCATGCCTTTCTGAGGTTTTAGAAGTCCCTTTAGCTTGCTTGTGTTTATGTTGAGATTTGGCTTTTGCTTTCAAGGAAGACGCCTGAGAGGTGGTACCATCTGCCATTTTGATTAAGATTAAAATTACAGTATGCTTGATATAAAATACAAAGAAGGCGGTAGGCACGCCCAGGGACCTGATCTGAGTCAAGACCAGTTGCTCTGATAATGTTTTTATTGCCCCCCTTTTATTATTATTATTATTATTATTATTATTATTATTATTATTATTATTATT
>BLBF01000018.1:32658431-32695648 GCA_015471245.1 Laticauda colubrina
AGGAATTTCCTAGAAGGACTAGGCTATGCTTGGCACAATTTGAACAATCTGCCATTAGTTTCAGAAGATACCACCCACAGTTTTTTTCTTGCTCTATTACCCTGACATGCCCCTTGAATTATGGGAGCAACAGTGGCCTCTGGCAGAGGCTCAAGAATGTGTCCTATTGATGTCAGCCTGAATTGAATCATATAACAACTCTGAGGTATGATATTAATAGGAGAGTTTGTACATTTTTTCTGACTCCCTATGCAGTGTGCCACAATATAGTTACATGTATCTCGAGTCCTACACTGTGGCCATCATTTCTCCACATGACAGCTTTCCAACAAGCACTATTATCCTTGTTTTATGAGTTTGGCATTTCATTTGCTCACTGATCTTCTGAATATATCAAGTCCTGCAGCAGATTTGCAATCTAAAAAAATAGTGTGGTTGAGAAGGAGAAGGAAAGTTCAATAAAGTTGCAGTAAGCGAAGGTTATCATGAAAAGGAGAACTATTTTCTAGCATAATTCTAATACCTCAGGGGCTGCCACAAAGAAAAGAAGGTCAACCTATCCTCCAAAGCACCTGAAGGCAGAACAAGAAGCAGTGGATGGAAACTAATCAAGGAAAGAACCAACTTAGAACTAAGGACAGTTGGAACAATTAATCCCGTAGAACAACTTGTCTCCAGAAGTTGTGGATGCTCCAACATTGGAAGTTTTTAAAAAGAGATTGGAAAACCATTGTCCGAAATGATACAGGATTCCCTGATTCAGCAGGGGATTCAACCTCCAAGTCTTTTCTCACTGTTATTATCATACCTTGGTATCAACAACCATTCAAAGTAGGAAGTAAATAATACTTTGGTGATATTTTGTGCATAGTCTGAGGGTGCTCAAAGCACTGTGACATTTCTGACTCACCTTGCACCATGAATTAAGAGTGTGTACATGGCACTCTTTTTCCTGTTGTATTTCCTTCTTTGCAACTACAGCCCCATCATGCTTTTTATTGCACCAAATGCTCTGTTGTGCTGCTGCAAAAGGGTTTGAGGACATAACAGCTGTCTTTTAATCATATACAAACAATCTCACAGCTTCAATTCTCTGCTTCAGCACTTTTTTATCATTACTAACAGTTCTTTCTCCCTTCATCAACAAAGAAAGCAAAACTTACAAAGAAAAGCCACATGGAGGGCAGAACAGGCAACCTTAAGGGTTTTGGGGAGAGATACGAGCGCCAAGCCAAGTCAAAGGCAAGCCTCCAATTTCAGCAACTCACATGCTCATCTCAGAGCTTATTTGAAAATAAGTCTCAGTGTGTTCTGTTTTGAACCATGCTGGATTTATGGATCTTTCCCCAGTGTAGAATGATAGCGCAACATCTAATTGCGTATGGAATGGCTATAAAAAAGCATAAATGCTGCTTCTGAAGTTCCAGAGTTCTTAGATTCAGCCCTGTACTTTGTATAATCAACTGAATGTTGATAATTCCTCCTCAAAATAACACACCTGACTTGTAAAAAAAAAAAAAAGCACTACCATTAACAGCTCACCTAGCTACCTTGCCCAAACGTCTGGAAAAAAGGAAAGGAAAAGAACAATATTACAGCTTTTTAGAGGTCAAAAAGCCATATAAGATTTCTGCCAAATAAAAGAAATGACTGTTGCTATGTAACTATGAAGATTCACACAAGCCAGTGGAAGCACTGCAGGATCCAGAGTGCCCATCTATGTACCAAGGCAACGATACAAGTTCAAGAGAAACTCTTGTATTATTGTCACATTTATATTCACCACTACTTTCTCATAAAATTTGGTTAAATACATTCTAGAAATGTGTGTTTTATACAAATGTGTGTTAAATATATTATAGAAATGTGTGTTTTAAACAAGCATTGTCCTTATTAAATCTCCAGAGAAAATGCTATCCCATTCTATACAAATGAAAAGAGTTCAACAGTTTCTAGTCTTTGTAAATTGTAGCATAAGATTGATTTATTTGATTTGATTATTTATATTCCATCTTTATTATTTTTTATGAATAACTCAAGATGGCAAACATATCTACCACCTTTCTCCTATTTTTCCCACAACAATCTGTGAAGTGGGCTAAGAGTGTTTGACTGTCTCAAAGTTACCCAGTTGGCTTTCATGGGTAAGGCAGGATGAGAATTCATCCTGGTGCCTTAACCACTAGACCAAACTGGTTTAGATTTGCTGATACTCTGTGGTATAGAAGCCCATTGTGTAGGCAATAAAGAAACTTCTAATTCTTTATTCCAATCATCTCTTAACATCAGTATATCAAATTTATTTATTGACAACAAATATCTATAGAAACTAACAATGGGTTGAGCATTAACTGTAACAGGTTACCATGTTATGAAGTTTGGGGAGAAAGTACTGGATTATATAAATGTGACTGTGCAACGAAAGCGAAAATTTTCAGGGAAAAATAATCTCCTGAATTACATACCTAATACATGAAAGCTGACAACTGGACAACATAAATGGATTATCAGTGTCCTTATTAAAACTAAGAGATTGATACTGCAACATTGGAAAGATAAATGCATGCTCATTTGCTCAATGGACTGGAGACCTGATACATGTGCATTATCAGAGGGATACAATCAAGATCAAGTGAGGTACTAATACCACTCATAAAGCCTTAGTAAGACCACACCTAGAGTACTGCATCCAGTTTTGGTCACCACATTATAAAAAAGATGTTGAGACTAGAAAAAGTACAGAGAAGAGCAACCAGGATGATTAGGGGACTAAGGCATACGAAGAACGGTTACAGGAACTGGGCTTGGTTAGTCTAGTAAAGAGAAGGACCAGGGGAGACATGATAGTAGTCTTTCAATATTTGAGGGGCTGTCACAGAGAGGAAGGGATCAAGCTATTTTCTAAAGCACCCGAAGGCCAGATAAGGAATAATGGATGGAAACTGAGCAAGGAGAGATTTAACTTGGAAATAAGGAGAAACTTTCTGACAGTGAGAACAATCAACCAATGGAACAGTTTGCCCTCAGAAGTTGTGGGAGTGTCATCACTTGAGACTTTCAAGAAGAGATAGGACTCCCATCTGTCAGAAATGGTGTAGGTCTCCTGCTTGGGCAGGGGGTTGGATTAGCTGACCTATCTAATGTAATGGTGTCAAACTTGCTGCTTCCAACTCTGATTATCTGTTATACTTGCCACCTATGAATGGATTGTCTATAAACACAGATTTTAAATGGATAACAGATAATGTATATAATGAAATATGAAACTCATTTATGTAAAGTAGGTAAAAACATGGTAATCACATCAGTGTATTAGAAATATTGCATTAAAACAGAGGTGTCAAACTAGTGGCTCATGGGCTGGATGTGTCATATGCAGGCCACGCCCTCCGAGTGAAACATCATATGACAGCAATGTGACGCAGCGAGTTTGACACCAGTACATTAGATAGCTATAGAATTGTAACTGTTTATTGTAACAACCTGTTTTGCTCTATATTTTTATTATAATTGTTCACTTTTAGCATTCATTATGTTTTTCATAATTATGTATCTTGTTTTGTTTTTTCTTTATTATTTTAAAATCCATAAAAATATTTTTTTTAAAGCTCAGCATAAGTTCTTGACCTGAGGGAGAGACACCACTGGTGAAAGAGATTTTACCTCTCCATTGCAGAACCTTCCTGTCCTCTAATTAAGACTAATGGAGGACATTTGAGAACATGGGGGGAAAGGAAGAAAAAAATGACATTATGCAAAGTGAAATTAATGTACATGATGCTGAATGAAACCCTACATATATAACCCTACATATATTTCAAACCTACATATATAAGAATTGAATGTTTCTCTCCTTCTTTACTCCAAATTCAAAGAAAGGATTTCAGAATATAACAAAGTAAGTACAGGGGTTCCTTGATACTCAACTGCTTTGAGACATATTTAATTTGGTATTCAATGCATTTTGACATGAAAATTTTATCCCGATACTCATCGTTTGTTTGGTACTCAACGCACAAGCTTGAACTTGTCAGAGTCAGCAGCCTTGTGACTCACTACATTATTCCTTAAGGGAAAATTTTGTTTGGTCCTCCTCATTTTTGGTTCTCATCACACATCCTGGAACCAAATAATAACGAGTACCAAGACACTACTGTATAATTAAAGAGTGGCCAAAGCTCATGGTGGGCTTCAGGCATTGCACTCTGCTGTAATTGATTGAAGATCAGCGTGATCTGGGAACATGAATTACATGTAAGCCAGGGTTTAGGGCTTACCATATTGTGTGAACCTGGTTTACGCCACCAATTATGATTTAACAAACCAAGGCCTAGCATGATATCCATCAGAGCTGTTTCAGTGGATTTTTTTAGCCCGGAAATTGTTTACAAATCTTTTGCAGAAACTAGCTTGGAAGCTTCAGCAGGATTTAAGCATTGGTATGCAATTTCTGCATGCTAATAAGCTGCTTCTTGCTCTCACAGTACAGAGAAAGATAAACACAGAGAAACCAGCACAAGTTCATGCCATTGATAATCACAATTTTAGAACCAGCTTTGCTGCCTTCTTTGTTACGGTCATAATTTTGGATATATGATTTTTATCCAGCCACAGCAGCTGAGTGAATTACTGTAAAGAGCTTTACAGATTTTTTTTCTCTTTCAGTATGAAGCAGCCAAACAACTCTGCTTTTTGCCCCTTCACTGGAAGATATCAAATGAGTGGGCAGTATAGGGTCTCATCTGAGTTCCCCTCTCTGTTCCCTGCCATTCCCCTTTTTTTCCTAGTGCAGAAACCACGCTTCATCCTCAGATGACCCCATGTTCATCATCTTCAAAATGCAAATAGGCCTTGTTCAATCAATATTTATGTCCCTATCACTCACTGCTGCAACATGGAACCATAATGAAGCATAATGGGGGTAAAATTCATGCCTTGTAATTACAAATGAAAAATTAACAGAGTTTTCATTTACTGTCTATTGTTTTCTAGATATTGCGAAGAGATAGCTGATGCATGGTCAATAGATTAATTCAACAATCCGGGTAATACAGGCTATACATGATTTGTCTCAATCGTTTCATTATCCCAAGCAGGCCCAAAGAGTGCTTGCCCAAATTGGATTGCTTCATATTAATGTAATGTCAGGTCCCAGCTTGTGAAAGCCAAACTGTTAGGCAGGGAGGGCCTTCAGTAGGCATTGGAGTTTGAGAAGCAAAGCAATTGCTACTTTTAATTATCTCATGGCCACAGGCTGAGAATACAGAACTCAACTCTATGGATCCATTTACAAGGTAACCTAATCAGGATATGAAGTTCTCATTCTAATTTGGTCTCACTCAGGCCCCAACGAATACAAGGATGCAAAACTGGTCCTCTCCAGATGTTTCCAAGTCCAAATCATAAAGACATAAACCAATATGAGGCAATAGTCTGGGAATGTATGAATTGTCATTCAAAAGATATGCAGACACTAGGTTTCTTATCTGTAGTTTAGTTTCATAAGCCACAACGGAATTATATTTTTATTTATATGTTTGATTTTTATCCCATCTTTATTACTTTATAAGTAAATCAAAGTGGCCAATATACATAAAACTCCTCTATCCTCCATTTTTCCCACAACAAGCCTGTGAGGTGTGTTCCCATTCCCTCTCATCTTTACTATGAGAAGAAGTAAAGTTTCCCCTTCTATTTTATGGTTAGTCCAACACACTGCATTGTTGGATTACTCTTCTTGGATACACCTAGTTCGGGAGGATTTTAATGTCTAAATTGAGACTGCAGAATTAGGAGTGGTTATAGATTTCATATTCTTCATCTTGACCTGTCCTAACTATTATTGGATTTTGTGCACACCTCAGTATGCATGTTGGAACTAGTACTCTGTCCGGAAAGTATCATAGCCATCTGTTCCATAATCACAGTGATGCCAAAAAAATTCATTCCACATCACAGAGGAATGCAGAGAATGAGATTTGTGCCGCAATATCACAATGCATATTATCTCTCCTGCCCCCTCTGTTTTCCCTCTCTTTGGATGTCGTGATCATGATCTAAATGTGGAGAAGTCTCAAGTGAATCCATTGTCATGAAGAAACCACATCCTGGGTATTTTTAAATTGAGGTGAAGTTGGAGGGACCTGAAAATGGATAACTCCCACACTCGTGGTCTTCAAGAATTTTTCAAAATTCCATTTTAAGAATGATACTTGACTTTAAGCTGTCACTGAATTAACAGGCTGTGGTTGTAATGAGAAGGATGTTTGCATAGTTATGTTTAAAATACTGCCAGCCAAATCTGATTACAGATATATATCATTTGGTCAGATCTTCTTGACTGGCATATGTATGCTCTATGTGGGGCTATAATTTGCATTCGGAATTTGCAGTTAATGCAAAATAAATTTGCTAATCTGCAAGCCAGTGCAAGGTACACAGAGCTGGTCCTGCCAATATTATATCTGCACTGGTTGCTAAGTGCTTATCGGGCAATTTATAATTTTGGTATTGACTTTTAAGAAGCCCAGTATCTAAGTGACCAGTTTTCCTGTTACAAATCTGTTCAGCCATTAAACTCTGCAAAAGAAGCTCTTTTGAAGATGCTCCTGTTATTTAAGGCCATTTTTCAAGCCACAGGAGGAGGTCTCAGATGATTGCATATACTTTACTTTTGTATTTATTATTTATATAGCCACCCATCACATGCAAGTAGCTCTGGACAGCTTACAAAATTAAAAACAAACAATCTCCCCAAATATAAATCCCCGAGTGCCCAAGGATAAATGGTGAGCTATAACCCATACTACCAGAGTTCTTCTCAATCCTGACCCAAATTTCTGGGGGAACGCCCAGATCTTTAATGCCTTGCAAAAAAAAACCCTGAAACAATTGGGGCCATCCAAATCTCTGTGGATGGGGAGGTGTTGGGATGGGGAGAATGCTATTCCACAGAGCAAGTGCAACTGCTGAGAAGGCATGACTCTGGTGTTCAACAAGTTGACAATGTTCAATAGAAAAGATCTGGATCATGCCTCCTCTACCAGATCTGATAAGGGAAATGCAGTTCCACAAGTAGCCTGGTCCTATGCCATAGAGGACTCTATAGGTGATGATCAGCACCTTGAATTGCATCCAGAAGCCTACCAGGAGCCAGTGCAGTTTACAGAGCAGCAGTGACACATAGAGGTAACAAAAAAGGTACCTATGCCACTGCATTTTAGTCTAGCTGCAATTTCTTCCAAGTGGGAGAGCTTAAAACCCACATCAATTCCATCTTGCCAGGGTTAAACCAAAACCTGTTCTCTTCCATTAGACCCTCATAGTCTCCAGGTACTAGGAAAGGATCTTGAAAGCATCGAACCATCAGCTCAGAATGGAGATGTATGTCCAATTGGGAATCATCAGCATATTAATGATACCAAATTTTTGCAAACAGATAATGACACCCAGTGGCATCACATGGATGTTAAATAGGAATAGCAAGAGAGTACAGCTCCAAGGCAATTCATAAAGAGGGTCCTCTCTCCCTCTACCAACATGAACTACAACTGGCTCTGGAGAACAGATGAGAACCTCCATAACAAGTAGGAGACTCTATATACCATTTCAGACAAGTGATTGTGCAGTTTTTCTTTAAAAACCACAGTGATGAAGCACCCACAACTTCTGATTAGTTTCCATCCATTGTTACTTGCCTTGCCTTCTGTTCCTATGGAACAAATGTTCCAATGTTCTTACGGAAAGCCAAGAGATATCAAAGACGGACGGGAAGGATGTATCAGCCCTATCTCAAGTTCACCAGAGGTCACCCCACAAGCACAATTCTATTTCAAAAACCAAGTTTGAATCTTGTCTAGAAAAGGTGCAAGGTTTGCTTTTAGATCCCTTTTAGACAATCCATAATAATGTGCTCCTTTCATCAAGTTTTTTTTTAGTTGCTCAATGATTTAGCACTGATTTTAATGTTAAGCTATGTCTTTTTTAAACAATTTTGTTAGCCACTTTGCCTGTTCACCACAATAAAAAATCAGGGTATAAAGTAGTAGTAACAGTGATTTTACCTATGAGAAATAAAAACAAGTCAACTTCATAAATTACTATTTTGACCTGGATCAAAATCACAATTTCTCTGACAACTTACCTCTTATTTATAACATGCATCTACAACTTCTGTATGCTGAAACATTGCATCAAGCTCCAAGTGGGAGGATTTAGGAGTTTTGAGGTATGCAATCTAAATCAAAATTTCTGAAGAGATCTTTCCTCCCCTCCCCCCACCCAACAACATTTTATTGTTTAAAAACTCAAATTCCAAGCATGCAGGAAAAAAACACCAGTGCCCTTGCCAGGCCATTTGGAAGGTTCTGAAGGCTACAAAGCCACACTTTGTATCCTGTCTTAAACCACTGTTTAGCCTTACACAAGAAGGCAATCAATATTGAAAGTATCTTTCAAATAGAAGGGTTGATCTTGGAAGTGTGCATGTATCACAATAATATTCCTAGCCTTTGAAAGAACTAATATTCCTGCAGGCATCATGAGGAAATGTTTCAATTGGGAAAGAAAGAAGCATCTTCACAAAATTAAAAATATTAAGCAACTGACTTTAATGAGCACAGAACACACATTAGCCATGTTGATATTGGAATAGACAGCTCAATTAATTAATTTCCTGAAGAATTAATGTTCAAAACCCATACCTTTTGCTTAATTTATTCAATGTCCTGGCTGCTATAAAAACTAGACTGGCTGTTATAAAAACTAGAGAAATTGGAATAAATAATGTAAATTATCAAGCAAGCTCAAATTAAAATATGGAAACTTTTGCTCCAGTAGTAATATCTACTATTAAGCCTCGTTGATGCAGTGGTTAGAGTGCAGTATTGCAAGCTACTCCTGATGACAGCAAGCTGCCTGCAATTTGACAGATCAAATCCCACCAGGCTCAAGGTTGACTCAGCCTTCCATCCTTCAGAGGTGGGTAAAATGAGGCCTAAAGGCCAGGTCACATCGTCCGACGGATGCAAAACATATGTAAAAAGGACACAGTGGATGAGCAAATTTTCCATCCGTTGTTATCCGCTCTCAAAAGTGTCCCAAATTTGCATAAAGAGAACGGAAAAGAACGGACGGGGGGAGGATGTATCGCAGATGTAAAACGGATGCTCAACGGAAGCCTAGCTGATGAAAGCGGATGGCACGTCCGCAGGGCTTCCGGGGGAGCAAAGCAAAGCAGACGTGTAGCGGAAAGAGCGGATGTGTAGCGGATGAAGCGGATGCAGAGTGGATGCGTAGCGGATGCAGAGCGGATGCGTAGCAGATGCAGAGCGGATGCCTCGTGGATCACTGCGCATGAGAGGAGGATGCATTGTGTCAGCCCCACGGATATAAAAGGAGGCAGCTCGCAAGCAGGTCACCATTCAGAGGAAAGACCTGCTGCCAGAGACATCTTCATCACAGAAATCTTCATCATGGGGAAGAAGAGGAAGCCTGTGCCATCTTCTGCCAGCCCTGGCAAGAGGGATAGATCCACCATCCCACCCCCTGGCGCTGACTCTGCTGCTGCTGGTGCTGCTTCTTCTGTTGCTGGTGCTGCTGCTGCTTATTCTGCTGCTGGTGCTGCTCCTGCTGCTGGTGCTACTGGTGCTACTCCTGCTACTGGTGCTGGTGCTGCTTCTCCTGCTGCTTCTCCTGCTGCTACTGTGGTAGGACCAGTCCCAAAGCCCTGAAAGCCCTGATGCTGAAGGCCCTGCCAGAGGGAGGAAGAGGCAAGGCAAGGAGAAGGAGAAGGGAGAGAGGAAGCAGTACTCCATTGCAGAGGAGCATGAGGAGGAGGTGCTGGAGTGGCTGAGGGAGAATGAGTACATGTGGAGGAAGGGCCACAGGCTCTATCGAGACACCAAGCGGAAGCAGGCGGTTTGGAGACAGAAGGCGGAGAGCCTGGGCTATACTTCAGATGTCCTCCTCGGGTGGTGGAAGCATATGCACACCCGGTACGAGAAGCTACACTTGAAGAAGTCTGGGCAGGCCGTGGTCAAGCTCACCGACCGGGAGACCTACGTCATGGCAAAGTGCAGCTTCCTGGAGGGTGAGATCCGCCACTGAGGAGCAGCCCCTCTGTCTACCCTCATTCTCAGGCAGCCCACAGACAGCCAGTCCTCTTCTGGCCAGGGGACAGCAACCGTGTCCGGGCAGGTATCCACAGAGCGCCCCACAACAGAGACCCCCCCGACAGCTGCACCCCCTAAGCCGGAGGACGTGGAGGATTCTCTCACACACATGGAGCAAGAAGAAGCAGTGACCACCAGGGACCAACCCACACCCACCCTCAGCTCTACCTCCATAGAAAGCAGGCAGAGAGGCAGACCGGAGGGGCAGAGTCACACTGTCCTCTTGGAGATCAGGGACACCATCAAGAACAGCACAGATCTCCTCTCTCAGATGGTACACTTCGAGATCCTTCCTCAAACTGCAAGCCCTTCCTCACCTACGTGACCCAGACCCTCATGGACATGCCTGAGCCCCAGTACCAGGTGATAAAGGAGCGGATCACAGCGCTGCTGCACCACCCTCCAGGCCCAGCTGAACCTGCTCCCAGCCACTCCAAGTCTGCTTGTCCACCCCAGGCGATGTCACAGGCCTTCCAAGGCTTTCAACAGCCCCTCTCCTACCAAGGCTACAGCTACCAGGACTTCCCTCAACAGAGGCAGCCCTTCCCAGTCCAGGTACAGGTTCCTCGCATGCCAGTGATGCCAGTGATGCCACTGATACCACTGATACCACCGATACCACCAATGCCACAGATACCACAGATGCCACCGATGTCACTGATGCCACCGACGCCACAGATGCCACCGATGCCAGATGCCACCGATGCCACAGATGCCACCGATGCCACAGATGTTTCCTCGCATGCCACAGATGCCTCACCTCGCCCAGCTGCACACCAGACATCCCCACTACACTCCTCCTTCCTCCACCCCACAGCCAAGCCCGGCCTCAGAACATCTGTCATAGGTCCTGTGCCTGACATCCCAGGTCCTGGATGAAAGGCCTCTCAACCTCACTGGGCTGAGCCAGCTTTCTGAGAGCTTCCTGAACACACCATCTCCTGTTGTCCTCTCGGGGCCAGGCACCCCAATGGCGCCTCAGACCAGCACTCCAGCCACTGCCCCCTCCACAGTCCCTGTTCCCTTGACACCTGAGACCATGGACATGCCTCAGAGTGACTGAGAACATTGCCAGAGACTGAATTGTTACCTGTTGACTTTATCATTGCTTGGGACACTTTTCTTGGTTCCTTTTGCTTTTTAAATAAACTCCTACACTTTACTGTTATTAATAAAGGTTTTCTTTGCTTCACACACATGGGTCATTTCTTTTACTTAATAAAGTATTGGTGGAAACTTTTAGAAAATGGTTAAGCCTTTGCATGCTTATGGGATGGGCAGGGATACCTGTGGAATGGGTAATAGCTGTGGGATGGGCAGGGATACCTGTGGGATGGGTAATAGCTGTGGGATGGGTAATAGCTGTGGGATGGGTAATAGCTGTGGGATAGATAAGCCTCCAGTGCAAGAATAGTGGGACTGTATGGTGGATGGACGGACAGATGGATGGACGGACTAACGGAAGGACAGACAGACTAAAAGGAAAACATCTTACAAGATATATTATTTTCTAGTTGGTTGGGAAATCTCTCCAAAAGCTACAGAGAGAACAAGAGACATAGCCAGAAATTCTCAAGAGCTGCTAACCAGTCCAAAGACAAATCTCATTTACATAAGGGAAGTTGTGCTAGGTCAGTCCCAGGGCAGGTACCATGTACTAAAGCAGGGGTCTCCAACCTTGGCAACTTTAAGACTTGTAGAGTTCAACTGTGGGAGTTGAAGTCCACAAGTCTTAAAGTTGCCAAGGTTGGAGACCCCTGTACTAAAGGATTTGGCAAACTTAGCCCTACTTAGCTAAAGTTGATTAGCATACAACTACATTTTGCAATGTACCAGAACAGCAATTATCCTAACAACCTTAATATGATAAAGGAGAAAGATTTTTTTTTCACATTTTAGTGCAGGAACTTGTTACACAAAAGAGATAATACCTTTTCTAGCCTAGCACCATCCAGACATATCAGACAACTCCCCGAATTCCCAGGAAACGCGGGCATTTTGAAACCTCGTAGCTGAAACCTGTCTCCGGCTAGTACAGTGCTGGGTACATCAAACAATTTTGCCTTGCAGCAAAAGAAACCACTGAAAACAAAGCATGCTAGACAAGTTGGCAAAGTGCTTCGCATGGAATGAAAATGATTTTTTTTTAAAGGAATAATAATTCTCTGGCAGATTCAGAAGTCAGAGGAAGAACCTTAAATAAATTGACTATGGGACAAATAATCTATGATGGGAGACTTGGAGCATTCCAGCTTTATGGTTAGAGATCCTGCTGGTCAGTTTCAAGTATCTCAGATGGAATCTCAGCAGAGATGCAGCATTTGTGTGCACATTAAAAGACAGCTGTTCTGAGTGAGGCCTTTCAGCTTGTGAGCTCTAAAGCTGAGAATGTCAAGAGAGATCCCTGTGAAGGTTGGATAGTATGACCTGGCACAGCTATGAGAGCAATCAGTGTGGGTCTAGGAGCCCAAGAGAGGCTGTTAAAAGCTGGACAGATCAGATTGCAACTAGAATTTGCCAGTCTAATCAAAGAAAATGTCTATTCCCCTATTAAACATCTCTCTGCAACCTAATTTTCTCTTCAATTTTCTTACTGTAATGAGATCAGTGGCTGGATCTGCTCTAATGTAGTAGCTAAGGACAAAACTAAATATGTAGTTATCTGTGCTTCTATCCAATAGGAATTGAAGAACATGTCTTTTACATTATAAAAGAACATTTTTACTTATTTTAAACAAGTATCTGTCCTCAATTGGGTTTTGATACCAGAAGATAACTGGAAAGAAATGAGGAAGTGTTCAAAGCTTTTTCAGAAATCTAAAAAATTATACAGATTTCACTCTCTCTATCCCCTTGCAGCCTCCCACCACACACACACATACACACACTCCCTTTTTAGAAAAGAAAATTAAAGATGAGATCTGCTTTCATATACATACTCCTGATATTAGAGCAAAACAGGGAAACATCTATAGATGCATCACCCAACTGGCTTAAAGGTACACTTCGTGGTGAGATGGGTGAAAAATAAATTGAATAAACAAATAAAATAAATAAAAACTTTCTACAGCAGGCCAGATACAGCCCATGCAGGCCACACCCATCCCAGCTCCACAAAGCCCAAGAAACATCGTTATACATCACAATACATAGAACAAGAGAGTTGGAAGGACCTTGGAGATCATCTAGTCCAACCCCATTTGAGTAGGAGAGCCTATTCCAAATATTAGCCTTTACCGAGAATCGAACTCCTCCTGATTGTGATGTGAGAGCTCCACCCAATACATCATGATACAGTCCACAATGTGACTGGATTTGATGCCCCAGTTCTGCAGAATGTTTGCAAGCCATTTGCATCTTGGAATCTACAACCTAATATGACCAAAGCAAATAATATTTCCCCAACTCTTACAAATTTGAAAAGAAAAATGCTATAATATGAAGAGCATGAACATTAAATCAGTGAAGACCGACCCCTAGTTCTAGCACTAGCCAGCAGGATGTGTAATGTTTATGCTGGTTTCCACAAGATCACTCTGCCCAGGAAGCTACCTAGGAAGAAAAGGTAGAAGTCATTTTATTTTTTCATTTATTAAGAACATTCATATGGCTGCCCAATTTACTAATGGTGACTCCAGGCAGCTTACAAAAACAAAAATTTGTATTATGTGTAAGCTCAGTAACTATAGCTTGCAAAGAAGGATTTATTAATTATTGGGATACATGAATCCAGCGAATTGTGCTTTATTCAGTTGAAAAAGATATACTTTTATATATGTATCCTTCAATTTATTCCTCAGCTTATGAACTATTAAACTATCAAGAAGTGGAATTTATACGCTTTTTTCATTTATAATATTTCAGCAAACCTATCAACTCTTTTCTGATCCAGGAATCAAGAAGCCCAAATAGATGGTCAGGACATACAGCTCTTAATTTGACCTAAAGCCCATGTCACACTGCACCAATGGATGCAAAGAGGATGTAAAACGGAGAAAAACGCTTGCCATGCATTAGAAAATGTGATGCATCTGTTGTGTACTCACTGCGCACACCTTTCAAACACTCTATCCGTCAAGCATCCGTCTACTGCTATTTCATCCACTTGAAAATTTTTGAGCTGCACAAAACTTTTTGAGCGGATGAACTTTCCGCCACGTACGATCTATATCCATGACACATACGGGCAACAAACGTTCTACGTCCATTGTCATCCATTAAACGTCTGATGTATCCTCTCGGCATCCTCTGGGCATCCGCGCAACTCACATCCGCTCCAGCGGAAAATGGAAAGAGGGAAGCGAAAGGTACGCAGAACATCCACACAGCATTAGTAGCACGGACATAGAAAGAATGAAAGCGGATGCAGCTCGGATATAAAGCATTAAAACAGACAAAACGTTTGTATATGGAATGTATCTCAGATATTTAGGATGTCTGGAGGATGTCGAGAGTATGTGGAAGGACACCTAGCGAAAAACTGATATTTCCTATAAAAAGGGGGAGGAAATCACCTGGATATCACTATCAGTCCAGCAGCCCTGGTGTGCAGACCTCTTCAGCCTTGGTCTTGCTCTTCCACATCAACCATTGATCTCCACCATGGATCATCGCACACTCCTTTTGGTAGCCGTGATCATTCAACACCAGAACCAAGCCCTCTTCAGACTGTTTCACCTTTTCTACACAAGGAGAAGAAGGAGATGTCTAAGAGCTGTGTGGGTCCGATGATGGTAGAAGAGCGGAGTTTGGACTCTATGACAAGCTGATAGTGAAGCTGAGGAATTAAGACCCTTGTGCATTCCAGCACTTCATGAGGATGCCACCAGCCATGTTTGACGAAGTTGTGGAGCATCTGAGACCCAGGTTGACCAAGGCAAACACCAACTTCTGTCCCGCCTGGACCCTGGGCTGAAGGTGGCACTGACTCTGCGCCACCTGGCCTCTGGAACCACATACAGAAACATGCAGTATGCCTGGAGGGTGCCACACAACACCATCAGCATTGTGGTCAGAAAAGTGGTGCAGGCCATCATCGAAGAATACGTGAAGGAGCTCCTCCAGTGTCCCACCACTGAAGAAGGCTGGAGGAAAGTTGCAGAGCAGTGGTATCAGAGGTGGAACTTCCCCCACACCATTGGAGCCATAGATGGGAGGCACGTGGCCTGCAAAGCTCCAGTCAAGTCAGGGTCCACTTATTTCAACTACAAGGGCTTCTTCAGCATCATCCTCTTCGCCATGGTCGATGCTGACTACAAGTTCATGTACATTGATGCTTCAGGCAACGGATCAGCTTCAGATGCCCAGATATACAATGCCAGTGACCTCAAGAAGGGGCTGGAACGCAACCTCATCATGGGCTTCCCAGATCCAGACCCCCTGCCCAACGACACACAAGATGTGCCCTACTTCATCATGGGGGATGATGCCTTCTCCCTCAGAACCTACCTCATGAAGCCCTACACTTCAAGATACCTCACCCGTGAAGAGAGGAACTTCAACTACAGGTTGTCCAGGGCAAGATGGGTGGTGGAGAATGCCTTTGGCATCCTGGCCAACAGGTTCCAGGTACTTCTCACCACCATGCAGCATCACCCAGGGACTGTGAGGAGCATCGTGGAAGTTTGCTGCATCCTGCACAATCTCATGCGCACCCGCTACCCAGTGATGCAGAATAGGCTTGTGGACCGTCAACAAGGCAATGGGGACATGGAGCCTGGAGAATGGAGGCAAGGACAAAACCTGATAGACACTGTGGATGTGCAAGGCCCCAATAGAGCTTCACGTGAAGGGAAGAAGCAGTGCAACCTCCTGAAACACTGGTGCAACTCCCCTGCTGGAGCAGTGGAGTGGCAAGACAGGATGGTAGATGCTTAATGGATGCTTCCTTGAGCCTGTCTCATAACACTGATGAGATTGTGCCATGTATGTTGAGTGGCCCTACAATGAACAGGGCATTAATAAAGAGCTTTGTTTATGTTGAAATGTGTGGATCAATGATTAAATTGTTATTGATAAAAAAGGGCCATATGTGTGGCAGCTGGGAGGGTGGACCATACAGTCCCACTATGCTTGCACTGGAGGTTTATCTATCCCACAGCTATCCTTACCCATCCCACAACTATCCTTACCCATCCCACAAGCATGCAAAGGCTTAACCCTTTTTTCAAAGTTTTCACCAACACTTTATCAAGTAAAAAAAAAATGAACCAAATGTGTTAAGCAAAGATAACCTTTATTAATAACAAAACGTATGACTTCATTAAAAAGCAAAATGAACCAAGTAAAATGTCTTAAGCAAAGATAAAGTGAACAGGTAACAACTCAGTCTCTGGCATTCTTCTCAGTCACTCTGAGGCGTGCCCATGGTCTCAGGTGTAAAGGGGCCAGGGACTGTGGAGGTGGCTGTGGCTGGAGTGCTGGTCTGAGGCGCCGTTGGGGTGCCTGGCCCCGAGAGGACAACAGGAGATGGTGTGTGCAGGAAGCTCTCGTGAGGTTGAGAGGCCCTTCATCAAGTACCTGGGATGTGAAGCCCAAGACCTATGACAGATGTTCTGTTGAGGGGCTTGGCTGTGGCGTGGAGGAAGGAGGAGTGTAGTGGGGCTGTCTGGTCTGCAGCTAGGCGAGGTGAGGCATCTGTGGAATCTGTGGCGTCCGAGAAACCTGCGCCTGGACTGGGAAGGGCTGCCTCTGCTGTGGGAAGTCCTGGTAGTGGTAGCCTTGGTAGGTGAGGGGCTGTTGAAATCCGTGGAAGGGCTGTGACATCGCCTGGGGTGGAGGAGCAGACCTGGAGTGGGTAGGAGCAGCTTCAGCTTGGATTGGAGGGTGGTGCAGAAGAGCTGTGATCCTCTCCTTCACCACCTGGTACCGGACCTCGGGCAAGTCCATGAGGGTCTGGCTCACGTAGGTGATGAAGGGCTTGCAGTTCGAGGATGGTATGTCGAAGTGGACCAGCTGGGAGAGAAGATCTGTGCTGGCTTTGATTGTGTCCCCGATCTCCAAGAGGACAGTGTGGCTCTGTCCCTCCGGTCTGCCTCTCTGCCTGCTTTCTGTGGAGGTGGAGCTGGGTGTGGGTGTGGGTTGGTCTCTGGTGGCTGCTTCTTCTTGCTCCCTCTGAGACAGGGGATCCTCCACATCGTCCGGAATGGGGAGTGCAGCTGTCAGGGGGGTCTCTGTCATGGGGCCCTCCAAAGACACCTGCCTGGACACGGTAACTGTCTCCTGGCTGGAAGAGGAGTGGCTCTCTGTGGGTTGTCTGAGGGAGAGGGTTGACAGAAGGGCTGCTCCTCGGTGGTGGATCTCACCCTCCAGGAAGCTGCACTTGGCCATGACGTACATCTCCCAGTCAGTGAGCTTGACAGCGGCCTGGCCAGATTTTTTGAGGTGCAGCTTGCCATACCAGGTGTGCATGTGCTTCCACCATCCCAGGAGTACATCTGCAGTGTAGCCCAGGATCTCTGCCTTGTCTCTCCAAGCTGCCTCTTTTTTCTTGGTGTCGCGATAGAGTCTGTGGCCCTTTCTCCAGAGGTACTCGTTCTCCCTCAGTCATACCAGCACCTCATCCTCATGGTCCTCGGAAACGGTGTACTGTTTCCTCTCTCCCTTCTCCTTGCCTTGCCTCTTCCTCTCTCTGGCAGGAGCTTCAGGGCCTTCAGCAGCAGGGCTTTGAGGGCCTTGGGGCTGGCCCACCACAGCAGCAGCACCACCAGCAGCACCACCACCACCACCATCAGCAGGAGAAGCACCAGCAGCACCACCAGCAGCAGGAGAAGCACCAGCAACACCAGCAGCACCAGCAGCACCAGCAGGAGAAGCACCAGCAGCAACAGCAGAAGCACCAGCAGCAGCAACACCAGCAGCACCAGCAGCAGAAGCACCAGCTTCTGAGTCAGCGCCAGGGGGTGGGATGGTGGTTCTGTCCTTCTTGCCAGGGCTGGCAGGAGTAGGCACAGGCTTCCTCTTCTTCCCCATGGTGTTCTCTCAAGATGTCTCTGGCAGCAGGTCTTTCCTCTGAATGCTGACTGCTTGCGAGCTGCATCCTTTTATATCCGCGGAGCTGACGCAATGCATCCTCCCCGCATGCGCAGTGAACGCTTTGCATCTGCTATGCATCCGCTATGCATCCGCTATGCATCCGCTACACATCCGCTATGCATCCTATAGGCGTCCGTGATGTATCCGCGTCATCCGCTATGCATCCGCTCCTTCCGCTATGCGTCCGCTTTGCTGTTCTCCCCCGGAAGCCTTTCGGATGTGTCATCCACTAGGCTTCCTACGAACATCCGCTTTACATCCCCACTACATCCTCCCCACGTCCATTGCTTTCCGTTCTGTTTATACAAATTTGGGGCACTTTTGAGAGCAGATAACAATGGATGGAGCCACCCCCAAAATTTTGCTCGTCCGTTGCGTCCTTTTTGCATACGTTTTGCATCCGTAGGCCAATGTGACCTAGCCTTTATTTAGCAATGAACTAAGGGTACAACTATTATCTAAAGCAGTGTTTCTCAAACTCCACAACTTTAAGATGGACTTCAACTCCCAGAATTCTTCCAGTCCTATATGAAGTCTAATCTAAAAAAACTCCATCTCTCTCAAGGGTCAGTCCTGTATGTGGCCTCTGCCTCCTGCTTATTTTCTCTTTTCTATATATACATAGCCACCAGTTACAGTCTCAGTCTAGGCTTGGAGAATGGGATTTGTCAGTTAAATTGTGCTGCGGAGCAACTACAAGCCTTCCTTACAAATTAATCTGGGAATTTACTTCTAATTAATCCAGCATATTGCCATTTCCTCAGCACAATTAAGTTATAATTTTGCAGGGGTTTCCCCCCTCCTTTTTTTTTTAATCAAGACAACAGTAATGCTCTCCTTGAATATACTGTCTTTAAGTTTGTCATTCATCCAGCAGTTAGGACAACTTCCATTATATTAGGTTCACAAATTCTTTTGCAAAAACTGACCCTAATGAGATGTCACAGTACATGGTATCATCTGTGCATCATGTAACTGTTGACGCTGCATCTTTGTAGGCATATGTCTTTTCATTAGTTCTGCTCCCATTTCCCTGGGCATGCAAATTGCACTTTAAAAAGAGAAATTAAGAAAAAAATAGATACAAACATGATGTGGGGGCAGGGGAATGTCATCCCCCCCATATTATGTGCACATTGCATGAATAAGCTCTTAGGCTCACAAGTCTCTGATTGCTTGTTGGAAATGTCAAGAAATTTTAGCTGATGGTTTCAAGGAGATATGCGGGCATTTAGAAAAATACTAGCCTCCCTTAGCCTCAGGGAGCCTCCAGTTTCTTTATGCCCATAAAAGAGTGGGAATTGGGAGAAGATGAGAAATGTTGGAAAATCTGTAATGTTTACAGAGCACTTTGAACCTAGCAGATGAAACGCAAAACAGAATGCTGTGAACAGCTCATCTGACTCCGCTCATAAAAACCACTAGTTCTTATTCCTCATAAACTGTCCCAGCAGAAAAGATTAATTTGAATTCAGGAAAACTCTGGCCTCACCTGTTCTGTGCCCAAGAGGATTTTAACTGCAGTCCCCAGGTGGGATACACACAAAGACACACCTCTTGCTCCAATAAGTGATTATATTGCTTATAAAAATTCTCAGCAAGACATCTAATGCTCCTGGGAGAGACCTTGCACAGCAACACCAAACAAACCTATGATAACAAACCTTTTCAATCGATAAACCAGAGTTAAAGGCTGAGAGGCCGGATAAATGGGAAAGCAAAGGGGTGCAGTGAAATAGGTGAATGACACTGAGATCGTGAAACTACATATGGGTATTCTTTGAGTTACAACTGTTCAAAATTACAACAGCACTGACAAAAATTACTTACAACCGTTGCAGCAACACCATGGTCATGTGATTGAAATTCAGTCACTTGGCGACTGACTCATGTTTATGACCATTGCAGTGTCCCAGGGTCATGGGAGTATTTTTTTGTGACCTTCTGACAAGCAAAGTCACCAGGGAAACCATGTTCACTTAAGAACGGTGTTACTAATTTCACACCTGCAATGATTCACTTCACTGTGACAAGGAAGGTCATAATATGGGGCAAAATTCACTGTCTCACTTAGCAACAGAAATTTGGGGCTCAATTGCTATCGAAAGCAATTGAGGGCCTGCCACAGAAAGGAAGGAGTCAATCTGTTTTCTAAAGGCCAGACAAGGAACAATGGATGGAAACTGAACAAGGAGAGATTTAACCTGGAAATAAGGAGAAGCTTTCTGACAGTGAGAACAATCAACCAATGGAACAGCTTGCCCTTGGAAGTTGTGGGAGCACCATCACTTGAGACTTTCAAGAAGAGATTGGACTGCCATTTGTCAGAAATGGTGTACGGTCTCTCGCTTGGGTGAGGAGTTGGACTAGATGACCTATAAGGTCTTCCAACTCTGGTTATCTGTTATCTCTTGATTCTGAGTCAGCTTCAGGTCAGTCAGCAAAAAGGAAGTCACTCAGATCAGTTTCCTTCACTCTGGTAATATTTTCAAGTCTCCTCAGGTTGAATAGCTTCCCATCTACTCTACAGCTGAGGTGATTCCAGCATCACTGTGCTGAAAAGCATCATTCAGCATGTCAGCAAACAACATGCTGATCAGGGTAGGTGCAAGCACTCAGGGAATCTCTGTCACACAGCACTCTGGCCTGAATGCCATCATGGAAGTGGTGAACCATTTGAAACAATTTGGCAGAGCGGCTAGACTCACTACAGGCCTTGTTGACTGACAGTGTCAAATGGGGTCACTGTCACAAGCAAATTGCTATAGGGAGCCACGGGGAATGTGTGTTCCTCTTCCCTGACAACTCCATCTAACAGGTCTAGATTGCAACAGATCTGCAACAAATTGTAACAATCTACCTGTAATTTGTTAAAATGCCATATTAGGTCACTGCAAAATAGACAAAACTGGTTGGATGGGTCAGGTCCAGATCTTTTTACAGATCTGCTACAATCTAGATGGAGTGTCAGGGAAGAGGAACAATTGTGTCCTTTCTGAGCAATTTGTCCACTTTTGGTCCCCACCTGGTACCCAGCTTCCCCGTGGCTCCCCATAGCAATTTGCTTGTGACAGTGGCCCCACCTATGACAACAGCTTCAAGAAACCAGCTGAACCAGGTGGGGGAAGTTGATGGATTTTAAGCATTGACATGATTCTTGACAATACAATAACTTCAGGAGAAGTGTCAGGAAGCAGAACTGTGAACCCTATACAACCTTTGTTGATCTCCCAAAAGCATTTGACACTGTCAGTCAACAAGGCCTGTAGTGAGTCTAGCCACTCTGCCAAATTCATTCAAATGGTTCACCACTTCCATGGTGGCATGCAGGCCAAAGTGCTGTGTGGTAGAGATTCCTGAAAGGTACTCCTAGTCACCAATGGAGTTAACCAGGCCTGAGTGCTTGCACCCACCCTGATCAGCATGTTGTTTACTGACTTGCTGAATGATGCCTTTCAGCACAATGATGCTGGAATCAACTCAGCTGCATAGTGAATGGGAAGCTATTCAACCTGAAGAGACTTGAAAATATTACCAGAGTGAAGGAAACTGATCTGAGTGACTTCCTTTTTGCTGACTGACCTGAAGCTGACTCAGAGTCAGAGATAACAGATAACAGATAACCAGAGTTTGAAGGGACCTTATAGGTCATCTAGTCCAACTCCTCGCCCAAGCGAGAGACCGTACACCATTTCTGACAAATAGCAATCCAATCTCTTCTTGAAGGTCTCAAGTGGTGGCACTCCCACAACTTCTGAGGGCAAGCTGTTCCATTGGTTGATTGTTCTCACTGTCAGAAAGTTTCTCCTCATTTCCAAGTTGAATCTCTCCTTGTTCAGTTTCCATCCATTATTCCTTATCTGGCCTTTAGAAAACAGATTGACTCCTTCCTCTCTGTGGCAGGCCCTCAAATATTGGAAGACTGCTATGTCTCCCCTGGTCCTTCTCTTCACTAGACTAGCCAAGCCCAGTTCCTGAAACCGTTCTTCATATGTTTTAGTCTCCATTCCCCTCATCTTCCTGGTTGCTCTTCTCTGTACTTTTTGTAGAGTCTCAACATCTTTTTTATAATGTGGTGACCAAAACTGGATGTCGTACTCTAGGTGTCCTGGATGCAGTATTCCAGATACATGCTAGTATGGACAAATTCTCTACAAATTGTGACAACTTTGAACTTACCATTGATATTTAAAAGATAAGTGATGCACCAGCCTGCTCTGCATGGGCCATTCACAGATCCCCAAACCACAATCAGAAGGCATAAACTATTGGCAGTGGACCAGTTCAATTACCTTGGCAGCACCTTCTTCTGAGTAGTGATTATTGATACAGAAGTCAATTGTAGAATAGCAAAGGCAAGTTCTGCTTTTGATAGATTGTGCTCCAGTATGTGGAAACACAGAGAATTAGTGCAGCAATAAAATTTAAAGTCTATAGAGCCATGGGTACTCACTATCCTTTTTTATGCCTGTGAAATGTGGACTATGTATCCAAGGCATGCAAGACAGCTTAACTATTTCCACATGACTTGTCTTCACAGAATATTAGATAGCTAGATAAAGTACCAGATACTGAAATTCTTTCTAGAGCAAGTCTATCATCAATCCACACACTGCTAATGAAAACGCAGACCCAGTGGGCAAGCCACATCATCTATATGCAGTACAAGTGCATACCAAAGCAGTTCTGTTTTGGGGAACTGTCTGCTGGAAAACATTTGCATGGAGGGCAGAAGAAACATTACAAAGACACATTAAAAGCCTCCCTGAAGTTGCTTTATATAGATATGACCACCCAGGAAACACTGACTCAAAATTGCTCTACCTGGCATGGCCTCATTCATCAGGGCTGTCAACTTTATGAAGGCAGACTGCAGAAGCACAGATTAAACATGAGTTGCACAAGCCAAGAGCCATCAGTACTACAATTCCAGAGTCTACATGTCTACTCAACATGTGCCAGGACATTCAGTGCCTGAATTGGCCTAACCAGTCATCTTCAGATACAGCACATTTAGTTTTAACAGGACTAATAGTATGGAAATCTTCATCAATGATGATGAAATATCAACGCCATCTAGATCTACAGCTGTTGCTTATGTTCATACTCCAAGGTCTCCTAAATCAACACAGTCTTTCACATTGAGAGTTATGAACATTGTTTTTCCATCATTAAAACAGAATTCTGGTATATGGATCACAAAGTAATTAGACTAGATATATCTAATATAAAAATCAGAAACAGAGATGTTAACAAATAGGAAAACCACCAAGAATTAAAGCTAAGGTAAAAAAAAAATAGGGTTTTCCTGTAACTATTATCAGCTGCTTAGAGGAAGTACCCAAATGGAAAGTCATATTCGGGAAACCAGTATTCATTGATCTGAATAACAATTTATCAAAGGTCTACAGTCTTAAATCAGGTAAGTCAAGTGTTTTCCTTGATAACCAACCAACTAGACAATATTTCTAATACTGTATATACTTTCATGGATATATTCCATTTAGTTATAGTACTGAAATGGCATTGATCACACTTGTGGATGATCTCTGGCGGACTCAGAATGGGGGTAGTAAATCTACCCTGTTCCTCCTTCATCTATCAATAGCCCATCATACTATCAAACATGGCATCCTTCTGGCCAAGATCAGGGATTGAAAGTGGGAGGAAATAGTTATGGTGGTGTTCTTTCAATTTCAGTTGATGCTGGAAAAGGAAAAGAGTTTGAGCCTGAGCTCTCTGCTTCCCTGGGCTCTGTTCTCTCTCCACTCCTTTTTAAATCCATAAGACACTACAAGGAGGTCATTGATCAGCATGATGTAGTTTCATCAGTAAATCTTCGTGATGGCCAGACCTTTCTATTCATTTGGTATCTTCTGGAGAAGGGGAAAAAAGCAAGGGTTGTTTCATACCGGAAGATTTTATGTATATATTAAAAAATTGGCTTAGCTGCTATGTCTGGATTAAAATCATCTATCCAAAATTATGACCATTTCAAAGAAGGCAGCAAAGCTGATTCTAAAGTTGTGTTTATTAATGGCATGAACTTGTGCTCTTTCTCTGTGTTTATATTTCTCTGTAGTGTGAGAGGCAAGAAGCAGCTTATTAATGTGCAGAAAGTGCATACCAATGCTCAAATCATGTTGAAGCATCCAAGCTAGTATAGGGTTTCTGCAAGGGATTTATAAATGGTGTTTGAGTTTTAAAAAATGCCATTAAAACAGTAGTTATGGAGTTCCTATATCATATTAAGCCACAGTTTGTTCAATAATAAGTTGTGGCACAAATCAGGTTCACATATTATGTTAAGCCTAAAGCCCTAGCTTTCATATAACTAACAATAACTGGTTCTTACTCTCCTACTGTAGGAAACTGTCCACTAGTTTAGAAAAGAGACACCAATGTCATCACTTCATCAATCTCTAACCAATTAGTATTAGGTCCTTCCTTCCTTATTTTCTGCAAATCTTTAACACATCTCATAAAATCAGACTGCAATCCTGGAACAAGGTTAAACTTTAAAACGCAAACTTATATTTGGCATGAATGGATCTCAAGTTTATGTTTCTTTTCTTCTGCTTCCAAATTTAGTTAACTATAGATTAACAAAATTAAATAGAACCTGTACCCTTCCAAATTTTCTTGAGCTGCAGCTCTTAAGAGTTCTGATATTCTTACTAAAATAAATGGAAATTAGAATGCGGGAACATGTGGAGCATAACAGATTTCCAGAGTTAGTGAATTTCTTCCAACCACTGAACCACTGTAAACTACAGTTAATCTTAACAATAATTTATTTAAACATGTTAACTTTATAACAGAATGTTTCACCAACTCTTAAGAAAATTTGGAACTTCCCCAAGCAGCTGTGTATGAAAAAAAAACAGCACATGTCCAAGGTCCCATGAAATATTAAATCATGTTTTTGCCTACGTAGCACATAGCTCAGATTAATTCTTACAAGTATCCAAAGTCAAGCATCTAGTGTACTTAAAAAAGAATAAAATTATTTTTATATATCACAGGGGGGAATGGAACTGTTTTGATGAAAAATTCAGGGTAAATGAAAGAGAAGCTACTTTAAGCGAGCAGATTGATGGAGTTGACAGGAACATAGCTTGTATATCTAAATGTGTAGGGCTTGATCTCCCATCGCTTGGAAGACGAGATTGTTGATTTGACTGAGTGCTGAACCAGGTCTGTAATGAGTTCAGTAGGAAGGAGGACAACAGGGAAAATGAGATCTCTGTTCAATGGATTTCAAAAGGAATCAAATCTACAGCAAGTGCTAAAGGAAAGGGAAGGTTCATCTTAAAAAGAATGCAATGTATCATGCTCCCTCCAATGGATTTTATTCTGTTATTTTAGAGTGTGTTTCTAGTACATGCTTATTTACACTGAGTGATCGTTAAATGGAAGGAAATGTTACAATAAAACTCTTGTTTTCAGTGTCTCTAGAAACACATGTTACAAGTCCACACAACATGCCAGCTACACTAAAATGAAATTAGGTTGTTTCTCCAAACTAAAGAGAATATTTGTAGCTCCGGGTTGAACTGTCAAGTCCTTGATGCACTTCAAGCTTGGTTGTTTTCTTGCGAATGTTTCATTACTCAACTAGATAACATCACCAGTGCACGAGGAAGCACCAAGAACTCCAGAGAATGTTTCTGCTTCAACATGTTGTATGGAACCAGGAATTGACAGCCTGTTGTGTGAATGAAATTATGCCAAAATATGGTTTTCTTCTTTAGGAAGACCATGTCATTATACACAGCAATTATGTCTAGCTCTTATTTTTTGAAATGGACTCGCCTCTAAACTACATTTGGAGTTCAGAACATCAGAATAGAATAATAGAGTTGGAAGGGGCCTTGGAGGTCTTCTAGTCCAACCCCAGTTCATTTATCTCCTGAACATTTAAAAAAAAAAAAGCTCTTAATATGCTTCCATTTAATTCTCAATGGAACTGCATCAATTATGAAAATGAATAATATTTCTTTGCATATTCATTATTGGATGCTATTAAAAGATGTTTTACATTGATTATTATATTGTTATTCTGCTGATATTGTTCTATAGTTATATTTTACATCACTTTACTTATACTGTGCTTTTGGATAAGTATACATCAAATAAAACTTCTACATTCTCAAGGGACAGAAGAATTTTCAACTACCCTACAGAGACCAACAAATTGTATCTGGCTTGACTAGGCAAATTTGAAATTATATGAAAATTACTACCATCAGCACCAGATGGATTCGCAACTGGATGACCAACAGTACTAATGTTTAATTCTCAATGGAACTGCATCAACTGGATGCAGTGAGGTACCTCAAGGTTCTGTCTTAAACCCAATACTCTTCAACATTTTCATAAATGATTTAGATGAGATAATAGAATCAGGAAAAGCCAAATGCACAGGTACACAATAGGTGGCACCTGGCTCAGTAACTGTGAATTGGATCTAATAGTCCTAGTGAACAGCCACAAGTGTGAGCCAGCAGTATGCTGCAAAAAAGCCAATGCAGGCTGTCATCAACGGAAAAATAGTATCAAGATCACGTGAAGTACCACTTTATAGTGCACTGGCAAGACCACATGCTGTGTCCAGTTCTGATCACCATGGTACAAAAATGATGCTGAGACCCTAGAAAAAGTGTAGAAAGGGGCAACAAAAATGATAAGGGATCTGGAGGCTAATGTGTATGATCAGTTGTGGGAATTTGGTATGTCTAGTCTAATAAAGAGAAAGATTGGGGATGATAGCACTCTTCTAACACTTGAGAGGCTGTCATAGAGCTGAAGTGGGGTCAACCTTTTTTCCAAAGCAAAAAAGGTTAGGGCAAGAAATAACCGGTGTAAAATTATGACAGGGAGCACCAATCTAGAATTAAAAAGACATTTCCTGACAGTGAGAAAATTAATTAGTGGAATGGCTTGCCTCCAGAAGTTGTGGAGGCTTTCAAGCAGAGGCTGGACAACCTTTTGTCCAGAATGGTATAGGGTCTCCTGCTCAAGCAGGGGGTTGACTAGAAACCTCCAAGGTCCCTTCCAACCCTGTTATTCTATATTATTCTACAATACTGTTTTTTAACATGCTGTGCGACTTCAGAGCTTAGGGGCATTTTATTTCCCATCTGCAAGCAATTTGGCCTCATTCCAATTGTTTTAGAAGAGAAAGTTGTTTTTGTGGCTTTTTAGCTTTCCCCCATGGAAATCAATCAAGGTCTTCCCCCAAAAAATGACCAAACAAATGCATACATTATGGCACAAAGGTACATAAAGGGGATGCAATTTTTTTTCTTCCTCTTTTGAAAAGATTTCTTTTTCACTTCTCCCTGACACCCAGACACCATTCAAAATCCTTTCCCAAGTTCTGTTCTTATCCATTTATTATGGTAATCCCTTCTGCCTATATACATATCTAGAGGGTAAAAGGGGTCAAAAGTGACTTTCATCCATATCACCGTATGATTGCAATATTTTCTCCCTTAAGCTGCCTTCAAAGACAATCCTGAAGATGTATTATTATAGAATCATCCCTCACTTGGGATTGCTGCACTGATTCCTGGTAATTCAAAAAAATCTGGAATTACTTATAGTAATGTTGCAGGACACCAGGATATGTCAGGGGCTACCCTACCACATTTGATTCTGATCATACAGATAGTGCCTATTGAGAATCCCACTTCCATATCAGGACAGGTGCAAAGACTTTGAGCCAAGTGTATGACTCTCTCCAAAATAACCTCCATCTTTCAACTCTGCTGCCCTAGACAGTACAGTGAAATTTGACTTCTTTCTTATTAGGAAGGATCTGAATACTATTTGATTTCAATGGGCTTTTGGCCCCAGTGCAATGCAAGGTTTCTTTTCAATGGAAAGTGTTACATTATGCTTCTGTTTGTTGTCTTTTCTATGTTGTGAATTGCCCAGAATCTCACCGTTGAGGCAAAAATAATAAAGTACTGGATGAAGTTTGTTAAATTACAACAACCACATAAAAAGACATCCCTTACTGTGATGTATAAAAAGCTGTGGTATCTAAAATTTTCTTTTCTACTCCAATAATGAGCACGCATGAGAGTTCTATGTTCTTTTGCATTTGGCCACATTCCCGTCATCTCCACCAAACATACACAGCTGCAAAGCTGGAGAGAAATAGTTTAGTTCTCTTCATGTGTTTTGCATTTCTAAATAAAATGATGAGAGAGCAGGTGGATTTGGATACTAAATATTAATGTCCTAAAACTTGGAAAGATGATGCTAGTCAGTATAGACAATGGTGGTGTTCTCCAGACTTGTTTAACTTCATCTCTCAAGATTCTGAAGCTAGCATAGCATCATGGGATATGAAGGAAAGCATACCTGGAGGATATTAATTTGGATAAGGATGATCTAGTCTAAGGCACCTTTCTCTATTCAAACAGAGAATTGCTGAATTTGCTGAATTGTTGAATTCAGCAATTACTGAATTGCTCTTTCTGTAGATCAATCTTAGATTTCTTTCTCTACATCCAACCCATTCCACAGAATTGTTCTGTTGTGTGGAAAATAGGAGGAAGGTAATATAAGGTATAGTCACCACCTTGAGTTATTTATAAAAATAAAGGCAAGATATAAATAAGTGAATAAATCTATGTGCATCTAATATAATTTTGAAATAATTTTAATGTAATACTTCCTAAAAGGAGAAGTTTCAAGAGACACAATTTTGAACACAACTTACAAAAGTAATTTATGCAAGCATCCATGAAAAGAGCCATACAAGATAGTCAGTTTCAAAGCAGGCTAGTGGCACCTGTGCTACCTCCATGTTGTTGAAAAGTGACTGTCAAAATGCTAACTTTTATGAGAAGTGGGAATGTTTTCTGCCAAAAGAGATGGGCAAATCATTTATATGTATGAGAGAAATGGAAAAAAAAAAAACATGGCTAGGTGGGAAGGAGCACAGCACTACATTGTAGGCTTCTGTGCAGAAGCACAGCCTTTCTTAAGCATGTTGTTTTGCGAAAGACAAGTATTAGGCCTCATTCAAGCAGTTGCTTAAAAAAAAAAAGCCTTTACGTTTCAAACCGAGAAACACGTTGAAGCTTTATCAGCAAGTTATTTTCCTCTGTCAAGCTTTGCACTTTTCTGACCATAGACAAGCTGATACTGCCTAACTCAACCCCACAGCTGATGGGGTGATTGCCTGCTAAGTTGCTGTTAGTCTGCAGACAGAAGTGCTGATTCTGTTCCCGTGGGGCAAAGCATCACATCATGCATTCTTGGAAACCTCCGCTGCTCAATGCACTCCACGAAAAGGAGAAGGAAGAGGAGGAAGCAAGTCTCAAATTATAAATCTGAAGGGTTTTATTTTTCACAGTTGTGGCTATCATGATTTTTTTTTCATTGAATTTAAAGCCCCTGTCACACTGCACCAACGGATGCAAAGAGGATGTAAAACGGACAAAAAAGCTTGCCATCTGTTGGTTAACGCGATGTATCCGTTCTGTACTCACTGCCTCCGTTTTGCTTCCTCTCTATCCGTCCAGCATCCGTTTATGGACATTTCACCCGCTCAGAAAGTTTTGAGCTGCTCAAAACCTTTGCGCAGAAAATGTATCCAATGCGTCCGTTCTGCATCCGCTATGCATCCGCTATATCCGCTAAGTATCCGCTGCGAATCCGCGCAACTCGCATCCGCTCAGATGCAGGGAGGAAGCAGAACGGACGCAGAACAGATGCAGAACGGATGCCTAATGGATGCAGCACGGAAACAAAGCATGTAAAACGGAAAAAACATCCGCAGAGGGGACCTATCTCGGATATTAAGGATGTCTAGAGGATGCCTCGAGGATGCCTAGAGGATGCAAAGGGACACCTATACTGCCTATAAAAAGGGGGAGCAACACATCTGGATCTCACTTTCAGACCAGCAGCCCTGCTGCAGACCTCTGCAGCCTTCATCTGACTCTTGTTCTTCCACAGCATCCAGTCATGTCCACCGTGGATCGTAAGTCCTTTTGGCAGCCACCATCCTTCTGCAACAGTGCGAAGCCATCTACAGGCTCTGTGAATTCTACTACGGGAAGAAAAAGGGGCGGCCAAGAAGCGTCTGGGTACGAAGATGGTTCGCCAGAAGAGCAGAGGACAGACTGTACAACAAGCTGATGGTGGAGCTCAGGAACGAAGACACTCGTGCATTCCAGAACTTCATGAGGATGCCTCCAGCCATGTTTGACGAAGTTGTGCAGCGGCTGACACCCAGGTTGACCAAGGCAAACACCAACTTCCGGCCCTGCCTGGAACCAGGGCTCAAGGTGGCCCTGACTCTGCGCCACCTGGCCTCAGGGACCACCTACAGGAGCATGCAGTACGGCTGGAGGGTGCCACACAACACCATCAGCATTGTGGTCAGAGAAGTGGTGCAGGCCATCATCGAAGAATACAAGGAAGAGCTCCTCCAGTGCCCCTCCACTCAAGAAGGATGGAAAAAAGTTGCAGAGCAGTGGAAGTGGAACTTCCCCCACACCGTTGGAGCCATAGATGGCAAGCACGTGGCCTGCAAAACTCCAGCCAAGTCGGGGTCCACTTATTTCAATTACAAGGGCTTCTTCAGCATTATCCTCTTCGCCATGGTCGATGCTGACTACAAGTTCATGTACATCGATGCTTCAGGCAACGGCTCATCTTCAGATGCCCAGGTATACAACGCCAGTCACCTCATGGAGGAGCTGGAACGCAACCTCATTGTGGGCTTTCCAGATCCAGAACCCCTGCCCAACGACACACAAGATGTGCCCTACTTCATCATGGGGGATGATGCTTTCTCCCTCACAACCTACCTCATGAAGCCCTACACCTCCAAATACCTCACCCTTGAAGAGAAGATCTTCAACTACAGGCTGTCCAGGGCAAGGCGGGTGGTGGAGAACGCCTTTGGCATCCTGGCCAACAGGTTCCAGGTACTTCTCACCACCATGCAGCATCACCCAGAGACCGTGAGGAGGATCATGGAAGCTTCCTGCATCCTGCACAATCTCATGCGCACCCGCTACCCAGTGTTGCAGAACAGGCTCGTGGACCTCCAACAAGGCAATGGGGACATGGAGCCTGGGGAATGGAGGCAAGGGTGAAACCTGATAGACACTGAGGATGTGCAAGGCCCCAACAGAGCCTCACATGAAGGGAAGAAGCAGCGCAACCTCCTGAAACACTGGTGCAACTCCCCAGCTGGAGCGGTGGAGTGGCAAGACAGGATGATAGATGTTTAATGGATGCTTCCTTGAGCCTGTCTCATAACACTGATGAGATTGGGCCATGTATGTTGGGTGGGCCTACAATGAACAGGGCATTTAATAAAGAGTTTTGTTTATGTTTAAATGTGTGGATCAATGCTTACGTTGTTATTGATAATAAAGGGCCAAAGGTGTGGCACCTGGGAGGGTGGACCATACAGTCCCACTATGCTTGCACTGGAGGTTTATCTATCCCACAGCTATTACCCATCCCAAAGGTATCCCTGCCCATCCCACTGCTATCTTAACCTATCCCACAAGCATGCAAAGGCTTAAACCATTTCTAAAAGTTTCCACCAAGACTTTATTAAAAAAAAGAAACGAAGCAAGTGTATGAATCAAAAATAGACTTTACTAACAAGAAGCTATAAAACAAAAATGAGTCTCTGGCACTCCTCTTGGTCGCTCAGTCTCAGGGGTGAAGGGTCCAGGTGCTGTGGAGGTGGCTGGTGCTGGAGTGCTTGTCATCAGCTCCTCCAAAAGCAGAAGCAGCAGAAGCCCCAGCCCCAGAAGAGCGAGCCCGTGCTGCAGAAGCCACAGCAGAACCAGAGTGAGGGCCAGGGGGCGGGATGGTAGCCCTGTCCCTCTTGCAAAGGGTGGCAGCAGATGGCTGAGGCTTGCTGTGCTTCCGCATGGTTGTGGGGTTGCTGGCTGGCAGGGAGGCTGGCAGGAACCAAGGCTGGCAGGAAGGCTGGCAGGCAGGCACCAAGGCTGGCAGGCAGGCATGAACCATGGCTTGCAGGCAGGCAGGCACCAAGGCTGGCAGGCAGACTGGCTGGCAGCAAGGCTGGCAGGCAGGCAGACAGCAAGGCTGGCAGGGAGGCTGGCAGGCAGGCAGACAGCAAGGCTGGCAGGGAGGCTGGCAGCAAGGCTTGCAGGCAGGACAGGCAAGGCAGTCAATGTGTCTGGAAGCAGGTCTTTCCTCTGAATGGTGACCTGCTTCCGAGCTGCTTCCGTTATATCCGCGAGGCTGACGCAATGCATCCTCCCGGCATGAGCAAATAACACTCGGCATCCACTAGGCTTCCGCTGCGCATCTGCTGTGCATCCGCTCTGCATCCGCTTCATCCGCTGTGCATCCGCTGTATTCGTTCCGCATCCGCTTTGCTGAGGTCCCGCGGAAGCCTAGCGATGTGCCATCCGCTCCCATCCGCTTCCATCCGCTGGGCTTCCATTCCGCATCCGCTTTCCATCCGCCCTGCGTCCTCCCCCCGTCCGTGTTATCCGCTCCAGTTATGCAAATTTTTGCCCCTTCTGAGAGCGGATAACAATGGATGGAACATTTTTCTCGTCCGTTGTGTCCGTTTTGCATCTGTTGGGCAGTGTGACAGGGCCTTAAACAACTTGGAAGATTGTAGCTGGAGAAGAAAAGGATCTGAGAAAGTTCTTTAGGGGATCAGAAGCAAAACATGTTAGAATACTCTAGAACAGGGGTGTCCAACTCACGTCTTCACGGCAGTATCCTGTGACGTATTGGGACTTTTTTCCCCTTCGCTAAACTGGGTGTTGGCATGGCCAGTGCATGACGCATCTGGCCCGCAGGCCCTGCTCAAGAAAGAACACTCTAAATCAGTGTTTCTCAGCCGTGACAATTTTAAGATGTGTGGGCTCAAATTCCTAGAATTCCCTAGCTATTCTCCATGCTGGCTAGGAAATTCTGGGACTTGAGGTCCACAGATCTTAAAGGTTCTAGATATACTGTTCTGCAATTCCAATCTTTCTCAGTGGAGATGAATGGTATTTTATCGCTAAAAATAGGAAAAATTTCTGATTGTTCCATAGTCAAAAGTTTTTGAAATCCATGTTCTTTTTGTCCTACTAATGGGAATGTTTGTGACCTCTGTTCAGGTATTTTTTAAAAAGCAAACAAATTCCCTTTCAACAGTACCAGCCAAAGTCAATAGGCTCAGCACAGAAAAAAAGGGCTCTTCTCCTTGTTTATATCTTAGAGATGAGCAGATTGTCAGAAAAGAAAAAAGGGTATCAACATTACAACCATAACTGAGATTCATGACCAGGATTCAGAGTTCTGTAGGCCTAGATCAGGAGGAAAAAACTGCATTTATTTCACATTTCAAGATTTGTAAATCAATTTCCCTCTGCCCTATTTATTTAAAAATGGCAAATTTCAGTTAAGGTTACACTGTATTAAAATATTATTTTTAAGGGGGGGGAAAGCTTACTATTCCTCAGTCCAGTTTAAAAAAAAAAAAAAGGAACTGCTTATTTTTCTTGCCCAGGACATTCCCAGCCAGTGACATGAGTGGAAAGCTTCATTGAGACACTGCCCACTGATTTAATTATTGTATTATAGACCTGTACAGAAATACGGTTAGTCAGAGTTTCCATACCACCTATTAAAAATAAATTGGACTCTGAGTTAATATAAGGTTGCAGTGTTCACCAAAATCATTACATCTGAACAATCATTAAGCTTGGAACCAAACCAATCTGTAGAACTAATGTAACCTCTAGCAGACAACTTACACCCAAAGGAAAAATGAAAATCTTTCGAACTGATAAATTTAAAATTTTCAGTTTAGATGATAAATCCATTTTTATTATACGACATCTGCCTTCATATACGAATGGGCCCCAAATAACTGTAGATTGTATTGTAAATAAAGCCATTCTTTTCGGCCTATCATCCAACCATAATGCTATTTGCTTACATATTCTGCCAGTCCTGATCAACAATAACAAATGGACTCATGCATTGCTCTGAGGCATAATGTAATTTGTTTACAATTTAGCAGTGAATAAGCTATTCTGGCATCTTGGCCAATGTTGCTTATTCAACAAATCATGATTAAAACAAATAATTTTACAAAAAGTAAGCCTCAAGTCTCAAAACAAAAAAAAAAATATGCAATGTATAATAGAGATGACTCGCACCCACAGTATGCACACATTTCCAAGAATATACAATATCTACAAATGACATTTGATCAGTGATAACAAAGTCCTTCATTTTCAAATCATACATTGTGGAGACAAGCTATCTACTCTCTGCTATATGCAGATGGTATACTTGTCCAGAGCTAATCTACATGGTTTATTACGTTTCTGTGATGACCTGGGCTGTGGCACAAATATAGTCAGAAAATCAGTTAAGAGTCCCTTTATTAGCTCTAACTTTGCCCCCAATGTCCTGGTTACCTTCTGATCTGGAGAAAAGCTCTCCCAGGAACAGCCTTTGGCTGCAGAGAATCAAGTCCAAAATGTTGTCAACAAAAACAATAAGTCTACTCAAGGTAAGATGAGGCAGGGCAAGAGAAGGAATTCCAGACTTGAAGGAATCGCAGTAATTCAACCCAGTTGGCAAGATGCCAGAAATACAGATAACCAAAGTCAACACAAGATAAACTCACATTTGTTCCCAGAAAATGCTGCTCTCAGCTTTCATCTCTTTTAAATTCTCTTCCCAGGTGTGCCTAATTAAGGGAATCATGGCCCTTTCCTCCCCCGTAAGCCACACAACCCACGTTGCTCTCTTCTCCATTCCTCCCTGTGTGCTCTAAGATGAAGAGGGGTGGACCTAGGTCTTCCTCCGAATTCTCTCTCCCTTATTCTACCTCTTCCCTGCTCTGCCCTGCTGGACTTTGCCCTTCTCCAGTTTCCTCCATAGCCAATGGAGCCACATTCCTGCTCCCTGTCAGTTGTTCTTCTTCCTCCTCGGATTCAGACTCTGACAGGGGCATGACAGTTTCACTTTCAGTTTGGGTATACAGTAGTCCTCAATTTACAACCATGTGGTTCGTGAACATTTAAAACTACAACAGCACTGGAAAAAGTAACTTACAACATTCTTTGCACTTGCAACTTGCAATCGCCATTTGCAACCTTTCCAGCTGACTTGTGACATGCAAACTCAATGGGGAAGATGGATTTGCTTAATGACTGCATTATTCACATGACAACTGCAGTGATTCACTTAACAATCATGGCATAAAAGGATCATAAAACTGGACATGAGTCATTTGACAACCATCTTACTTAACTATGAAAATTCTGGTTCAGTTGTGATCATAAGTTGAGGATTACAACACAGTATTAACAGTAAAGACCTTCAAATTTCTAGGTTCTACTATATCATATGACCTAAAATAGACACTTAACATCAAAAAAAGCACAACAAAGAATGATATTTCTGCACCAACTCAGAAAGCTCAAACTGCCCAAGAAGCTGCTGATCCAGTTTCTACAGAGGAATTATTGAGTCTGTCATCTGCACCTCTATAACTGTCTGGTTTAGTTCTGCCACCCAACAGGACAGACACAGACTTCAGAGGATAATTAGGACTGCAGAAAAAACAATTACTACCCACCTACCTTCAATCGAGGACCTGTATACTGCATGAGTCAAAAAGAGGGCTGTGAAAATATTTACAGACCCCTCACATCCCGATCATAAATTGTTTCAACTCCTTCCCTCAAAACAACACTATAGAGCACTGCACATCAGAACAACTAGACACAAGAACAGTTTTTCCCCCGAAAGCCATCACTCCACTAAACAAATAATTCCCTCAACACTGTTCAACTATTACATTATTGTTAATCTTCTCATTGCTCCTTATCACCCATCCCCTCCCACTTGTGACTGTATGACTGTAACTTTGTCACTTGTATCTTTATGATTTATATTGACTGTCTCCTAGTATGATTTGATTGCTTATTGTACCCTATGACTATCATTATGATTCTTGACAAATGTATCTTTTTTTTTATGTATACTGAGAGCATTTGCACCAAGACAAATTCCTTGTGTAAATCCTGCCATGTGGTAAAGAATACTGTGATTATATAATATTGTAATATAATCACAATATTATATATTATATATTGTGATTATATATTACATATTGTGATTATATAATATTGTGATACAATATATTATATATTATATAATATTGTGATATAAGAATATTGTGATTTTTGAGTGAATATTGCTATTTAGACAGTAAATCAGAAGTTAAAACTTTTACTTAAGATACACTATGGAGTGTGTGTGCGTGTGTGTGTATGTGTGTGTATCAAACATTATACAGCAGAATCAAGTACATATATTTTGCAGGATTTAATCTTCAAATTAGACCTAGGAAGTGCACTTTGTCCCTAAGAACAACGTTAAATCATTCTAGTTTAAAGACTCTTTTAACCGTTCACAAAAGCTGAATGTCCTATTAAACAAGAACGTTTTAAAAAGCATTAAGGCCATTTTAACAAATGACACTGAAATTTGTCTTCTGCAGTTCCCATTTCTGCAACTTGAATATAGACTCCCTCTTATTTAAATGCACATTTGGTTTAAAACTGTCTCTCACTTTCTTTCCAGCTGTAGTGTAGTTTGTGAAATGGACTCATTTCAGATTTAAAAGCCTTTATGTTTTCTTGTGAAAATACCCTAAAAGTGTAGGGAAGAAAAAAAAATGCAATCTCCATCCCTATCTAATTCAAGCAAGTACTATACTTAAAGGGACCAAACATATTATTATAATGATGCTTTTGGCTTCTGACTATTCCACAACCTTCCTTTAAGGGTACCAGAAGCATCACTTAGGATCCAGTGTCATCCGGCTTTTCTATCACCTATGCATTTCTTCATTGGCTTAGGGCCAAACTATTGATAGTTAAGTGGGGGAGGCCTGTGGAAGAATCAGGAGATCCTCTATTACAAGGATTTGCTTTCTGGAACAATGTTTTATGTTTTTATTAAATT
>BLBF01000018.1:32695658-32715345 GCA_015471245.1 Laticauda colubrina
GCACTACAATGACGTGGGATAATACCCGAAGGAAGCTGAACAGCATATATATGCATATGTATATATGTGGAGTGTGGTATTATAAATCTACAGAGAGAGAGAGAGTGAGAGTGTTTACGTGTGTGTGTGTAGATTTATAACACCACACTCATACAACGCATATACATATATGCAACAGACAATCCAGTATCACTTTCCCCGAGACCTCTGTTCACATCCGAGCCAAGATCGCTTTAGCCTGGGGCGTTGCATAAACTCAGCCACCATCCCGTCCAAATGATTTACTAGTGGAACCAGAAACTTGTGTTTGACTGCGTGAATTATGGTTCGGTTCACCTCGGCAAAGCACAGCCCGTAAATAAAAGCGGCTGACTGCCTTTCAAAGGCACCCCGATCAAGTCACCCAGGATCATTTTTCAAACGGCTAGCGCGCTCTCCTCTTTCTCCCACTTGGCCTGCGGTTTTTTTTTTTTTAAACAACAACAACAACGAAAAAAACTTGGCGGGGAAACCCGCTTTCTCTTTCAGGGGAATCTGAGCGAGGAGGCTCACTCCGCCGAGCAACCGCAAGCCGCCAAGGGGGAGAACCCAAGCAAAAGACTGAGCAGGTGTCTGGTCACCACGTGGGTTTGGAGATGCCGATTTGTTGTACCCGAACCAACTTGGCCGCTCGGATCCGAAAGTCTGTCGCGCGTTCCCGGCCAGCGTTAATTTGCCCCAGTTCTCCCTTCGGTCCCTTTATTCCCCGCCAAGATCCCACCGAGGGAGGTGAGGCGGGGCGGGCCCTTCAACGTACCTTTGGCGTCTGCCCTCCTTCGGGTCCCGCCGCTTCCAACTTCCTCCTGGCCCCGAGAAAGAGAAGGAGAGCGGCGATCCACAAGATCCCCAGGACAGACAACGCCAGCCTTCGACTCATCCGCCTCATCTCTAGTTTGGAGAAGAGCGAGGAAAGCGGCGGAGGTGGGGCGGGGGAGAGGAGGGGGAAACAAAATAAAGTCTTCTGCCTTTGGGAAAGCGGCGAGGCGGGGCGGGGTTGGAGCTGACTGGCACGCTTCCAGCCCCTCTTAAAGCGGGCAAGAGCGCTTCCGGCGGGATGAGTTCAGGCGAGCCCCGCGAGGGGCACGGGAGAAGTAACCACCTTCACCCTCCTCCCTCCCTCCCTCCCTCCGGAGCCAGCCCAGGAAAGGACGAAGAGGAGCGGGAGCGACGCTGGCAGTCCCGGGCCGTCCTCCCCGCGTGGGGTTGGCGGGCAGGGGAGGAGGAAGCTGGAGTGGGAGGCGCCAAGGGGGGTGGGGGTGGGGAAACGGACCGGGTGGGTCTTCCAGCCTCGGATCGGAGAAGAGCAGGCCAGCGGCGGCTCTTCCTTGCTGCCGGGTTCCCGGGCGTCAAAAGAAGGGACGATCCCTCCGTGGCTCAAGCCACTGGCATCAAACGGGAGACTCTCTACCCGGGCCTCTGCTGGCACCGATTTCGGGTGAAATCCCGACCTCAGATCGGTCCGCCGCACTTCCTCCTGCCCTGGGAAGAGTCGCCAGGTTTCCCCGCCGGCCGCGCACTCCCCGGGACCGAATCGACAGCCAGGCGGGTTGGCTCGTTTTCGCTTTGCCTATTTATCCCTTACCCAGGTCAAGCTCGCTCGCTCGCCCGCCCGCCCGCCGGGGAAAGGCTGTCTCTCTCTCGAGCCTCCTCCTGCCCTCCGCTTCGTTGCTGCAGCTCTTCGCCGCCGCGCCGCGCTGCCACAATCCCCCGCGAAGGAATTGTGCTCGCCCGAGCCCGTGGGGAAGGCTCCGGCGGGGGATTGGCGGCGAGCGAGAGAGGAGGGAGAGACCTCAAAAGAGGCCGGCTTCAAACTAGGGGCCGACGCGGACTCGGCTGGCTTGAGTTGGGAATCGGGCTGAGGGGCCGAAGGCGGCAACTTTGGAGCGAGTTCGGAAAGAAACGCCTGACCCTGCGCGGGCAGGAAGGGAAAAAGAAAGCCGCCTGTGAGGGAAATGTGCGGTTTGACTGATGGCGGAACAACTCGTGACCGTCTTCACGCACTTTGGTGTTTCCTTTGCGTTTACGCGCCCTGCTTCAGAGGATGAGGCGAAGAGCAGCTGGGGGCGCAGAGCGCGATACCCTGCGCGTTTGTGTCAGATTACATCTAAACCCTCGGGCACCCCACCTCGCTGCGAGCCAGCGAGTTATTTCAAGATGAAGCATGCGGGGAGGGGAGGGTTAGTATCGCCTCAAGTTGCACAATTTCCCCGGTTCCTCATCCCGCCCTCGCCTATCCTTTGCCAGTTATTACACCAATGGGGGTTAGTCAGGGCAGTCAATCTAAAAGCACTTTTTCCGGCTTTACTCCGTGGCAGGCAGTAATACATGCCTCCCTTCATGAGAGGTTGGAGGTGGGGGGGGGGGTTTCTCCTGCTTGGAAACCGCTCCAAGCATATGTGGTACCCTCTATTGCAAGTTGCTGCACCATCTGGAGTACTTCCTTTGCATCATCTCCTGTGGTCCCTGAAGGAAGAACCACAAGGAGAGGCTGCCTGCAGAGGCACAGCTTGAGAAATAATAATTCTTTTAGGTAGGGGCTGGCAGACTCCAAGCTTGTGGCATCTTGTCTTTGCTGAAAAGTCATTTCTTCAGAATTAAAGACTTTTAAGCCAGAAATCTGACTTGAACCACCCAAAATCAAATGGGTTCACATCCTAGTTGCCCATTTTGTGACTAGCGTTGCTCTTTCTGCAACAATATTTGGGGGAGGGGTTGCTTTGTTGCTCTTATTGTTAAATAATTTGAAATCCAAAATCCTGGTTAGCGTGCAGCAAGATCAACAAAACTGACTGGTTCACAAAGTCAGTTGCCACCTAACATGCAGGCTGAGGCAGCTGGGTCTAGGATGTTCCAACTTCGTTACTGATAGCCCATCAATAGTAAATTATTCAGGGATGCACTAATAAATCTGGATCTACCTTCTGCCTCTTCTAATAACATTTCATGATGTTTCCACAATAACTAGCAGCAATTGATAACTTTCTAGTTTGTGATGAAGACACCTAGAATTTCCAGTGCACAGAGGTCTTTTGTGTTTAATCATTTTTGTAATACTGGCACAAGGCATTTGATACATCCACTACTATAAGGAGGATCCAATTATACTTTCCAACTTAAAAGCACTTTCTTACTTGTTTGCCTGGAGACAATTCTTCCTTTACAGGCCTAAAATGAGTAGTAAAAGGACTCACTTTATTCCAGGGCAATAGATATTTTTGTTTGCTTTTCTCCATTTTTTTTTGTAGTTACATCAGTGTTACCAAATGAAAATGCAGTGAAATCACATGTAATAGTTTGTGCAGAGACAATTGATATTTGATGTCAAACTATCGTTTTATGCTTTAAGAAAAAATAAATTCCTGAGAAAAAATAATTGGTTGGGAAAGCTTTAAAAAATCATTTTTCCCAGCAGCATAGTACAACTTTATTTACTTCCATGAAGTAAATATTATTCCATGAATACTATTTTGCAATACTATTTGTTGTTGTGAAATTTTGTAGCAAAAAGATATAGGGTACCTTTTTTTATTTTGTTAACGCATAAATTAAACAAATTAAGCAAAGAAAGAACATCCAAACATTTTGTTGAGAAAAATTGCATGCTTTTCACACCCAAGATACAGTTGCTTTTATATTCCATCTCTTATTTTAACAAAAACAGCTGTTTAACATTTCCGATTACAGTTAAAATATAGTATGAAGATTAATTTGCTCAATTGAAACAGCAGGGGGAAATTCAGGTAGGTGGAATTTAATTACTGGATTTGGAAAGGAGGATGTGAGCTTTTAAAGCTGTCAGAAATACTTAAAAATAAAATCTTCAACAGCAGGGGTGGGATTCTACCGGTTCTGTCCACTGATGTAGAACCGGTTGCTCTGAAAAACAGCATAATACATAGCACTGGTTCTATGTCTGCTGCTGTTTTGGCCCACCTGCCAGCCCGGGCTGTTACCTGACCTTTATTTCCTGCTTTTTCAACTGCAGCTGCTTTGTGTGACATAGCTGCAGTTGAAAAAACAGGGGGAAAGGGTTTTTCCAACCATTGTGCACTTGCACACAGCACTGCTCAGCTGTCCGGGCAGCTCAGCAGGTTGTAAATTGCATTCGTAGAACTCATGCATGTGCGTGTGATGCAAAGCGACAGAACCGGTAGTTATACCAGTCAGATCCCATCCCTGATCAACACGGAACAAATTTCTTTCCAGAAAACCTAAAAAATACCAATAGGTGAGACACCTAGAAGCTCAATGTCTGTGGCAGTAACGTTATCATGGAGGGGCAAACAAGCACGTTTCCAGACCATGTTGATTCATTTTTAGAGATGTATATTTGATACAGCCAAAATAAGCTATTTTAGAGTTCTTAGATGGCTATCCAAAAATTGAGTTCTCTATCAAGTGACAAAAACAAATCTAGACTTTTCTGAAACCTGAAAAAAAATTATTTTGCTCTTGCAAGACCTATAGAAAATCAGGCAGATGGCACAAAAACAATGGGACAGAAGGAATCCTGACTGACTGGACAAACATAGGGAATGCTTTATTGTGGGTTTCTACTACTTGGAGAAAGGATGCTAATGTTTAGCTCATAATCTTACATTTTGCTTTGCTACACATTGTGTTGCATTCTGTTTATTAGGTTTACACCCAACTCCAGATCTCACAATGATATTCTCCAAAATGGAAACGATACACATGTTTTTCCTCTGTAACATCATCTTTCGATAATTTAAAAGCTCCCTGAAAAACTAGTCTATGCTATAAATAATAAAGAGATAATAAAATTAAATATATATATATCCAGATAACATGGAGGTATTGTGAAATTGATAAACTTCTGCCAGATTTGGATTATGTTCTTCCAATAGGAGCAGCTATGCAGTTTGGAGGTACTTCTACAAGGTCTCTGGTTTTGTAGATTAAAATAATAGCCAGGAGCACTTTTTATTAGCTTTGTTTGGCATAACTTGTGATAATTATGATGTCATCATTTGGTAACTTCCAGGCATAATACTGCATGAGGCAATGTCTATGTCTAGTCTAGAAACTTAATTCCAAAACAGATATCTGACAGAACGCAAAGACAATATTATATTTTTCCCATAAGAATTGCTAATTTGTTCTGGACTGATTTTTATCATTAAATCCATGTAAAGAAGCTTGCAATTATTTTCAACCTAGTGTTAATTTCAGTGCAATTAAACACTGCAACAAAATGTGATGTTCTTCCAATAGATTTGACTACACTTGTAATTTCATTCAGAACTTTTTCACAATAAAAGTTATAGCCACGTATTAATTTCCACTAGAAGACATAAAGCATTTTATATCCAAAATGTGCTTTATTGTATTTCTCTCTGGGTCTCCTAATAGCTCCAAGTATGGCTGTTAAGAAGTTTGATTCCTAATAGTTGCGGTTTGTTGTGGCAAAGGCAGACACCAACCCTTGTGTGATTTGAATAAACTATTTTGAGATTTATTTTACCTTTGATTAAAATCAAAAGGCGCTGTCTGAAATTCAATTTCAATAAATTAACAGAAAGTTGGTGTTCATTTAGGGAGCAATTGTAAACTCTAAACCTCTGTTTGATAAAGTGTCATATCTTCCTCAAGTTTAAAAATCAAATTGCAATCAAATATAAAACATCTAATACGCTCCAATTTCAAAATATACTTTTTACACCTACAGTATTGCAAGTATCATGTGAGCAAAACTTTTCCTCATAGGACTAGTGTCAGTGAATAAATTAGAAACTGAAACAGATGTGAGATTTTTGTACTAGCAGGCAGACTAGAGAATGAAAGTCCATAAAAATCTCAAATAGTTCATAAACCAATGGAGGCAGAGACAGAAATATGATGAAGCCATAATGTTCTGTACAGACCAGTGCAATCCTTTCTACCATGACTTTTCCTTATTTGCTTCTTGTTTATTGACTATTTGCATTCCCCACAACCCACCAACTATCACATTAAATTATCACATTAAACAAGAAGAAAACCTACGCACCAATTCCATCTGTGCTTTCTACAATTTTGTAAACAAACTAAAAGACTCAAGGTCCATCCCACCCCCGAAAGGACCTAATGGTAAAGACTGCAACGATGACACCATTAAAGCAAACCTCTTCAACACATTTTTTGGCTCAGTATTTGTAAACAGCAATGGATCATGCTCCTAGTCGAACCACAGACAACTACAATGATCTAATACATACCGATTTTACAGAAGACAATGTTGAAAAAGCACTATGCAATCTAAAACCATCTCTATCTATTGAACCAGACGGAATATGTGCCTACTTAAAAAAACTATCCACTGCCATAGCCGAACCTCTCAGCATAATCTTTGAAAAATCTTTCAGGATCAGCTCCTTGCCAAAACTATGGTCACAAGCCACAGTTATCCCCATCTTCAAAAAGGGAGACCCCAGCCTAGTTGAAAAGTACAGTCCAATCTCTTTATGCTGTGTCACCTGTAAAGTCATGGAATCAATTATTAACCAATCCATTATCCTCCACTTAGATACAAACAAACTACTCTCTCATAAACAATTTGGTTTTAGGAAAAAACTATCATGTAATCTGCAACTCTTACACTGCAAAAACATGTGGTCTACACAACTCAATCAGGGCAAAGCAGTAGTCGCAATCTACATAGACTTCTGTAAAGCCTTTGATTCAGTGGTACTCGACAAACTATTCCTAAAACTAAAATCTTAATGGTATCTCTGGACACCTGCATAACTGGATGGAAGCATTCCTGTCAAACAGACAACAAATGGTCAAAATTGGGAGTGTCCTATCAAATTCTGTACCTGTCAACAGTGGTGTCCCCCAAGGCAGTAATCTAGGACCAACTCTTTTCATACTCTACATAAATGACCTCTGTGATCATATCAAGAGCAACTGCATTCTGTTTGCTGATGATGTAAAGCTATTCAACACCAGAGACAATACTGCTACCCTTCAAAAAGACCTTGACTGTGTATCAGAATGGTCAAACAAATGGCAACTTCAAATCCCAACAAATAAATGCTCTGTCCTACATATTAGCAAAAAAAATCAGAAAATAAAATACAGGCTGAATAGTCAAGCCCTTGTTGATGATCCAAACTCTGTCAAGGATCTTGGAGTACTCATCTCAAATGACCTAAGTGGTAGAGCCCACTGTAACTACATAGCCAAAAAGGCATTAAGAGTTGTTAATCTAATCCTAACATCGCTTTTTCTCTGGTAATATTACACTAATAACTGGAGCATACAAAACATTTACTTGACCAATACTCAAATACAGCTCATCAGTCTGGAACCCACATTACGTATCTGATATTAACACAGTTGAGAAAGTCCAGAAATATTTTACGAGAAGAGTTCTCCACCCCTCTACTCATTGCAGAATACCTTATGCCACCAGATTCAAAATTCTAGACTTGGAAAACCTAGAACTATGCCATCTTCGGTCTGATCTCAGTATGATATATAAAATCATACATTAGAATGTCCTACCTGTCAATGAATACTTCAGCTTCAACCGTAACAACACAAGAGCAAACAATAAATCCCATTCTTTGTTTTTCTCGTATAACCTGGGTTTCCAGGTTATACAAGGCAAGTGCTCAGAGGAAAGGCCTGAAAAGTTCATTAGCTATCAAAAAAGGAGATATGCCCAAAAAAGGAGATATGAGCATGAGATATGCTCATCTTTGCTGTTTTTCTGTGGTTTGGTATGGATTCAGCTATACAGTATCAACAAGGAAAGAAAAATAAGAAGAACAATAATGACAGAAGACACTTCACTACAGGAGGCAGTAGAGCAGACTCACACAAGCTAAACATGTGGATGAGACCCAATTACATCTCACTGATTCCTTTGCTCTTCTTCAAAACTATTAAGAAACATTGCTGCAATACCGGGTAGAAAAAGGTTGCGTGCAGGTCCTTGAGCTACAGCATGACACACAGTAAGATTTGGTTGAACTGCTCCTGCAGGTATGGAGCATTGCCAGTTTGCTAAAGCCAAATGATCTGCATGATTCACAATATTTTCTGGCAATTGTTGGCAGAGGATTTACTCCTGCTGAATTCAAAAATTTGGCATAAGCACAGCCACCCCTGAATGAGGTTGGCTGGTACTTGCATGGAATATTTCTATGCAAAGCAGCAGACCAACATGATTGTGTTGTTTCTTCCAGAAATACCTGGCTTTATTTTGTGTGTCTTTAAATAGATTAGCACATACCTACTTACCTATGAAAGGTTAGAGGGCTACCATGTGATTAACGTCCTGGTGTGACATATAGATACTGACATCAGTTTTACTCATAGAGACAGTGCAGTAATCAAAGTAATGGGCAAGGTTCAGGTAGACCCAGCTTCTACATCTTCTAGGCATGGAAGTCAGTTGGGTGATGGTAATCAATTGGGTGATCTTGGGCCAGTGACCTTTTTTCAGCCTAAGTTGAGAATTAAAAAAATAAATGTTTAAGCAACATGCAAAGACCAGCATGTAAATTATAGTCAATAACCTTCAATGACCCTAACCTTTGTCATGCAATGGATTGATTTGGGCTGATGGTTAGAATAATGCTTCCAAGAATGCAATCCATAAAAATCTATTTTGTGTTTAGAATGGGCCATGAAGATTTTACATTATTAGAGATAAACAAATGTAAATGGGGATCAGGAAGCCCTCCTGTATATTGAGTTAGACTAGTACATACTTTAGAAAATGTATCATATGAGCATTGGTCAGAGTAGGCAAATATCATTACAAGGTCATCATATAAATAATTACACAGTTCATAATTGCACACAATAATAATTCATATCATTGACATCATTACAGCATTTGACAGATGCTTATCTATATCAATTACATTTTTATTTCACCTTTCCTAAAAGAAACAAGAATCTAAAATGCTTCTTTCCCTCTCCCCAATATTATGCATATGACAGGCCTGTGAAATGACTTAGATTAAAAATAATGACTGATCCAAATTGAATGCTGTATCATCCTAACAGGATATATATTAAGCAATATGAGGGGTCCTTGGTGCTCTCTGAGCTTGGTTTTTTTTGAGATGTTTAATTATCCAAATTAGATAACATCAGTGCTAGTGTGTTTATAACTAGCACTGGTGACGTTATCTAGTTTGGTAATGAAACATCTGCAAAAAACCAGCCAAACTCGGAGACCATCAAGAACCCCTCATTTCAACCTTAAGCTACAAATGTGCTCCTTTATTGATTAAATAATGTGTTCTTTCTTTGGCTTTAGCTAGCATGTTGCATTAACCAGCCATTGTGCTTTGTTATCTATGGTTTATAGTTTAAGAATCCTGCCATGAATGCTTTCTTAAACAGACTCTGGTTAACAAATTTCATTAAATAATTTCTTATATCACAGAGATGTAGTACTAGCAGAGATTTCTTATCCTCTAGATCACCGGTGTCAAACTCGATAGCATAACATGACTTATCGCAATGTGTTTTTGCCTTTGCAAAGCTGGAGTGGGCATGGCCTACATGTGATATATCCAGCTCACAGGCCATCAGTTGATAGGCTTGCATAGTGTTCTGAAAACCTACCAGACATAAATCTATGGCTCAGAAGTACAGTGTTATCTTCAGTTTCTTGACACACATCTATTAATGGTATAGGCATGTTGGTATGAAGAAAATATGGCAACTCTAGCTATTCTTTTGCATACTTACTGGTTTTAAAGTAAACCTATTTGGGGTAAGGGGAGAATCAATCATTATCAACATGTGCTGTGCGAATTAGCCATACCTATCCTACAGGTGCAACCATTGATTTGACTGTATTGCTGCTCTGATATAATATATCCATCTTTGAATTAGATAATACTTTATTTGAGAGATAAACATTGCTGGGCATTCTGGAACTTTGCAACCCATCAATCCCATCCAGCATGAACAACATGCAGGAAAGACAAAAGTTGGTAGTACCATAACATTGGAAGTTGTACAGCTTCTCATTATGTTTTTGTTGTTGTTGTTGTTGTTTGTTTTTGCTAACAGACTGAACTAATTATAAGGCATTAAAGTCAGAATTCATTTTAACATATGAAAAATATATGGGCAGTGTGTGTGTGTATAAAATGTCCAGTAATGTTACAACCAGCAATTATGTACATAGTAAAAATTTACTGTGTTCATTAATATCCAGCATGCTTTGTTTAATATCCAGCATATGTGTTGCAGTAATATTGTATTCACAAATTATTTTAGTTCAAACTTTGCAGAGAAGATTACATTAAGTGCCTGGTTCTGAATATCACTTTTTTTAGATGTAATATATAAGTTAAGTCAAACAGTTAAATTAAGCTTTAATATTATGCATGCTCTAGGAAGGGGGAAAACATCTACAGGAGTAAAAGTATAGGCAAAACATTTTTTAAGGAACTTTAAACTTTAGTCTAAAGTTGAGCAAGAATAAATTAGTGTATCTTTAATTTGCAACTCACAGTAAAGATACTTGTGGCATATTACAACCCAAGATGAGATTAAAACTGTCTCTTTTAGAGAACAAATCTTTGTTGAAAATTAAAAAATCTAGAGCCAAGGAAGAAAATAGTAAGGTAAATACAGTAGAAATTAAATTACATGTAAGATAATAAACATAACTTTTCTGACAAAAATGCAATCAAAAGATGCTGCCTTGCTACTTTGAGAAACATCTCCCTCTGCTGTGAAAAAAGAGATATTGACAAGGTCCTAGCAATTCTCATAAATTTCTCGTGATTTATTTCTTATCACCAGAATGAAGTTATACATTCTTTCCTAGTTTGTAGAAGGCCATTTAAATCTATATAAAATGAATGTAAAAGGCAGTTGTTCCTACCTGTGCTGAATTCTGATTTGTTGGAAGGAAAGACAGCATCTATGAACTTCAGAAAAAAGGTGGGAGGCAGTTAGTCTTTGGAGTGCAACATGAAAATGAAATGTTATCCCCATTTCTTCGAAGTTTAAAGTGTTTTTTTTCAGGGTTGTCAAACTGGCAATCCACAGGCTGAATGCATCACATGCAGGCCACACTGACCCCAGCTCCACGAAGGGTTAAAAAAAATCACAAAATGTCACATGACGGCAACATGATGCCGTGAGTTTGACACTCATATATGTAGGTCCTTGAAATGGAACAGATAGGAAAATCATTGCCTGTAGATCAGTTTAAAGAAAATGTGAGGATGCCCCCTCAGACAAAACATATAATGATGTCTAGGTGTGGAAGAAGAATGGGAGTCAAAAGAAATACTGATGAAATTTCACAAAGCCTTACTGTATATCTCCATCATCTGAAAGATCACATTAGTTACTGATGTGCCATAAGTCTGAAATCTGATTTTATCTGTTTCTTTGGCCAGCAGACTTCAATCTCCAATTTACTGCAGCTCCCTGAAACATTCTTGAAATTGGATTTATTCATTCTTTTAAGATAGAATATTTCAGTCAGCAAATAGTTGGGGCTTCTTTGTTTTCTAATGTTGCTATTCCCATGAGATGGACAAAAAGTAATCATTGTTTTATTTTACATTCTATTCTGGATTTATTAAAACAAAGTTGTATTTCATTTTGTGGCTCAAGGGAGATTTGGGAATTTCTCAATGGGAAGAATTGTCCATGGCACTGATTTAGGCTGGGGAAACTAACCTTTCTTGTAGAGGCTTTTTAAGCAATTTGAACAATGGCTTGACCTATGTTCATTATTAAAGGATAAAATGATTCCAGTTGGTAATGGCATCAGTGCTTGCCATTTTTAAAAGCCTTGCTATGCAGGCAGCTTGAAAGGGTTCCAAATTCCAGGCAAAAGAAACCTGCAGTCATAATCACGGATGCCACCTGAGCAGGAATTTGGAGCAAAAGTTCAGGGCACCATTTAACTGGGGAGAAGCAGATAGTTAAAATTCAACTGATTTATACTTCATAGAAGGTCCAAGTTATTTAGAATGGCTGTTTGAAAAATGATTCCAAAGTGCTTGAGAACTCAAGCAAGCAAGGAGCTCTTTGCTTGTTAAAGCAAGCCTGACTTTTGTTCAAGTTTATGCACAAATCTGAAAATATATATACACACATACACACACACATATACACATACATACATACTCACACACACAACACACACACACACATTGCTGATTTAAGCACTCTACTCCTTGTAATTAATGCAGAGCTTGAAGCAATAACAGCTTTTTTTAGGAAGCTTTAATAAATTGCAAACAGGTACCATGCTCACATGAGGTCTGCTGTACTTTTCTGAATCATTTTCCTGTCACTTGTGGGACACATCATTCTCACCCACCAAATGTAGAATAAATAAGGTTCAGCCAGGTTTTCCTTCTTGAGTCTGTTGCCATTGTGTACATGTAAGGGTTAAAGTCCTCCCTTTGGGGAATGAGCATGCTAATTACAAAATTACAATATTTCCAGTGGGCTGTAAATGGTCCGAGTTTAATTTCTTTTGCCATCCATTTCTTCAATTGCAGTTCATCTGTCTGCGTGTGTCCTATTTTCCCTCTAGTTTTTTTTTAATGTTTTGCTAATCTTTAATAATAAACATCAAGCTATTTTTGCTAGCTGAACAGAGCGGTGCATCTGCTTGCTTTGATTTGCATGCAGGAATGGATTAATGGAGAATGTGCTGGATGTGAAACTAAAACAGGAAATTACCTCCAGCAGTTTTCAACATCACTTACCATCATCACTCATCTGAAATACTGGCTGAGTGCATAAGCTACTCTTACTCAAGGATAACTAGGAATAATTAAACTAACCCAAATATTATGTGTTAAGTGTGGGAAAAGATTGACTTGAGACCAGTTAGACTTCAGCTCTTTTTATTTCTCTTGCTGGACTGAATTGGCTGCTGAGCCGCAGCAGCCTTTTTTATAGCGGCTGTTCATGGCTTTCGGCCAATGACAGTTCTTCAAATCTCCCACCGACGGGCGGGCCAATCCAAATGCAGTATTTCAAGTATGCAAATATCTAATACCCCTCCCCACGTGGTCCAGTCCAACCAATCAGGGCTCCTTATGTTACGTAGTCACGTAAATAGGCGGGGCTCTTATGATTCCTACTGGGCCTGCGCAATCCAGTCGCGGTGTTGTCTTTGGGCTGTTCAGACAGGTTCGCTGTTCCTCTTGACCTCCTCCGTGGAACCTCCGGGAAGGTAGAGTCAGCCATGCCGCTCCCGCCTGGTCTATCCGGGCTGGTTGAGTCGGCTCGGCTGCTCCCTTCAGGAGAGGCTTCATGATGACTTTCTGCTGCCTGTTCCCTTCTCCCGAAGTCCTTTTCAGGTATGTGACTGTGATTTCTTATCGGGGCTACTGGTGGTGTTGGTTGGTGCATTATTGGTGGTGTTTGTTTGTTTATTTCTCATGTTTGTGGAGGGCCTTCCCCTCCCCTCTCACTTGTGTTTGAGGGATCTTCCCCTTCACTGGTTTGGTTGTTCTTTTGATTTAATGTTTGAGGTGGTTCATTTGTGTGTGTGCGTTCTTCTCCTTCGTCCTTTTGGTTGTTTGTGTTTCTTAATAATGTTCTTGATCTAAGCTGGTCTATGTGTCTTCTCCAGCTTCTTCCATTCTCTGTCTCCACTCTGTATGATCGGGGTCCTGTTACCTGGGTTATTTTAGCTGGTATCCATAATGGGTCCCCCATGAGGTTTTTTGCGTATACCAGGTCCCCTATCCCAAATGTATGGTACTTACTGGATGAGTCTGTTGGCTTTTCAGGGCTGTATGTGGGGTGTAGCCTGTCTAGGTGAGACCTTAATTTTCTGCCCATTAATAGTTCTGCTGGGCTCTTATTAGTTGTGGAGTTTGGTGTGATGTGTTGTATGGTTAGTAGTTTATAGATTTTTTCCTGGATGTCTCCAGTTTCTAGTTTGTGAAGTGTTTCCTTAGTATAATGGGCCATGAGTTCCACCCGTCCATTTGTAGCCACCGGCCCAGAGCTTTCAGGGCATGCCTTATTCCTTGTTCGTCCAGGAACCTCTCAAATGTTAGTGCCATGAATTGTGGCCCATTGTCGGATACAAGTAGATCCGGTAAGCCATGTGTTGCGAAAAGTTTCCTGAGCTGTCTGATTACAGCTTCTGTTGTGGTTGAGTGCATGACGCTTACCTCCAGCCAATTTGAGAAAGTGTCTACCACTATCAAAAATGTATGACCTTTCATTGGCCCTGCAAAATCAATGTGTATTCTTGACCAAGGTTCCCTAGGTGTTTCCCAGTCTAGTATCAGTGCAGAAGAGGGTGCAGGTCTAGATTCTTGGCATTGTTTGCACATTTCCACCCATCTCCCAATGTCCTTATCCATCCCTGGCCACCATACATAACTCCTGGCCAGAGACTTCATCCTTACAATGCCTGGGTGTCCTTCATGTAATAAATTAAGTATTTTTTCCCTCAGTATGTCTGGTATGATCACCCTGTCCCCCCATAGAATGCACCCTTTTAATATCGAGAGTTCTGTTTGTCGATTCCGAAATGGTTTAACAGTCTCGTTACCTTCGGTGTCTGGCCACCCTTTACCTACCCAATTTAAAATTTGCGCCAGGTCTCTGTCTTTCACAGTTTCCTTCATGATGTCTGCTGCTGTTATGGGTAGGTTTGCCAGCGTCTCAATTTTCAGGGTTGATGTGTTGGTGCAGGATCATCTTCTAATTCAAGTAAGGGGGAACGGCTCAGGGCATCAGCATGTGTAATGTTCTTACCTGGCCAGTGGATTAATTTGTAGTTGTATGCAGCGAGGAACTCGGACCATCTCATCATTCGCGGTGACAGTATGTTTGGTGTGGCTTTGTTCCCTGCAAGTATTCCTAGCAGGGGTTTGTGATCTGTGATTAGAGAAAAAGTTCTGCCATTAATATATTCGTGGAAACGCTTGACCCCTGTTATTGCAGCCAGCGCTTCCCTGTCCAATTGGCTGTAATTTCTTTCCACTTTAGATAGGGTTTTTGAGTAGAAAGCGATTGGTGCTTCCCTTCCATTGGGCAATGTGTGGCTGAGTATTGCCCTGATGCCGAACGGTGATGCATCGCAGGTTAAGGTTAGTGGCAAGGTTTCGCTGTATTGAATTAGTACAGAGTCTGATGTCAGTAATTCCTTGATTCCCTGGAATGCAGTTTCTTCTCGACGCCCCCAGGTCCACGTGGCTTTCTTATCCAGCAGCCTGTGTAACAGTTCCACTGTCATTGCCTTGTGTGGCAAAAAGACATTGTAAAAGTTAATAAGTCCCAAGAAGGCTTGTAACTCTGTTTTATTTCCGGATCTGGGAGCTTCTTTGATTGCTCTGATTTTCTTTTCTGTGGGGTGAATCCCTTCTTTATCTATGAGGTATCCCAGGAATTCAACTTTGTCGGTGGCTAGTTGGCACTTCTCTCTTTTCACTTTAAGTCCCGCCTGTTTAAATCTTTGTAAGACTTCCCTCAGGCGGCCTTCCAATTGTTTTTTGTCCCTGGCTGATACTAGTACGTCATCGAAATATGGCCTTTGATTCCCTGTAATAGGTGCTTGATTAGACTTTGGAATACCCCTGGGGCCCTGCTGACTCCAAATTGCAGTCTTTTGCATTTGAATGCCCCTCTGTGAGTCACAATTGTTTGTGCTTCCACTGTTTCTGGGTCAACTGGCAATTGTTGGTAAGCTTGTGCAAGGTTGAGCTTTGCAAAGACTTTTCCTCCCCCCAACCAATGTAAGAGTTTTTGGGCCACCGGGACGGGGTATACGCTTTGTTGTAGCGCATGGTTGAGGGTGACCTTATAGTCACCACAGATATGCATGGACCCATCTGGTTTAATCGGTGTCACAATTGAGGTTTCTCACCTTGCATGGTCTATTGGTTCCAATACCCCTTGTGGGATGAGTTTATCTAGTTGCTCATCGATTTTTGGTTTTAGCGCGAATGGGACTCGCCTTGCCTTTAGCCTGATTGGGGCTATGTTTGGATTTAAATTAAACAAGATTGGGGACCCTTGGTACTTGCCCAGTTTTCCATCAAAGACGTCCTCGAATTCTTGCATCAGGTTCTCTTCCCAGTCTGTCTCAGTGACACTGTTTACTCTGGTCATTCCGATTCCTAGGGATGCGAACCATTTGAGCCCCAGTAGGCTTGGGCGATCCTGGTCTACTATTGTCAGTGGAAGGATTGTCTTGTATTTCTTTAATTTGACTTGGAAATGTCTGAGTCCAACTACGAGAATTCTGTTCCCTTGGTAGTCTTTAAGGGTGAGTTTTTGTCTCTCTAATTCCTTCCTTTCTATATCTGGTATCAGGCACTTTAGGGTGTTCCATAATATCATGAATAAGTACGACCCGGAATCCACCTCCATCTTGCATGGCTGGCCTTCTATTTTGACTTGTACCTGCACCTTCCTTGTGTTGATTGCACTCAAATGTCCAGTGATTATTGTCTGATGTGTTTCTTCCTTTCTGTTGCTTTCGCTGAGCCGCTTATTTCTGTTTTCTCGGCTCCAACGACTCCCTGTCTGTCTTTCTCTCATTCGGGGGGGGGGGTGCTTCCTCTTCATCTAGGGCTGTAGCTATTTCTGTTCCGGCAGACTCTACCTATGTGTCCCTGCCTTTCACAATGCCTGCACAAAATGTCAAGGAAATGGCACTTGGAACGTGGGTGGTCCCCTCTGCACCCGTCACAGCAGAATTCAGTTCTCCTTTCTCTCCGGTCTCGTCTGCTTTTTTCTGACTGGAGCCTGTTGATTTCTTCTTCCTCATCATCAATTTCAAACAGGTATTCAATGTCCTCATGGTGTGTCGTGGTGGTTGGCTTTTGAGTTCCCTCTGTCTTCTTTTCTTGGGCTGTGCTAGGATCTTTTAAGGCTTCTTGTGTTGCTTTATTCATCATCCGCATAATAGCTGCTGATTTCTGTGCTGCTTCCGCTGCAGAAGCTTCTGCAATAACCTTGGTTACTGTGATTTTGGGTCTGGTCAATAATCAGTTCTGTAAAGTGAGATCTCTAAGTCCAAGGACCACGCGGTCCCTCATGGCCTCATCCATATTGAGAAATTTGCACACTCCGCCAATGTCTCTTAGAGCTGCAACGAAATCTCCTATGCTCTCGCCTTCCTTTTGGTCTCACTTGTAGAAATCGTGCCTCTTAATGAGGCTTGAGACGGCTGGCACATAATGGGCTCGTAGCATTTTGTCCAAATCTGGCCACGCCATCTGTTTCACATCCCGGGGTTTTGCCAATGCTTTGGACATCTTGAAAACTGTGGGCCCACAATGGGTTAGGAAAATGGCTCTCTTTCGGTTTTCGGATATCCCCTGTAGATCATTGCTCTCGAGGAACATGAGGAATCAGTCGATGTAAGAGTCCCAGTCCTTTGCCGCTGGGTTGAACAGTGCAGGTGGTGAGTTGCTGCCGGCCATCTCATCTTTGCTCGGTTTTGTTGCCAAATGCTCAACTGGTCTCCTTTGTCTCAGTATCCCACCCTCGTCGCCAGTGTTAAGTGTAGGAAAAGATCGACTCGAGACCAGTTAGACTTCAGCTCTTTTTATTTCTCTTGCTGGACTGAATTGGCCACTGAGCCGCGGTAGCCTTTTTTACAGTAGCTGCTCGTGGCTTTCGGCCAATGACAGTTCTTCAAATCTCCTGCCGATTGGCGAGCCAATCCAAATGCAGTATTTCAAGTATGCAAATATCTAACATTTTGGGTTTACAGCAAGGATGTCAAACTCGCATCATCACAGCAGCGTCACATGACATTTCTTTTTTTCCCTTTTGCTAAACTGGGCGTGGGCCAGCATGTGATCTATCCAGCCCATGGGCCTTGAGTTTGACAGCCCCGATTTACAGTAACCCACTGAACCACAAATCAATTCTGTGGGTTGGCTCAGATAAAATTAGCATGTGGTTGCCTCATTTGTTGTTCAAGCTAACACAAACCCTTTCTCTTATGCTTAGCAATTCAGCTCTAGAAGAATCATGAGGGGAAAAATATGTTTGGACTCATGTTAAGGAAACATGTTTCATCATACTGCTTTCCTTTCGCCCTTGGGGCAATTGTTTTCGATTCTACCTTGAAAGAACTCTTTATCTGTTAATAAAAGGATTCATGGAGGAATAGTCTAGCCACAGATACCTTATTCTGCCATTCTCTGAACTCATTTCAAATAACTCCCCAAAAGTACCAGCTTACCTTCAAATTCTTCATTTCCCCTTCCTTTCCACTATTGCATGTGGTTTAGCATATTGGGTTGTAGGAACTGATTTGTTACTATGCTCAATTTATTAGTCTGTTTGATCTTACTGGATAAGAATTATGTGGATATTAAACTTTAAAACTTAGCCTTCTAAGTAAAAATAAATAAAAGGATATTCCATGATCATGGACTGATGAAGTCCCAGACAAAAGATAGGATATATTGTGTATGCATAAGTTGATTTAAAACTTCTCTAGACTCATGGGTGGAAGCTGTAGATAGAGGAGCCTTAGCCAAAATTTGGCTGGTGGGCCAGTTGCAATCTTGTATTGAGCAGGAAAGCTTGACTAACAAATGTCCCCATACCTCTAAGTCAGACCCCCACAGTATACTTTACATAGCTCTGCTTTTGAAGACTCTCCAGAAGCTCCAATTCATGCAAACTACAGCATCCTGCTTGCTGATGTATGACAGCTGCTATAGCTAAATAACACTGATTTTGGAGGCGCTGCATTGGCTCTGAATATGCTACTGTATGCAATTCCTAAGCTGTTTTTAACCAATAAATATTTTACGACTTGGCTTCCAGGTATCTCCTAAACAGACCAATCTGTCTGATCCACTCAGTTCAAATGAGAATACTAAAGGATCCCCATTCCTAATGAAATAATTTCATGGAGATGGATGAGCAACAAAAGACAATATGTCTTTATTACAACTACATCTGTATGGCATATGTGGAGATTTAGGTGGAACTCTTTCTTATGTGCAAGAATGCAATTTTGACCAGTTTTTGGCAGTGAATTTAATAATGTATTTTAGGATTTTTGTATGCTGCCCAGAGTTAATTCAGGTGGCCATATAAATTTGATCACGACATAAAAATTTTATTTGTTTGTTTGTTTGAAAAATATGTATAGGGAATGTTGATGAATTTTGTGAAAGACAATTGCCACAAGGTCAGAAACAAGCAGTCTGAAAACAGACTAGTCTGTTGATGAAACAAGCAATAGATGGGAAACATCCCTTTTGTGCAAGAGAGAGTGCTTTCAAGCCTTTTAAACTGCACAGGTACGAAGAAAAGATGCAATAAGTTAAAGCTTAATTCAACTATAGATGTCAAATTGATATTTGGCAATTATTGGAATTTCCTCATGAAGGTTTTACAATCTACAATAATTCTTATGAGAAGATTTGTGTCCCCTTTCAGTGTAGAGTTATCAAGAGAATCTTGATGGTTTAAGAGTTGTATGAATGAGTATATATTTGTTCCATTGATTTTAATTTTTACATTGTAAATTGCCAGGAGTCTTTCCAATACAGGTAGTGAGGCGTCGCTCTCCCGGAGGGCTCCCCACGAACTGCCGAATGGGTTTGAGGAAAGACATGACACGCGTTTTCTCCTCGGGGTGAGCAAGCCCCGAACTAGCTCGAGACAAGCTCTTTTATTGAGGTTCGGGTGG
>BLBF01000018.1:32715355-32771744 GCA_015471245.1 Laticauda colubrina
TAATGCAAGGCAAAATTATCTGGTCATTGCAGTAATATTTCTCCACAAGGTAGCCTTTGCCTTACCATCAGTTGCTTAATGACATCACATTTATAATAACCATGGAAGAGATGCTTTACTGTCAAACTCCAGCCTGGAGATGAGACAGTGAGATCCAATCGAGTCCAGTTCTTTATTTGCCTACACCTAATAGACAGAATCTTGCCAAATTAAAGCTATCACTTTAAGGCTAGGTCACACTGGCTGACGGATGCAAAACGTATGCAAAAAGGACACATCGGACGAGCAAAATTTAGGGGGTGGCTCCATCCATTGTTATCCGTTCTCAAAAGTGCCCCAAATTTGCATAAACAGAATGGAAAACAACGGAAAGGAACGGACGTGGGGAGGATGTAGAGGGATGGAAAGCGGATGTTCGCAGGAAGCCTAGTGGATGAAAGCAGATGGAAGCGGATGACACATCCGCAGGGGTTCCGGGGGAGAATAGCGAAGCAGACGCATAGCGGAAGGAGCGGATGCGTAGCAGATGACGCGGATGCATCACGGATGCCTATAGGATGCATAGTGGATGCGTAGTGGATGCAAAGCGTTCACTGCGCATGCGGAGAGGATGAATTGCGTCAGCTCCATGGATTTAAAAGGAAGCAGCTCGCAAGCAGTCAGCATTCAGAGGAAAGACCTGCTGCCAGAGGCATCTTGAGAGAACACCATGGGGAAGAAGAGGAAGCCTGTGCCTACTCCTGCCAGCCCTGGCAAGAAGGACAGAACCACCATCCCACCCCTTGGCGCTGACTCTGAAGCTGCTGGTGCTTCTGCTATTGCTGCTGCTGGTGCTTCTCCTGCTGCTGTTGCTGGTGGTGCTGCTACTGCTGCTGCTGCTGGTGGTGGTGGTGGTGCTGCTGCTGGTGGTGGTGCTTCTCCTGCTGCTGCTGGTGGTGCTGGTGCATCTCCTGCTGGTGGTGGTGCTTCTCCTGCTGCTGCTGCTGTGGTGGATCAGCCCCAAGGCCCTCAAAGCCTGCTGCTGAAGGCCCTGAAGGCCCTGCCAGAGGGAGGAAGAGGCAAGGCAAGGAGAAGGGAGAGAGGAAACAGTACTCCATTTCCGAAGACCATGAGGAGGAGGTGCTGGAATGGCTGAGGAAGAAGGAGTACCTGTGGAGGAAGGGCCACAGACTCTATCACGACACCAAGAGAAAGCAGGCAGCTTGGAGAGAGAAGGCGGAGAGCCTGGGCTACACTTCAGATGTCCTCCTGGGGTGGTGGAAGCACATGCACACCTGGTATGGCAAGCTGCACCTGAAGTAATCCGGGCAGGTCACTGTCAAGCTCACTGACCGGGAGACCTTTGTCATGGCCAAGTGCAACTTCCTGGAGGGTGAGATCCGCCACTGAGGAGCAGCCCCTCTGTCAACCCTCTCCCTCAGACAACCCACAAAGAGCCACTCCTCTTCCAGCCAGGAGACAGTTACCGTGTCCAGGCAGGTGTCTTTGGAGGGCCCCATGACAGAGACCCCCCTGACAGCTGCACTCCCGATTCCGGACGATGTGGAGGATCCCCTGTCTCAGATGAAGGAAGAAGAAGCAGCCACCAGAAACCAACCCACACCCACACCCAGCTCCACCTCCACAGAAAGCAGGCAGAGAGGCAGACCAGAGGGACAGAGCCACACTGTCCTCTTGGAGATCAGGGACACAATCAAAGCCAGCACAGATCTTCTCTCCCAGCTGGTCCACTTTTACATACCATCCTCGAACTGCAAGCCCTTCATCACCTACGTGAGCCAGACCCTCATGGACTTGCCCGAGGTCCAGTACCAGGTGGTGAAGGAGAGGATCACAGCTCTTCTGCACCACCCTCCAATCCAAGCTGAAGCTGCTCCTACCCACTCCAGGTCTACTCCTCCACCCCAGGCGATGTCACAGCCCTTCCACGGATTTCAACAGCCCCTCACCTACCAAGGCTACCACTACCAGGACTTTCCACAGCAGAGGCAGCCCTTCCCAGTCCAGGCCCAGGTTTCTCAGACGCCACAGATGCCACAGACGCCTCACCTCGCCCAGCTGCAGACCAGACAGCCCCACTACACTCCTCCTTCCTCCACCCCATAGCCAAGCCCCTCAACAGAACATCTGTCATAGGTCTTGGGCTTCACATCCCAGGTACTTGATGAAGGGCCTCTCAACCTCACGAGAGCTTCCTGCACACACCATCTCCTGTTGTACTCTCGGGGCCAGGCACCCCAATGGTGCCTCAGACCAGCGCTCCAGCAACAGCCACCTCCACAGTCCCTGGCCCCTTTACATCTGAGACCATGGACACGCCTCAGAGTGACTGAGAAGAGTGCCAGAGACTGAGTTGTTACTTGCTCACTTTATCTTTGCTTAAGGCACTTTACTTGGTTCATTTTGCTTTTTAATAAAGTCATACAATTTGTTATTAATAAAGGTTATCTTTGCTTCACACACTTGGTTCATTTTTTTTACTTAATAAAGTGTTGGTGAAAACTTTGAAAAAAGGGTTAAGCCTTTGCATGCTTGTGGGATGGGTAAGGATAGTTGTGGGATAGATGAGAATAGTTGTGGGATAGAGAAGGATAGTTGTGGGATAGAGAAGGATAGTTGTGGGATAGATAAACCTCCAGCGCAAGCATAGTGGGACTGTATGGTCCACCCTCCCAGCTGCCACACATATGGCCCTTTTTTATCAATAACAATTTAATTATTGATCAACACATTTCAACATAAACAAAACTCTTTATTAATGCCCTGTTCATTGTAGGGCCACTCAACATACATGGCACAATCTCATCAGTGTGATGAGACAGGCTGAAGGAAGCATCCATTAAGCATCTACCATCCTGTCTTGCCACTCCACTGCTCCAGCAGGGGAGTTGCACCAGTGTTTCAGGAGGTTGCGCTGCTTCTTCCCTTCACGTGAAGCTCTGTTGGGGCCTTGTACATCCACAGTGTCTATCAGGTTTCGTCCTTGCCTCCATTCACCAGGCTCCATGTCCCCATTGCCTTGTTGGCAGTCCACGAGCCTGTTCTGCAACATTGGGTACGGGTGCGCATGAGATTGTGCAGGATGCAGCAAGCTTCCATGATGCTCCTCACAGTCCCTGGGTGATGCTGCATGGTGGTGAGAAGTACCTGGAACCTTTTGGCCAGGATGCCAAAGGCGTTCTCCACCACCCGTCTTGCCCTGGACAGCCTGTAGTTGAAGATCCTCTCTTCACGGGTGAGGTATCTGGAAGTGTAGGGCTTCATGAGGTAGGTTCTTAGGGAGAGGGCGTCATCACCCACGATGAAGTAGGACACATTTTGTGTGTTGTTGTGTAGGGGATCTGGATCTGGTTTTCCACTTGGTGTCCTTCCACATACTGTAGACATCCTCCAGACATCCTAAATATCCGAGATACGTCCCATATATGAACGTTTTGTCCCTTTTAATACTTTATATCCGAGCTGCATCCGCTTTCATCCTTTCTATGTCCGTGCTACTAACGCTGTGTGGATGTTCCACGTACCTTTTGCTTCCTCCCTCTTTCCGGATGTTGATGTGAGTTGCGCGGATGCCCAGAGGATGCCCAGAGGATACAGCAGACGTGTAACGGATGACAACGGACGTAGAACATTTGTTCCCCGTATGTGTTGCGGATGTAGATCGTACATGGCAGAAAGTTCATCTGCTCAAAAAGTTTTGTGCAGCTCAAAAATTTTTGAGCGGATGAAATAGCAATAGATGGATGTTTGATGGATAGAGGCATATGAAAGATGTACTCAGTGAGTACACAACGGATGCATCGCGTTTTCCAACGGATGGCAAGCGTTTTTCTCCATTTTACATCCTCTTTGCATCCGTTGGTGCAGTGTGACATGGGCTTTAATTACTAGATTTCTCAAGGGAGATTCTAGTGATTATCTTGAATCTCTTCCCCTGCCCTTCATTTCAGGACTATGCAGTCTCTAGATCTGTGTCTTCTTCTGAGAAAGTTCTTAGTTGGCAAAATCCTCTCCCTGTTCTGCTGCAGATGCACAGTCTATTACATCTATGGGCCATAAAGACCCTCCCCCACCCACTGTAAATTATTGCCCTGCCCTGCCCCCCCAATGGTCACATGACTCCATGTTGGGTGCTTGGCAACCAGTTACCTTTATGACCGTCATGGCATCCTGCAATGACAAGATCATGATTTGTGACATGCCAGTTTCCAGCAAAGAATTCCATGTATATGTACAGTAAGCCTTTGCGAAATTCAATAGTATTTCTTTTGCCTCCCATGCTTCTTCCATAGGCATGATGTCATGCATGATGGTAAGTAATTCCATCCTTATGTGTATTAATAAACCCAATGAAATATGAGATTTCCATAAGTCAGTTGAACAAATTCATACCTTCTATTGAGCATTGTGATTTCCTTCACTTGCTCAAATGCGGATTTTTCAGAGATGTTTATTTTGATTACCTCTATATGCTATATTTAGAAGAAATAGAATCAAATAACTACATGGATCCCTGGAGAAACCCCTTGCCAAATGTCATTTTTTCTTATAAATTGCAAAGGTTTCAAAAATATTAAATACTTCAGTGTTTTCCCCTTAAAATATTCTGAGGACTTTTCATCAGTCCCTCATCTGAACTTCTGCACTCAGGTTATTTTAAAAGTCCATCTCCTCTAAAAATGAGAAACAAATTTGAGCCACATAAATGCTAAAGGCTTTCTATATCTCTTCTGCCTTGCTTCTTTATTTGGTATACAGATTTTGTTAGCCTTTAAAAATTAAATACCTCATTACTTAAATAAAGTCATCAACATGTATTTAGAGTTCATGGTGATTATTGAACCATAATCATTCTGGACTGTTCTAATACAATTAATTTTTTTAAATTAAATTTTTCCTTGATTACTACCATGTCATGTGACAAAATAATGATTTTGATATGTATAGCAAAGGTAACCTAAATAGCCCTTGAATGAATGTATTTGGAATAAAACACTTGATAATTTAAAAATAATCTCAAAGTATTTCTAGGATTTTTTTCTTCCTTCGTGAATTTTATTCCTTTGAAGATGTTATTATTTCATGTTTCTTCTCTAATTCTTCCTTTTTTATAACAACAAAAGTGTCATTTATATACTGGATAGACAATTTTGACTGTGTATGTGAGAGTGTTACACTTTCTAAATCCTGCATTACAATCTGTCTTATAAATTTTGAGAGTGATGATACTATAGGTGTTCTTCTGATTTTATATATATATATTTGTCCATCAAGGTGAAAATAGGCAGGCAATGAGGTCAATGTTGGTCAGGTCCATGGTTCTGGGTATTAGGTAAGATTAAGTGTGTTGTGTAATGCTGCTTTCATTGGTTTGTTTGCTAGTTCTGGGTTTATGTGTGTAAAGAATGCTGTGCCATTGAATGAAACTAATTTCATCTTTTTCAGTTTGTAGGTCTTTGATTTAGGAAATCTATTCATGAGGTTCCATGAGCTGGTTCAATCAGCTGCTGTCTTGGAGCTAGTGAAGGAACTTAAAGCAGCTTGATCTGGATTAACTCCCCGTTGGACAGTGGTGGGATTCAAAAAATTTTACTATCTGTTCTGTGGGCATTGCTTAGTGGGCATGACAGGGGAAGGGTACTGTAAAAACTCCAGTCAGAGGTAGTATTTGCCGGTTCTCTGAACTACTCAAAATTTCCGCTACTGGTTCTCCAGAACAGGTTAGAATCTGCTGAATACCACCTCTGCTATCAGAGCAATGGAATATCCATTTATGAAAAGAATGGACAGATTGCTTAACTAGCTGATATATTAGTTCTGGGATGTCTTGATTGGAGGCTCATCAAAAATTAAACCTGAGCACTTGTGGATCCTATCTGCATCCAGTCTCTGCTGGTATTGCTGGATATGAGCTTCTCTTTTCTTAAAATTACCTGCTGAACAGAGCAAAGGTGACAAGCAAGAGACATGTCATCTTTCTTTTGATTATTTCATTATATTTGCTGGAGGGAGCTGGAAAATAGGTAGACAGTCTATTTTTGAGGCAATTTTCATGCTGTTGGTGTAATAGAATGCAATTTTTTTTTCTGATCTGAGATGGGATATTCTACTTCTTTACTCAAAATATCCTAGATATTTTTTAAAATTTTTATATATATATGAAAAGAGAAAGAGGGAGAGAGAGAGAGGGAGAGAGAGAGAGAAATATCTTGTCTTTTCTTCTTTAGTAAGGCGAACTAGATTCCAGCAGACAACATCAGTGATTTAAATGTTGTGAATTTGAAAGCACTTTCATTTCTGCTTGAGTTGCTGTGATCTCATCTGGCATTAGCATTAGAAATCATCAAACAGAAAATGGAAAAATTCATGGAATCATAGAGTTGGAAGAGACCATTTAAACCAAGAAGTTTAATTCCCTTGTTTGCAAAGAATTCAGTTTTAAAGCATGCATGACAGATTGCTGTCTGCCTCTCAAACAAATTGTGTAAAAGCAAGCCAACCAATATCCTGAATAAGTGGCTCAAGTGTTGAAATGGAGCATTGTGCTAACATTCAAATGGAACTTAAATACCCACATTCTAAATCCTGTCTTCTAGGATAGTAGAGACAGGTTTTGGCTGTTTTCTGCTATGTAACATTTTTTGCAAGTACTTATCAGAATATCCTTTCTCAGTCCTCTTTTTCAAGTGCAAACATTAAAACTCTTAAAAACGCTCATAGTATTTATTTTATATTGCTCTAATCATTGTTGTTACTCTTTTCTGAATTCATTCCAGTGTATATGAATCCTTCATAAAGCATAGTATCAAAAACTGAGCACAATACTATATAGAGTTTGATTAAGAAGAATAAAGTGGAATTATGGTTTCTGTAGAAACTGGGATTCTGATGATGTGCATTACATTTGTCTTTTTTATAAACACATCTTACCACTGGCTTGTTTAGTTTATTAATTACCTTTTTCACAAGTACTATTAGCAAATCAAATATGTTAAAGTAATTCCCCATTAGGAGAATGAGCGTATATAGGGAGACGTAGTGAGAGTAGTGAAGAATAACACACAAACAGCACACAGACACACTGTACAGTAAATGTAGGTTTTTACTTCCAATAAATGTTTAAGCAAAGTCCAAGATAAGCAGTTCAAGTCATTCACAGGTAAAGCAGACAGTGTCCAGTTCAGGGATAATCCAAATATCAAAGTCCAGTATCAAAAACAGTTCAGTAACAGACTTACATTAACAATCAGTAACAGTCATTAGGAGGAACAACAAAACTCTTCAACAGAAAGGATCAGAAACTCACTGAGACAACCCAGGTTTCTGGCTCCATCTTATGGCCATTTGAGAAACCACACCCAATTACAGTTTTAGCATTCTCTTAAAGACATAGTATTAAAATGTCTATCCTAGTTTATATATTTCCAACCCAAATAACTGTTAGGTGACTTATATTCCTAACAAAATATTCTTTTCTATATCCATGCATCTGATTTCTATCTCCTTAATGCATAATTTTTTCTTTAGCCTTTCAAGTTAAACTTCAACTTTATTTTTCTTTTTAAGACTATTGAAGAGTTGTAGTGGTGCAGTGATTAGAATGCAGTACTACAGGCTAATTCTACTGATTGCCAATTCTTAGTTCAGCTCAAAATTGACTCAGCCTTCCAGGTTGGTAAAATGAGGATCCAGATTGTTGGGAGCAATATGCTGACCCTGTAAACTGCTTAGAGAGGACTGTAGAGTACTATGAAGGAGTATATATTTTCACCACAGCTATTGGGAAACGTTTCTCATAGTTTGCTTGTTATTATTTTTCTCTCATAGTTAAAATATTGTCCTACTTTTTAATTCAGCAAACTTTTCTTTGTTGACCTCTCTTGCTAATTAACAACTTAAATATTGAGGAAATGTAATTCATTTAAAAAATGACAAAAGAGGGTGTGTTATTTAATAGGCCTATGCTCTTGCCCAAATATTTAATGACAAAGATCCTAATAACCTGAAGGTGATCACAGCGACCTCTCAGCTAAATGTTCCTCTGGAGAATTTCTACAACACTATGATTTAATTATGCTCTCGGGTTAGGACTTAAGTAATATTAAAGGCAAGCTATCTTTGAGACTGATGTTGGAATTTCTATAGCTTTTGATCTTTCTTGATTTTAACCATCATATCCTGCAGGAGTTTCATGCAGATCATGAGTTCATGGTTTCCATGGCAAACATGGGCTTACCACAACTGATTGAATGATAACTGTTAATAGTAGCCCTTAGTCTTGAACAGATGTAGTATGATCTGAAGATGCTGATTATGTGCCATCAACTCTTTCCCCAACTTGCTCCTTCAAGTCTTCCATTACTGGATCCAGGAGAAATATCATGAGGCACATGAAGATTTTTCCCAGCAACTTAAGGAGCAGTTTGTTCATTCAGTCAGCCAAGCAATCAATGTATATAGTTACTCACCCACCATGCAAAATTAGTTAACACCAACAAAAACATCAGCAAAAGAACAAAAACAGCAATTAAAACCTGGCATCCAAAGCAGTTCATGTACCCATAGTGAATATACCACTTCACCTACTTCTCTTAACCTCCTGGCCTAATGCCTTTATGTAGACTTATTTCAACTGTGTAGTCCTAGCTGATTTCACTAAGGGCATCTATCATAGATATGTAGATTAGATTATTTTTATTATTTTTATTATGTTTATTTTCTATTTTGTTTTTGTGGTTTGTGTCACCCACAGCCCTCTGGAATTAGGGTGTGTTAAAAATATTGTTCATAAATAAATAATCAAACAAAATAATTTAAGAGTACATTTCTGCCTTTATTTTGTGTCACCATTTATACAAAAGATTTTCTTCTGTTGAACTTCAGTGGTATCTGATACAGGTTCTTGTTAGCAGTGACCTATTACTGATATTTTGAAACAAAGCAACCTCAGGTCATCTCATTCTCAAGACAAGCTCAGAAGTCTTGAAACATCTGTAGACTACATAAGAATAGCCCTGAAACCCATCCATTAGTCCATCTCATATTTCACTATTTCCCACATGCTGCTAGCAGGTTCATATGCCAGGAAGGATGCAATAGACCTTTTGTTCATTCTCAATTTTATATGTATAATATTAAATATAGAGTTAAGAGTGTAAGTCAAGTATCAGACCAATGTCTAGCATCTTATTTCTTACAATGAGCAACTGCTTCCTCTTCTTACAAGGTATGCAAGCAGGTTAATACATTTCTTCTTATATCACTTCCCAGGACATGGTATTTAGAAGTTTGCTAAGTCTGACCAGAGGTGTTATATATCAAACATGAGTAGTAGCCTTAGGCAACCCTATAAGATATTCTACTTGTCCAGTGTCGGTCACTACAGTATTATGGCTAGGATGATGGAATATAAAAGAAGCAACACATTTTCCATTCTTTTCTTGGTCAAACAAAAGAAAGGGCATCCTGGAGACTGAGTTATATGTGTTAATTCATCTGAATACAACACAGATCCCATCTGGTATTCAAGCCTTTATCTTTGCTGATGTGGAGATTTTACTCTTCCAGTTCACTGAATATTCCAAAAGAGCATGAAGAATAATTCAAATAATATTACAGAAGCTACTTCCAATGACATCTTCAAGCACTTCACAAGATAAAGGACTAAAAGAAACTACTTCTGAAAGCTAATCTGAGGGTAGCCTTTTCTGTCCCTTTCCCTTTCTACATGGTACACTTGCTCTCCTCTTTAGTGAAAGATAGCTTGTTTTTGATCATTCTCTTTTTTGTATCCATCAAATATGCTATCATATGTTAGCAGAAAATCATACCAGCATAACATTTGTTGCATCCATTGCCCACACTTGTCCTTTTTCTTTTTCCTCTGCATGAAGCAACAGATTGGGATGTCAAACTCAAACTGTCACGGCGGTGTAACATGATGTATCATGACTTTTTTCCCCATTGTTAAACCAGACATGGGTGTGGTCAGCGCATGATGCATCCAGCATGCCAGCTGCAAGTTTGACAGCCTTGCAATAGAGTATAAATAGAATATAATGATGTAATGTGTGACTAAATATAATACATTTTATTCATCTTCAGGTTGCTCAAAAAGATATTGCCAGGATATGTGCCATATTTATATGCTAGCCATAAACATATGTAATATTTAGAGAAGTAATTCTCAACAATTTTCCCCTCATGTCTAAGAAAAGACCACAATTTGCTAGACAATATATTTATTGGATTTTTTTAATAGAAATGTATTGCTCACATTTAGCACCATTTTGTAAAAATTGCAGCCTCAAGGCTAAATCAGTAAGAATTGACCTTTAAGTGGTTATAGCTTTTCTTAACCAGATGTTCTGCAGATATACTAGAACTACAACTGACCGTAAGCTCTGAGAATTATATTTGTAATATAATTTCCTCATGAGTATGAGGTACTCCTCATAATGACTGCATTTGGGACTGGCAATTTCATTGCTAAGTTGATAAGCAAAACATCATGTGACTGTGACTGACTTACATTGTCAGTTCCATTGCAATTGTTAATCAAATCACTTGCTGTCATTAAGTATGACAGCTCATGACCATGACTTGAAATTTACTGATGGCTTCCTACGAAGGTTGTTTGCTTTCCAAGGACTGGACACACCAGAATGTGGAAAATAACTGTACAAAATACCTTATTGCACCACATACCTTTCCTAACGATAGGTCTTGCCTAGGTTCACACCACCCTTCTAGGCCTTGCATGTTGATGTAGCCACATAATTAAGTCTTTGACGGTTAATACTTACAACAAATGGAAGTCTTAAAGTTTGTAAAATGGCACACAACTTAGACTCCCTCCAGAAGTTCTTGCAACTGTTGGAATTAAGTGTTGCCTCAGTGTGTTTGCCCCTTTTCTGGTTGCTGCCAAGTTTTAGGCCAAGCAAAAAGCCAAGGTCCAGACTGGAATCATATCACAGTAAGCTGTTTACCTTAGCTCATGATCCTGACAGTTGACTGAGAACCTTTTTGCCTTTGTAGAAGAGTTATACAGTTCCAGATATTGCCTTGTCTTCTTGCTGTCTTCTTATCCTTTTCTCCTACACATACTTTTGTTGGCTTGAGTTGGGGTTAGGCTGCCTAGGGAAGTTGGCATGTTCCTAAAAATCAGTGTTTGGCTCACTTAGCACTATCATGGATTTTTGTGAGTATACTGTTCGAGTGGGGGGTGGATGGAGGGATCCATCTCCTCAAGTTTCTGGGTTTTTAAACATTTACAGTTCTTTGAGAGAAAGGAAGTAGAGATGGGAAACATTTCTGTCTGGCTGCAGTTGCTTTTTCCAAATGCAGACAGCAACTCCATCTTAATGCCCTCACAAAGAGCACAACATTCAAAATCAGCTTCCTCATTAACTTTGCTTATTGGAAGCTGGCTGTGAAGATCTCAAATGATAATCACATAACTGTGGAACACTGTGAGCATTATAAATGTGTGCTGGTTTCCAATGGGGCTGAATTGCAATCACATGACACAGAGACAATGCAACCATTGTAAGTTTAAGAACTGGTCATTAAATCTACTTTTTAGCACCAATGTTGTAAGTTTGAACAGTTGCTAAACAGGGCAGTCATTAATCAAGAACTACCTGTATACATGACAGATACCAGTTTTAGTGAGACATTAATATGTACCACATGTTCTGTATTAATAAAACAATATCATCAAAGATAAGGACTTATTCAATAAGAATAGCGAACATGATGCACATACCTCAGACACCTTTGAAGTCCACCAGACGTTTTGTTGCATCTGATTTTCTAAAGTATGCACTATTTCAAAAAATGTGGGGAGGGGAGTTGCTGGGGTGCTGCGAAGTAAAACACCAGCCTCTATCCTTGTATTTATTTTTAGGAATGTTTGAGGGGGAGCCTTATAAAAGTCCCACTTGGATTGCGAAGGTTGACCAGATTGCCTTCTGAGAAATGGGCATTTTGTGAGGATGCCAATCTCCCACAGCAGACATTTTGTCCATATGCGAATGGCATCATTGCAATGAGAGAAAAAAATAGCATGAATTAAAATCTAGTAAGAACACCCACCTTTGAACTTCAAGACGTATGTATAGAATAGTGTATAGTGGCTGCAGTTGATGCCATTAGACTGGAATAATCTGCGGATGCAAACAGAACAGGTGGCAATCAAAATTTTAACAGCACACATTAGGAAGCTGCAGTAATTTCCACTGAATAAGCAATAATCCTTTGATAAGGAATAAACCAGACAGGGTAGAAGCTGAAAGCAGGTGAATTTGTCTTAATTGCATTGGGAGAAAGCTGCAAAATTCATTCTAGCTCAAGAAGTTTATCCCGTATAAGAAGAAGGAGGTAGTGAATTTCATCTGGATGTTTTCCTTATAAGATAGCACAGGCCAGGGAAAGAAGCTACTTTGTAGAGCTGCCTTCTGCTCTCTCTCTGCAGTGATTGAGCATGCAGGTGGGCAATGCATATGCATGAGAGTATAATTAGAAATGGTTAAAATCTAGGAGGATCTCCACCTCCCATAGCAATTTTCAAATTACAAATGGTTTAACTATCTTTTTTTTCTTTAATGAAGGAGCTGTTATTTACAAGAAGAGAAGCACAGATGTACAAGTTGTGCAAAGAAGAAAAACTGGCATTGCCCTCTAACGTAAGGCTGATGTAGGACTATCTTTAGAAAAAGTTAGTTTTACGCGGAGCAAACTTTGGGGCCAATGAAGCAAATGTCTCATGTAAATTGGTTGGAGTAGATTCTTTTGAGTTGATTCCCTTGGATTTGAGAAAATTCAACATTTAATTAAAAAAAAAAAATTAGACCAGGGGTGTCAAGCATCACGTTGTCATCAAATGACGTATTATGACTTTTTCACCCTTCACTAAACTAGGGGTGGGCATGGTCAGCGTGTGACGCATCCAGCCTATGGATCGCGAGTTTGACACCCCTGAACTAGACTAAGGTCATTTGAGGGCCTTCCACTGCTCTCCTGTTTCCAAGAGGAATTCCAGTTTGAAGTAATAATGGTCAGAGGGAATTCCAAAGGTCATAAAAAGAGGCATGTGACAAATATGCAACTTTTGGAACACCAGTTGCCCATCTCTCTTTTAGTTTTCTCTCTGCCTCCTTATAATAGGCAGAGTAACTCATAGAATGCCAGATCAGAAGATGGTTGTTTTATTTTGCTTTGGTTTGCTTTTTGCATCTTTTAAAGCATCCTCATTCTATTTAATGGAAAAGAATTCAAAGGCAAAATGCTAATTGTATTTTCATGGGTTGTGGTGACTGTATATTAGTCAAAAGATGTAAGCATTCTGTTTTTATGTACAACCACTATTTAGAAATCTGTGGCCCTGCTGAAATTCCAAAGAAAGATATCCCAAAGGAATAATCTTGGGATGTTTTTCACATTGGAAATGTAACTGCAAAGAAGATTATAGATAGAATAACAAAGAAACATGCAGAGAAAACAACAGCAGCTGTATTTTCTATCATCACCAAGGAGAAAACAACAAAGAAAGAGATTCTAAAGGGGATTCAGTGATAAGATAGGGATAAAAGATTTCAGCACACTTATAGACCATGAACAATTGAGGGTATATTCTTTCTCCATGTCACCATAAAGAGTGAGAAACATATATAGCCAAAGTGAGCATGAAATAGAGAATATATTTGTCTGTCCAAACTTAATGTAAATGCACCAATTTCAGACTTCTTGAATATAAATTGAACCAAAAATGTAAATGCATGCTGACACCAGCACTTCTTAGAATTTTGCATCACAGCTTGCAACTTAAAAAAAACTGTTAAATGAATAAATTAAGAAAATGCATACAAAAGGCATTTTATAACAAAAACATTGCTTTGCGAGAAGTGGATATATGTTGAAATAAGTATGCCCACAAACCCAATCCCTAATTCACAGTTAATGAGGTGGTCCTGACTGTAGGAGACATATGTAACAAGATATAGATATCAAACTTTCATCCTGTGTTTATGCAGGAATAATTTTTTTATTTCATTAGACTACAAGTCTTAGCAGCCTGAACGAAAGATCAAATCATATGCCATTAAAAAAAAATATTGGGATGTTTCAACTGGAGAAGAGTTGATTATGAAATTATAGCCATCTTCAGTTTTCTAAAGGCTAATGATGCGTTGTATAGAAGTAGAGAATTTCCATCAGTTTGAGAAATGTAACAGCTTTTACATATGTTGAGGGGCATTCTGAGGAATTGATAAAGTGCCTTCAGATAATTAATTTGCCCCTAAACTGTTTCCATAATGTTTTTTAAAACACTTCAAATTGTTAACAACAGTTAAAAATGGCTTTGAGGGCCATAGAAGAGATGCTGGCAAATTACATGGAGTTATGGTATTGTGTGGCTTTTTCATGTCTGACATACGTCATTCGACCACTTTGTGTTTAGTTGCTCAAAATGACAAAAGTTGGATGAACATATTCAAATTTTGAGTGATGATGACTAGGAAGAATTTCATGAAGTTACAGATGGAACCCGAAGATCTATTCAGCATGAATATATTGCAGAAGACCTCTGTATTGTCAGGAATCAAGTAGACTTTGAGATATGAGTCAATTCAATGATGAATATATTCTTAAGCAATTTTTTCGCTGTTAAAGTAGTTGCAATATCATGGATTAATTAATTTCAATATGTATAATGTTAACTCTGAGGAATCTGTTTTGTAATAGTGCATTCCTCTATAGGCCTGTGCTATTTTGAAGGACATAATCTGGATGACTGTCCCAAATTTGGGTAAATGTTTTATCATTTACCAACTTTCCAATGCACAGTGGTTTCATTCAAAGCATCACAGTTCCTAAATGATGACTTCATTTGGAATGGGGAAAAGATGCCTATAGAAAAGGATAACTGTATGGAAATTGTTCTGTCCTGAGAATAGAAGTATTCGAGACTGGTGTTGATCAAACAGCTTTTTATTCTTAACTAATTCAGTGACTTCGTAACAGAACTTTGCCGGAGCCGTGGCAGCCCTTTTTATAGTGGCTGCTCACGGCTTGCGGCCAATGACAGCTCTTTAAGTTTTCCCGCCATCAGGAGGGCCAATTGCAATGGTACTTTACTAACCAATCCTATCATGGCCTGCTCGGCCAATCAGATTAAGGTATTTGGAGTATTCCAATTCTTATACACAACACTCCTCCCCTCTTGGTTTCATCCAACGTGCGTAACATAGTCACGCAGGTAGGTGGGGCTTTTGCGGGTCCTACTTGACCTGCGCAGCTCAATCTCAGCGTGGTGTTCCATTGGTTCGGTCAGGATCAACTTTTCTTTGTGTCTTCTCCATGGAATCTCCTGGACAGGTGAGTCAGCCTTGCTGCTCCTGCCCGGCTCTCTCGGGCTGGTTGAGTTGGCTCTGCCGCTCCCTTCTGTTCTGTCTGGGTTGGTCGAGCTGGCCTGGCTGCCTCCTTCCTGGAAGGCCTCACCTCGCTTCCCTGCTACTAGTTCTCTTCTCCAGAGGTTGTCTATGGGTAAGTGCTCTTTTTGTCTGACCGGGGGTTCTAATTCGGGTTTGTGTTGTGCCTTTTGTCTTGTTATTGGTGGTTCTTCTTTCCCTTTTTTATTATTTTGTGTTTTCCCCCCCCTCCTTGGTTGTTTTTGGATTGTTGGGAGTGGTATTTGCAGCAGTGCTTCGGAGCTAGGTAGATTAGTGTTGCGTTCCAATGTCCAAGAGCGAAGCTGGTCGATGTGTTGTTTCCATGTTCTGCCGTCGTCTAGTTCAAGTTGGTATGACCGGGGCCCTGTAATTTGTGTAATTGTGGCTGGAAGCCATAATGGGTCCCTGGTGAGATTTTTGGCGTAGACTAGCTCTCCAGTGGTAAAGGAGTGGTATTTACTTTTTTTTCAGTGGGGTGTATCCCTTTCTCATCTATAAGGTAGACTAACAATTCGACTTGATTGGTGGCTAGTTGACATTTTTCTTTTTTGACTTTAAGCTGCTTCCCTGAATCTTTACAAGACTTCTCTCAGTCTGTCTTCTAATTGATGTTTATTTTTTGCAGATACTAATACATCATCAAAATAGGAAACGACCCCTTTTAGTCCATTTAGAAGGCACTCCATTAGGCTTTGGAAAACACCTGGGGCAACGCTAACGCCAAATTGAAGTCTGTTGCATTTGAATGCCTCTTTGTGCGTGACTATAGTCTGCGCTTCTGCAGTTTCGGGGTCAACCAGCAGCTGTTGGTATGCTTGCGCGAGATCAAGTTTTGTGAAAATTTTTCCTCCCCCTAATGAATGCAACAGATATTGAACTACTGGAACAGGTTACGCACTTTGCTGGAGTGCATGATTGAGGGTGGCCTTATAGTCACCACAGATGCGTACTGACCCATCTGGTTTGACAGGAGTCACGATGGGAGTTTCCCACCTGGCATGGCTCTAACACCCCTTGTGCGATGAGTTTGTTAAACTGCTCATCTATTTTCGGCTTTAAGGCAAAGGGAACGCATCTGGCTTTGAGCCTGATGGGAGCTATCTTAGGTCTAGGCTGAATGTTATAGGGATCCCCTTGTACTTGCCTAGGGTCCCATCGAATACGTCCTGGAACTCCTTCAGCAGGCTCTCCTCCCAATCAGTCTCGGTGACACTGTTGATTCCTGTCACTCCAATTCCCAGGGGCGCAAGCCATTTGATTCCGAGCAGGCTAGGGCGATCACGGTCGATGATTGTCAGAGGAAGTACTTCAGCGTGGTTTTTGAATTCTATTAGGAAATGTCCAAGACCCACTACCGGGATTCAGTTTCCCTGGTAATCTTTGAATATTAGGCTTTGCTGTTCCAGTTCTCTTTGCTTTATGTCTGGTATCAGATTTCTGATGGTGTTCCATGATACCATTGACAGGTATGATCCGGAGTCTACTTCCATTTCACAGGGCTTTCCTTCGATTTTTACATTTATTTGGACGTTTTTGCATTTGCTGCCCTGGCATTTCCTATGATTATTGTTTGGTGTGTTTTTTCTTTGTCATTCATTCACCGGCTTCTGTTCTCTCAGTTCCATCGGCTTCCGGCTTGTCTATCTCTGTTTCTGGGGGGGGGGTGCTACCACATCTTTTTGGACTATAGCTCTTTTTGTTCCAGCAGACCCTTACAATGTGCCCCTGTTTCTCACAAAATCTGCAAATGGCATCCAGGAATCTGCATTCGGAGTGCAGGTGGTCCCCTCCGCATCCAGCACACTGGAATTCTTGCCTCCTTCCTCTTTTTTCCCGCCAATTTCTTTCCGACTAAAGCCTATGTATGTCTTCATTGTCATAATCAGTGTCCCTTGGGGAGTCGAGGTCTTCATGGTGGGCAGTCGCGGTGGTTTGTTTTTGTGTTCCCTCCTTCTTCTCTTGAGTTTGGTTCTGTGGTTCTGGATTTGTTGAGTTTATTTGGTGCATGGTGGCTGCGGATTTCTTGGCCACTTCAGCGGCGGTGGCTTCTGCGATGGCCTCAGCCACTGTGATATTCGGTCTGTTTAGCAGCTTGCTTTGGAGTGTAGCATCCTTCAATCTGAGGACCATGTGGTCTCTCATGGCTTCATCCATGTTGAGAAACTCGCAGGCTCCTCCAATATCTCTTAGGGCTGCTACGAAATCTCCGATGCTCTCATCTTCTTGTTGATCTCACTTGTAGAATTCATGTCTTCTAATAAGATTGGAGACCACAGGTGTGTAATGGGCTCGTAGCATTCGGTTTAAATCTGGCCATGCCATTTGTTTTACGTCCCGCAGTTTGGCTAATGCCTTGGCCATTTTGAAGATGGTAGGGATACAGTGCATGAGGAATATGGCTCTCTTCCTCTGATCGGTTATTCCTTGTAGCTCATTGCTTTCTAGAAACATCAGGAAGCAGTCAGTGTATGACTCCCAATTTCTTCGGCTGGGTTGAACGGTGCAGGCGGCACATTGTTACTGGCCATTTTGGTTGCTCGGTTCTTGTTGCCGTGTGCTTCGGTCTCGCTCTTCTAAAATGATCCCATCCTCGTCGCCAGTGTTCTGTCCTGAGAATAGAAGTACTCGAGACCAGTGTCCATCAAACAGCTCTTTATTCTGAACTAATTCAGTGACTTTGTAACAGAACATTGCCGGAGCCGCGGCAGCCCTTTTTATAGTGGCTGCTCACGGCTTGCGGCCAATGACAGCTCTTTAAGTTTTCCCGCCATCAGGCAGGCCAATTGCAATGGTACTTCACTAACCAATCCTATCGCGGCCTGCTCAGCCAATCAGATTAAGGTATTTGGAGTATTCCAATTCTTATACACAACAGAAAGACCACCAGAAAAAAAGAATAAATAAGAATAAATCTATCAGCATAGATTTTCTGTGGAAGTCACAGTACTAAATAAACAACCCAACAAAATTTCTCCTGAGTCTCTGTTATTTATATGTTTATTTAAAGAATTTATATATACCTTTCCATATCAATTTGTTTTCACATTTAAAAAAAGCAAAAATACCCTGTTATTGTTATGCATCCCAAAAGACGACAAGGGGGGAGATTGTAGTATGGTATGTCACTTTTGACATATGACTTTTGGCTGGGTAGAAATGGAGATGACATAGCTGAGAGAAACTGCTCCAATCACAGAACTGCAGCTTGAGTGTGTTAGTTGGCCCATTTAGCAAAGCATTTTTTGTGGATTGCTAGCTGCTGTGATTGAATTTATTTAGTAAATATGTGTGGTAATTAATATGGAATATTATTCTCTACAGAGCAACACTAAGGCAGATGATTTGCATTAGAGATGTGGACTAGTTATGTAAATGGATGTGTTATTTGTTTATAAAAACAGATTGTCTAAGGACCTAGAACTCCACCATATGTAAAAAAAGAAAAAAGAAAAACACAGTGCCTCATATCTTCCGCGTGCTCTGCATTTCTTCCTCTAATTAAGCTAAAAAGAGAAAGAGCCATATTGTCTCTCCAATTTGCATCTTGCTGATTTGGAAAATTTGAAATCACTGTCTTTCCTGGGTGATACAGTTCTCCAATCTCATTATCATTTTTGTCTTATCTTTAAAAAATATATTGCTTTAGCTGTAATATGCTTTCTATTGTATTTTTTTAAATAAGAGTATTAAGTCAATTTCAAACTAAAAACAGAGTCCTTATACTATTATATTCTGTGCCTTCTTTAAATATAGATTTTTGATGTTTTGTGCATGCACACACACATACACACACACGTATACATACATATTATATTATATTACATTTATTATATTATATCTCTGTACATTTTTTAAAAAAGAACTCTCCAGTGGATATCTGGTCACTTAATAAAATGTGGATAAACTTAGGAATTATTTTTCTTACTCTCATATAAACACTTTTTCATATACATAAACATACACCACATGTACTTCTGCTCTGGTAGTATTTTTTTATTCTCCTAATTTGGATTTCCAGAATTTGTTGTTGTTACATTGGCCTTTTCTCTTTTTTCACTCACATTACATTTATGCGCTTGTTTTGGATCTTTATCACTGCCCACTAGCATAGTGTTTTTCAATTTCAACAACTTTAAGATGTATAGGGACTTCAACTACCAGAATTCCACAGCCAACATGCAGACTTGGAAATTCTGGTAGTTGAAGCCCATGCATCTTAATGTTGCCAAGTTGGTAAATACTGCAGTAGCAAATAGTGTGATCCCATCTCATCCTAGATCCAACTGCTGCTCTTTGTAGCCCAGCAGCTACTCAACAGCAAGACTCAAGAAGTATGCTCATTATCTGTAGTGGGCATTCTAGGAGTGGGAGTAGAGGAGAAAGATAGAAACAACTCAACATTTGGGTGGCCTGTGTGGTGTATGCCATTTTTACTATTGTTGGGAATGACCAGGTGACAATACAAAAATCATGTTTTTCAATTTCAATTTGCAAAAAAAGGCAAGAAAAAATATGTCTTCCCACAAAACAAAAGAATTTTCCAAGGACTGTAGTTCCAGTTGATTGATTTCTCCAATTTATAAAGTCATCGATCTGTCCAAGAAACTCTAGGCAGCAAACAAAAACTGAGATTTACACTAAAACCAACTAAAGCAGCAATTTCGATCAGCATCATTCTTGCCTTTTTCCACATAATTATATCTAGTTTCTTCAACCTTACCTCTTAGGGTCACCAGAGAATAATCTTCTCTGATAACTACAGGCACAGAGCTCTCCTTATCACCTGCTATTTGATTAAATAAATAGTTCTGCCACAGCATCTTATAAGAAGAGTTCTTTTAAAAAAAAATTGTACATTTGCTCAATCTTTGGATCCCAGTTGTATAAAATAGATTGTATGGCTATATTTCAAGGAAGAGAACTCTTATTTTATGGAAGACATCTGTGATAATCTAGAGTTAATATAAATGTGCTTGGAGATCTCCTCTTTTTAATCTAATAGAGCCCCAGAGACCCCCCCAAAAAAGTCCCACACATCATTATTTACTATGATCTAATTTACTATGGGGTCCATCCATTTGTTTCAGAAACAAAATTTAAGGTCACTTTCTAAAAGGAAGACCTCAAAAAGTTATCTGTGTAATAATCCTGTAACAGTGAAAGCTGTTCTCTTTTATGAAATGCAATAATAAATGGAGTATTAACACTTCAATCACTTCCTCTTTTCTTTGTCAATTTAATTTAATTTTAATCAATATGTATACATTTGTTGTGTTTGAATGTCTGGTCTTGGTGACCTAGAAAGAAAATCAAATGTGCTAAACAGACAATTGAAGTATTAAATACTTTAAAACAATACAAACAAAAATTAAACCAACAAAAATAGCAAGAAAAAGTAATGTATACTGAAAAATCTAGCCACATGTTTTTTTAGGGTTTTATGATTTTTAAAACCACCAAATTTTGTCTATATATTAGAGAATATTATTCCAAAGCTCAAATATATCCATAGCGAAGGTTTGATTCTCAGTTGCTGTCTTATTGCTGAGTGAAAAGTGCTGTTAAATCTTCATGAGTGGTATGTCTCACACAAAATTGCAATTAATTTCTGTATCATCATATTTGTTTAAATGTGACAAACTGCATAATAATTTTTAGAGCCAGATGCAAATATTGATTCCAATAACTAATGAGTTGATTTCATTGGGCCTTTAGTCATTAATCATGATTAATTCTAAGTATTGTATTGAAAACGTTTTGTTATTTTATCAGCACTGGCAGCATTTTTCATAACAATTAAATGGCTTTAGGTAATTGTTGGGTTGTGTTGCCAGTTCTAAGATAAGAACATAATTTTCAATATAAGTTTCAGATACTTAGTCTTGATTAATATAGCAGAGGTGGGATTCTACTGGTTCAGACAGGTTCTATGGCACCAGTTGTTACAACTCTACGCAGTTCAGAGAACCAGCAAATCTCACCACTGACTGGCCCCACCCTTCCCACCTACCCTGCCTCTCCTTACCTCATCCATGTGCCATCACTGCCTACAGTCTGCCTTTGCCCGTCTACTTGCCCACCAGCCATCAGTGTCTGCCTTTTGCTGCAGCCCTGTCTGATCTGTCTGATCTCCCTGGGTGAATTAGCTCTGCAAGCTCCGGTCACCTACCTGCCACAAGCCCCGGTTGAGTCCCAACTCCTGGGAAGGCCAAGGCCACCACCACCATCCTCAGAGCTCATGTCCTAGTTAGCTTCCCCCAACAACTGTCCCCAGCCTCCAGCTTGCCTGGTTTGCTTGTGGCAGAGAGGAAGGTGAGCTAGGGCTGACCTGTCACCACTCGAGTCCCCACCAGCCTGCATCTTCCCCCTCACCTGGATGCTCCACAGCTGCTGGTCCTTGCCTTCTGGGGGTGGGGGTCAACCAGGGAGCATGACACTATGCCACCTGCATTTCCCCTTTGCCTGCTACCCCTTCCCTCCCATCCACCAACCCGTACACTTTGGACAAGTGTGGGTGGCCACTGTGAGAATGGTGTCAGCAATCCCTAATGCTAGTGGCAGGAAAGGAAGATCCACACTGCGTTTTCTGCATTCAGCCAAAAGGCTGTCTGGGGGAGGAACATGGTGAGGCTCGGCTGCCTTTTAGGCCCAACTTCAGCTTCTGTGGGGCCTTCCATGTGGGAGGCCTGAGAGGAAATGCCTCCCCCAAGGGTCATCCACCAGCCAGGCTGGATTGGAAGTGGCATGTCCCCTTGTTTCAGGCTGATGCCAGACCTGAGGCAGGGTGGAGGTTGAGCAGGCAGCAGCCCAAAGCAGGCCCAAAAGGCAGTCAAGTATTGCTAGATCAGATCTTCATCAGCCATAACTTCCAGCCCATGGAGTTCACACCATTCTCACAGCTGCAGCCCACACTCTAGCAAAACGTTCAGCCCAGCAAGGGAGCAGTGGCTGGCAGAGGGGCGATACAGGTGGCATAGCCTTGTGTTTCCTGGTTACCCCCCCCCCATACTTCCTGGCAGCTGAGCCCCAGCAGCTGCTAGAGAATCCGGGCAGGGGATGAGATGTGGGTTGGCAGGGAGCCAAGTAGCGACAGATCTGCCCTGGTTGGCTGGCTTGCCTTTCCCTCTGCCACCAGCTGTGGGAGGAAGGTAAAGTTTCTGGCAGTCAGGAAAGCCAAACTGCTACCTCGCCCAGAGCTGCCAGTGGGATGGGTGAGGCAGTATCACATACCTTCCCAGCTCTTTGCTTAAAAATCTCCCCAAAAGAGGAAGGGGAGGAAATCCCAGCCACAGCCCCTTTGTTGGACCCAGAAGCCTTGTCTGCTGGACTTTCTGGGGAATGTGGGACCAATCATGGTGATGGCCGTGACTGTCCATTCACACCCAGTCCCTGGGAGATTGGCCGGGAAGAACCCTGATAACTTTTCTCTCCACCATGGGGTTTCCTGGGAGATGAGCAATGCTGCTTGGGTGCTTCCAAACTTAATTGGAAGTTTGTGTGTGTGTGTTCAGGGTCTCCTAGCTTTAGAAGGAGAGAGGGAAGAAGGAAGGGTAGGGATAGGAAGAGAGAGAGAAAGAAAGAGAGAAAGAGAGAGGGAAAGAGAAGAAGAGAGAGAGGGAAAGAAAGGGAGAGAGAGAAAGAGAGAGGGGGGTAAAGAGAGAGAGAGAAAGAGAAAGAGAGAAGAGACAAGAAAGAAAAGAAAAGCAGGAGATCCTTACAGAATCATAGAATAGCAGGGTAAGAAGGGAGTGTGTGTGTCTGTGTGTGTGTGTGCATGGCTGTCAGAACTCCAAAAACAGGTCAAGTAGCTCTGGAGAGGTCAATTGTAAACAGAACACTTGCTAAGCAACTGGCCATTAAGCAAGAATCACTTGTATTTGGTTTGCCAGTCACATGGCCACCTAGCCATGCCCACCCAGTCACACGGCCACCAAGCCATGCCCATCTGGTCACGTGACCAGCAAGCCACACCAGACAGCAAGCCACGCCCACCCATTCACAAAATATAAATAGGGATGAGCAGGAATAGTAGGAGAAATAAGGAAGTAACTTGTTACCACCTTCTCCCATGATTTCCTTCTAGTCTACAGCTAGCATCTTTTATAGTTTTACCATTTAGGTGCTACAGTGATAGAGACTGATGTTATTTAGCTTTTTTTGGATCCACCAGAGTTGCTTAGATGTTGCTATCTTCTGTGTAACCAAATTGATACATCCAATTTCAAATTTGCACTCTGAAAGTAAAAAGATCTATAAATTAAAGGTAAGCTGTAATTTTAGACTTTGTTATTAGCTTTTTAACTAAAGGTGATATTAATTTTTAAGCATGGCAACCTAGACCTCATTTCTAACTTTAGGGAAACATGTTCATATTACCATACCTATATATTACTGTGATCGGCTCAACACTGAACTACATTTGGAGGTAACGAAATTACACTTGGAACAGAATGTGATAATTTGATGATGGTAGGTACAAAAATTAGGAATGCATACGTATGGTTACTGATGTGCTTCCAAACATAATTTTCCGACACTGCTCTTGATACAACCCAAGGTATCTTCTCCAACCACAGTAATCCAACATTTTTATGGGATAAAGAGAATTCAGTGTAGGAAATTAATTTGTTTTACATTGTAGTACCAACACTGTGACACAACCTGCCTTGGACACTAGATTAGCTCCATCAGAAAGCAGTAAAACCTAAATTATTCCAGAAGGGTGTTATTCTTAGTACAGCCACTCCTTTGAAAAATAACGTGCTTTGCTGTTATTTATTAAATAGTTGATTGTTCTGTATCTGTCATAAGAGTGTTCTATTAGAGTGACTATTATTTCTGATGACAGTCAGGTACTATAATGTGTATCATTTGAACAACATTTATATGGCAGCATAAACATGAAATAATTAAATGTGTGCCAGTGCAGGAATATAGCAACATATCTTCTTCTGGTGTATCTGAAAGTCATGGGACATCACCTGCCCCAATTCCTACTCAGGGTAGCCATAAGAGAAGGCCTGGGGATTATGGGAGTTAAAGTTTATAATTTGACTTGTGAGATATCCATTTATTGTTTATAGCTTTCTCTGTTGAACGGGTATCACATTTTTCCACCAAGCAGATGACAAAGCAGCTGTCAACATTAACACATTAAGGAAACACAAAAGAAAACATAAACTCCACTGATGAAGAAACTACACATTTGTAACGGATATAAGTCACATGGTACAGTTAAAAGCCCATCAGTCTAAAAATTCCTAAATTAAATATTTACATAGGCTTTCTTCAGCTATTATCTTTCACAGCAATTTCTACCTAAGCCTCTTAACACCAAGACTTTGCTTAATATTCCAACAAATGTTAATTCTTAGCAGTTTCTTTGTTGGATATTGATAGCTAATTTATATTCCACAGACTATGTCGACTCCTCCCCTCTCTTTTTTTTCATTCTTTCTTTCTTCAGAAATGTCAGTTCCTTACATTACACAGGTGACCTGAGGAAAACAAAGATCTGCTGGGACTGGATGGGAACAGAATGGAGATATTCATTTCCCCAGCATAGATGGTGTAACAAATCAATCTTGACTGTGCTGATAAATTGAACTTCAAGGTTTCCAAGGCTCCTTTTCAGGTGCAATTCAGTGTGAGACATAGAAGGAAGGCAAAGTGAAGGGAGCCATCTCCCTCTCTCTCTTTTTGTTTTTTTTGCACCTTAGTATTTCAGTTTGCAAAAACCTACTCAACAGGAAAATCAGCTGCAGTATGCCATATGCTAAAAAAATTCCTTGGAAAAAATGAAAGAAACACATGGTGAACGCTAGGTAAACCAGCTTGTCATTTTGTGAATCTTGTCAACAAGAATTGACTTTAAAAATCCCAGATATATCTTCCTTCCTTCTTTCTTTCCTTCATTCCTTCATTCATTCTTGTAAAATACTTAATACGAAAATAAATCATAAATCCAAAAAAAGGATGTTGATTAATTATTAGAAACTCAGGGTCTCACCACCTGTCCCCATATTATGAATGGATAAGGTGGGCACAATTTGATTGCTTAAAGAGTTAAAATAATACTTGGTGAAGTGACATTAAATTTTGAAAAATTCTAAACTTTACCCTGCCATCCCCTTTTCTGCTAATTGGTTTTGGGCTAATAAAGGTAGCTTTATAATTAGAATGGATTTTGATTCCCCCCCAAATCTGGTCCAGAATAACTATAATTGTTTTGAAAACTAGGGTTCTGCAAAATACTTTCTTGTCCTGCTTTTCTTTGCACTCACTTTCAGAAGAAAATATACATGGCTATTGAAGCAGGTAAAGCCATTTTCGTACAGATGGAAACTTGTGCCCTTGTTGAAGAAACTCCCTGAGAAAATCCCCAGTGCCCTTCTCTCGTCTCTGCCACTCAAGTGGCGACAGGACCATTCCTCAGCTCTAGTGATGGCAAACCTATGACACTTATTTCAAAGATGACACACCATGACATTTTGGCTGACACATTATCATTTACCAACACCTGACAACTAATCCCGTGTGATTTTCAAAGGCCACATAAGAATGGAGTATGCTCTGACACAGCCTCCATACCCTCCAAAAATGAGCTTGCTTCATTCAGATGTATTTTTTGTAATTATTTGGTGTCCCTTAGTGTAATTCATAGCACCACAAATGATTGTACTGCATTTTCCAGATAAATAAGTATGTAAATAATTACTTCTCTTTTGTTAGGGGGGACATGACAGGCCAGCAGAATCAAGTTAGGCATTTTCCAAATTTTACAAAAGATTTCCATCATTGCTCTATTCAGTCAGGACAAGCAATTTAAGAAGTTTCTAAAATTTTATTAAGAGTTGCAGAATCTTGATCAGATAACAAGGACCATATCAACTCACTTTCCTAGGTCCCAGATATATATTGAAGAAAGGTCCCAGATACATATTGAAGAAATCTTACACAGACCATTTCATGCAAGGATTTTCAAATGGTGCAGGTCATGTACACAATTTTGAGCAAATGGATAATCCCGCCCCCACCCACCTCCAAATTTATCTTTGCACATTCAAATTATAATGGTGGCATTGCCATAGCAACCTACAATATTATATATTTATCCTATTAACTATAGAAGCTGTTTCATGACACAATGTGCAGGTCCTTTCCATCTGAACTTCACTCTTGCACTATTGTGGTTTGCTGATAGCAGGTGCAGATGGCTGAGGTCTCTGAGAGCAAGATTCAGATGAGGGGCCTGTGTGTGATGCAGGGATGGGGCCAGGACTATCAGAGAGTGGGGTGCTACCTTCAGAGCTTGTGGAGCCTGGCAGCAGTGATGCAGAGGACCCCAAGGAGCCTGTGCCCAGTGCATGTGCACGCAGGGCTACTCAAAGAAAAGAGCAGCTGCAGACGGGTGACTCAGGAGTAAGGCTGAGAGGTGATGGCCTCTCCCTTAAGGGATAAAAGCCAGTCCCCAAAGGTGGGATTCTTTGCAGGAAGCAAAGAAGTTCTTGTACTTCAAGTCCTCGTGGAAGTTCAGTCTATCCTGGTTTGTTTTCGGAGACTTTTGGCTTTGAATATTTCCTTGCACTTAATCTTGTGTACTTGGTAGCTTTGCACCACTTTGACAGGCCTTGGTCTTATCTGGGATAATTAGTTTTAATAGGGCTTTGCTGTGAATGAACAGAATTTACAGAGATGCATTAAAAAGGTTTTGCTTTTATCTATGTTTTGCATTTGTTTGATTTGAATGAGACTTGGGTCAGAACATGCACTCATGTGAGCTTAGAGACCATTTGTTGTTCCATTCTGAACTTTTTCAGCTAACTTTGCAGGTCCTATCCCCAAGGAGATTCACCTGGTGGGACCCAGAAAAAGGGCCTTCTTCATGGTGGTTCCCTCTCTCTCTGGAACATCATTCCACCAGAGATTAGAATGGCCCCCACTCTAACACTCTTCCAGAAGGCACTGAAGACTGGTTCTGCCAGCAGGCCTGGGGAACCCAGAACAGGATGGAGCCCATTAAATGGCCTGTGTGATCTGCTGTCACGATGGTGTAGAGATGTTATTAATTATTAATTAATTATTTTATTAATTTATTTGATTCTCTTTATTAGTTTTATTGTTTTAAATGTGGTTTTATCTTCTGTAAGCCACCTTGAGTTGCCATGGGCAAATAGGTGGCAATATAAATTTAGTAAATAAATAAAACTTTGCATCCTAACAATGAAGTCTGTTTGGCTTAGACTAAATGTCTTTATTTGAACTAAATTCCTTATGAATCCCCTTCATTCCTCTGGATTCATTCATCACTTACACTCCTGAACTGCAATTGCCAATATAACTCCATTACTGGTGTCCTGACTAGTCCTGCTGTGAGCTGCAATTTGGTAACATGTAGAGGAACCCAGATTTCTCATCCCTGAGCAAGAGAAACCAGAATCCAAGATTTGCTCTTCTATGAGCATTAGTGAACAGTAGTTCAGGAGACCACCAACCTCTGGAATAATCTAGAGAGGAACAGTAAGGAGTAAATCCAGAACTGAACAACAGCAGGAGTACATAACATGGCATCTGGAAAGAAAATACTTTATTGTTTGCCATATTGTTTTGCGATTCTGCAAAGTTCCATTTAGATAGTGAGTAATGTTTTGTTAAAAAAAAAGATGTCCATGGCAGCCATCTTTAAATGCCATCTAAGCATTAAATGCCATCTAAGCAATGCCCACTAGATGAACTGGCTGTGCAAAGTTAATGATGCGGCTGTAACAACGAAGGCTGAGGCATGGGAGGAGTAAAAGATTGCACTCTTGACATCCTTCAATGGTTGGGAGCTGCGGGTCCCCAGGATCAACGCAGCCAGCCACAATTGGCTATTATGCCCCTCCTGAGTGTTCCCCCACCTGTATCTAAGGGAGATCCAGTTGAGGGGCAGCGTGCTCCCTACAAGATCAAGGCATGCACAGGGTGTCAATCACCAGACCACCGACAAGACTTGTAGGGAAGCCTGCCAAGCCCTGGAGACAATCAACCACACCCTGCAAGTTTGTGAGGTGACGCATGATGCCCGATGTGCACAACTGTGTCATACAGTACCTGGATCAATTCCTGTGATGGCAAGGCCTCTGTCTGAGTGTTGAGCCCATCATAACATCTGGCACTTCATTCATTAAACCAGATTTACTTGTGGAGGAGATGAACCAACTCTGGGTCGTGGATGTCTCCATAGTGTCCAGTTACCTAATGTGGGAGACTTGGACATCAAGGTTCTCCAAATATGGACAGCTTGACCGCGTCACCAATATTCACCGTTGGGCCTCTGTTTCCCCTTCTGTCTTGGTGCACCACCTCCCTGTCATAGTTTCTAACAGGGGACTGCTTTTCGAACCATCCGGCACTGGGCTATGGACTTGAGCCGCAAGGACTGTGTGGACATTGGTCTCCTAACCATCGCAGGCTCGCTCAAATGTTACAATGTTTACATGCATGGAACTGGGAAAGGTTGAGTTCAGATCTTGGGTGACATGTGATTAATGACGCTGCCATAAGCAGTGACTTCCCTAGTGTGACCATCTTTAGCAAATTTTTGCACTCAGAGGGGTTTGCCTGTCTGATAATCATGATAAAATATAGGATGCCTACTTTATACTTTCAAAATTCCTAATGTATTCAGAGTCTAACCTATGTGCCTTTTTCCATCACATATGCAGTCCACTTGCTTCAGAGGTTTCCAGGGAAGCCCTCCAGGGATGGGGAATTAAGAGGGAAGAATCATTTGATCTCTCAGTGCTGGTAATCTAGTCTACTTTTTATTTCTCTCACTAAACAGCTTTGTGTGAAATCCTTGATTATTCAAAGTTGCAATGAAAGACAGAGGAGGACAATATCTATACACCATATAGTGATTTGGAATGTAAGAGGAATAAATGATACAGCTTACAAAAAATTAAATGAATGAATAAAAAAGAAAACAAAGTGTATCTCTGAACTGATCCTCTTCATGGATTGTAGGTATGAGATCTGCATAAAAGGTTGGACCTGCATGCTAACAGACACTGGAGACAAATTAGTGTTTTATTCCTAAAGAAGATTATCTTGGTTGGCTTTCTTCCAACGGACTGTACCTGGTTATCTTCCTGAAGTTGGCAATTATCTACCCTGGTCTGTTGAGGAACTTGATTCAATACTGTTTGTTTTTTGTTTTTGCTTCGTTATTGGGTCTTTGAATGTGAACTGTGTTTCTTGCCTTTGAAATGTTATTTTGAAAGTAGTTTACTCCTCCACTGTGAACAAACAGTGAAGCCAAGTTGAAGGCATTAAAGGACTTTTATTTACGTTTTGGATTTTGTTATATTTTTGATGTACTCTGGGTCATCACATTAAGTGCATATGGAAAAGAATGAATTAAAAATCATGACTGCTCTAATTGAGTATAGATTGTGGTAACTATTGAAGGGTGCTGTAGTGAACCTGCTGCTCCAATATCACAAAGATATGTCCACCCATTTTTAAATGCCTTCAGCAGCACTATCTCCTAAGCTTTCATGACTGGATATTTTTCTTAGGATATTTTTCATGAAGTCCAACTGAAATCTATTTCCTTGCTGTTGACTATCTTCTAGAACCCTGTAAACAATTCTGCCCCAAGTTCTGCATGGCAGCCCTTCATATATTTGGAAACAATTACCATATATACTCGCATATACGCCGACTTTAGAACGCTTTTTTTTAAAAAAAATTTGGGGGTCGGCTTATACGCGCATAAATCTGTTTTTTTTTTTTATAACCACCGTTATATAGTGGTGAGGAGGGCCCGGAATCCCCTGGTTCAGCCAGCGGTTATTTCAGTCCGGTGGGTTCAATGACCGCTTGGAAGGAAAATCCCCACTTTCTCCCTCTTGGTGGCTGTGCCTCGATTTGCGCTGGAGCAGCGACTTAGCGAGGCGGCTTCTCGTGATGAGAGTCTTGGCTCTCGCACTCCCTGTCAGCTGGCCCTTAGCAGCCCTCACCTCAAGTAAAACGCATGCAAAGTCGAGCACCATATTTCTCCCTGGATGGACGATGAGCCGCAACTTTTGCCCCGCCGCCTTTTCCCTCTGGGCTTCACTTCTGCTGTTCAGGGAAGTCGCGCCCAAATCCCTGTCCTCCCAGAATCTTTCTGACGGTGAGCCTTGGTCTTGGGCTCGGCGGTTGATCCGAGCTCGGTGGTTGATCGCCACCGTGTTGCTCAGAACAGGATAGCCTGACAGATCAAAGTTAATTGGGGGAGGGGTGTTTCTGTGGTGGGATCTACTCGAAAATAGTTACAATTTACCTGTTCCCACTCTTGGGGAAGTGTTGGTAATTACGCCATCATAATTACGCCATCTCCAGATTTTTTTTCAAGGGTCTCCAGATTTTCCTTTATCAGGGGTTGAACACCATGGTATTTGGGGGTCAGCTAATATGCGAGTTTTTGCAAAATTCCTCATTTTGGGGCAGTTTTTTAAGGGTCGGCTTATATGTGAGATTGACTTATATGCAAGTATATACGGTACTGTCTCCGTGGTTAATATTGTCTAGTTTATTCTGCTTGCTTGTTGTTGTAATGCCCCCCAGTAAAAGAGAAATGACTCTCTACAAATGTTGGAGGTGCAGCTGAATGCATCTCTCAGAAATATTTTATAATATCATTTTAACTACACAAACTGAAAATGTGTCTTGTCAGAATTTCAGAAATGCTTCTTTTGTTAGGTATGGAAGTTATATAATAAGTGTATCAGTTATATAATCTACAATGTCCAAGCCAATAACCTTATTGTGATCCACACAAAACAGACTAATTTATCTACAGATCTGATATAACAGTTCCAACAAAGTGCCTCTTCACAATTTGAAAACAGCTTAGCTTTTAAATGTAAAAAAAAAACATTATTGACATACAGAGAAAATACATTATATGTAGCAACAATTACAACATGTTAAAGAACTTTGTGTGTAAAAGGGTAGATTTAAATTTATATAATACATATAAAAATGGATACATAAAAGAATACAGGAACAATATTCTGCATTAGATTTGTAGTAGCTATTCTCAAATGTGTGTTCATTTAAAACCTAAACAATACACTTAAAATTTTGTCTTGCACAATGAAGTTCTAACATCACAAAATTGCTAACATTTCTGTCACTTAAGTTTTATTTATTTATTTAATCATTATCAAGGGTTTCTCATCATCTAGTTGCATACATCTACATAAGCTGAAAAGGTTTTCTTTGCAGTTAAAATTAGCCCCTGATTGTCAGGCGGAGCTCCATTCAAAATTCAGGAAAGAAATACTTAGACTCTTTAGTTTAGAGAAAAGATATCTTTTACTGAAAGTGAAGTGGTAGCAACCAAAGAATTCTGAATCTGAGAATTTAGGCGCGCAATTCACATATAGAAAATGCTGGAAATGTTCCCACCCCCAATAGTTCAACTGACACTTCCAATTAGAAGTTGTGGATATGATCATGTGGCATCTTCAGGTGATGATGAGGCCTCTGTCCGTTGACCTTGGCATAGTTTGATAACGGGTTGCAGTTGCGCAGAGAAAGAAGAAAGCTAAGCGAGAAATAGAAACCTAACTCTATTTTATGCTCCCCCCTTCCATTTATACATCAGACGAATGTAACTCCTCCAGCTCACTTCCCCAGCTATTCCTACCTCCCTTTTCCACCCCCCCCCCGTTACTCATGGCAGTCGAAAAGATGCAAAGCAATAGCAGAAGATCTTGAAGACTGACATCCTGTGAGAAATGCAACAAGTGCAGTCAGTTACAACTGAACAATAATTTATCCCTGATTTCATCAAAAATTTGTGGATTTACAGAGTTTTGTAGGATAACAATGCTGTATATTTTCTGTTCTGCCATCAATTTGAAAATTGCATTGATTTTTTTACATTTCTGTTATATATCAACAGAGACTCATAAACTTCAGATAGGTAACTATAAATTAACTGTAAATTTATCAAAGCCATAAATAAAACAACTGTACAACTTTTAAGTAGTCCGGCTACTTAACTCTAGCCTCAAAATGGAGCCTTAACACTCAAAGCTATGACTGAAAGCAAGGCAAGATATGACATTCCGTAAGATTTCACAGTGATTCAGCTATCCAAACTTTGCAATCACAGTCAAATATCTCATTGTTACTATTATTTTTTTTTGTTTTTTCTGTTAAAAATGACAAATAACAAATACAAAATACAAAAGTAGTAAATACTATCAAAATATAAATATGATGAAATTATAAATACAATCATATATAAAAGTATATTTAAAATGAAAATAATACTTAAATGTAATTTGAGTAAGGACCTCAGAATTGACTCTCCTTAGCTCTCTGGAATGTAAGAACCAAAAAGTAAGACTTGCACATTCAGACTAGCAAGATTCTGTTACTGTATACTTATAATAAAAGTCGCATTGGCATTCATGATTTTGGCTTCCTGGTCTGAAAGGCCAATGTAGCTAAACTGAGTTCTTCTCTTTTACTGTTTCATGAATATAGTGTCATCATCATCCACTGCAAAACAATATGGAGAAATAAACTGAATCATTTATTTCATATTCACTGGCAATTCTTTACTTAAACATTATTACTGATCCCAATGAGAGAATAAATCCTGGATTCTTCTTTGTCCTAAACCAAGACTAAAACAACTCATTCTGTCAACAATGTGAGGAGGCTATTCCTAAAAATTCTGCAACTGTCAATACAGTTATCTGAACAAAAAATTGTATGGATAGCATATGTATGTATGCAAGCAAGGTTATATGGACCAGGTTCTATAGATGCTTTCAGATTAAATGGCAGGAGAGGTCTTTTAGCCAAGGCTAAATCAAGGATTTAGTAGTCTCACAGCCAAATGTATTAGGTACCAGATATATTGATACTATTTGAATGCTTTAAAAATTACTGGAATACATTTATGAATTATAACTCAGAAACTGAAGCTCCTTTAGCAGAATTCTTGATCCAGCTGCAATACAGTTGCTTCAAACAGCAGTTCTGAGATAATATCCCCATTCACTGTTTTAATTGGAATAGCACAAGAGGAACTTACACTGGGTACATAGAATAGTACAGGAGGTGCTGACATTGATCATTACATTCTTTAAAGAACCTTCCTTATCAGTGAGAACCATAATCTACATATATCTTGGATTTTCCCACCCCCACCCCAAAGATCATAGAAATCTCATCCTTACCTCAGATTCTAGAAGGTAGATGCCTTTGCCATCTTTACTCATGTTATAAAAGGCTTCTGTAAAAGAAAGGAAATGAGGAGAGATTATGGGATATTCAGAGAGAAAAAGGCAATCCAGGTTATATCATATCTTTGCATCTCAAAAACCAGATCAGCTGTAGCAATGAAGGATCCTTGAGGAAAATGCCCTCTCCGTGTAAGCAATTGACAGGGGCAGCATAAACTTTTTAAATGCCTCACAAACCGTAATCTATCAAGCCATGTAGGACTTCAAGGGTGAAAACTGGAATGTTCAAGTGTTCCTGGAAGCCTATTGTTAAACAATGCAACAAAATTATGGCCCTTCTAAATTTATACATTTACAGTCAGACTATTGCATTTCCAAATTCCCAAGTAACTTTGTAAGAACCTTGTGCAAAGCAAAGATTATCTAAATATGAGATGATGAAAACATGAATCATAATTGGACAACTTGCTGCTTCAGAAAAAAATTGTTTTTGAGCATCTTATCATCAACCTTTCTCCATTCCCACATCCTTAATAGAGAATCTGAACCAATTTATATACTTTAATCACTGGAGGAAAACCTTTACTTGTCCCTTGGTTGAAGAATAGCAGATTGTACATAGAAGAAACCTCAGAGGTAGCACCAAGCCCTAAAACCTGGTAAGTTAAGCCTGGGGAAGAAGGGTATTTTATTTTTCACCATGTATCATGGGTTGTTGTGACATAAGCTAGATGGCCATATAAATTGTGCAAATAAATCAATCAAACAAGCTATCTCCTTTCTGAGACATTGTTTCCCAATTCATTTGCTTTTCTATCACATTGTTATTTCAGTTGTTTTGCTTGTAGCTGTTTGGTTATGTGCTTATATTACTTACAATCAGTTTTAATACTGTTCGATTAATTTATCTACTGTTAAATTTGTTCTGTCTAATGAATTTTCCTTCTGCTTTATTGTAAGCTGCCTGATTATTGTTGTCCAAAAATAGGTTTTTGAGTTGTTGTTTCTTTAAACGTGACATAGAATTTTTAAAAAACCTGTCAATTCATTACCTTTTAATGATATCTGCAAATCTTTTTTAAAAATCCCTGCATCTTTCTTGCAGGGATTTAAAGTGAGCTCATTGAAACATTCATTTGCATTCTGCATAGGGCCATCTGTGAAATAAACTCTATATCCCATTTAAAAAAAATCCCATAAAATAAATTTAGTGACAAGTCTACTTACCCATCATGAGTTCCACACGTAGCATAAAACAGGCAAAGTTCTCAAATGTGATTTTTAGATCAGGATTTCCATAGCGGACTGTCAATAGCTTACAAAGTTCATTGCTAAGTGAGATTCCTTTGGAAACATAATAGTACCCACAAAAATGCTTAGACTGCAATCAATCATATTTATTTATTTTAAATAAATCCCATTTAAGAAAGTAGAATTTAGTTTAGTACAGATCTTTGTAGATTTATGCATTCAGGTATCTTTTTTAAAAAAATTCAGTAGTTTCTACAATAGGGACTCGTTTGTTGGAGGTGTATATTTTATCATGCCATCAGGGGATTAATAACTAGTGGCAAACCATATAATGGAAAGTATGGAGCAGGGATTTGAACCCAGAGCCGCGGTCAAATTCAATACTTAATCCATTATACATCATTGGATCTTGAGTATAATGGATTATAAGTGGTTAACATATGCAAGACAAAGAAAAGGTGTCCTTTATTATATGCAAGAGATTTTATAAATTCATCATTTAGTTGCAAGTAGCATTTATCTCCTTTTTTTCCTTCACATCACACAATAACATCTCTCTGTGAAAGAGAACGATATGACTGTGCCCAAAAGGAGTTCCTTTTGGAATACAAGAGTCATGTTCCAAACTCCAGTGGTTTCAACTTATGTTGCCATGGCAATAGCCAAAATCCAAAACTGCATGGTTGGTATCTGGCTGGTATATTTTTCATTTCAATACAGTGGTGAATTCCCTCCAGATGACATTGTAAGTAGTTGCTGGAGTAAAGATACTTAATGAGTAGGTAACTTACACTGAGTGAAGTAAAGGCTTTCTCCAACTTGGTATTTTCCAAATGAATTTATTTATTTATTACTTATTTATTCATTAAATATATTTCCATGCTGCCCCGATCAAAAAGACACTCAGCAGCTTACACACACACAAAAATCACAGAATATCTAAGTGTGAAGATAAAAACACTGTAAAGCCATACAGAGCCCAAACAACCTTGCCTGAAAAAAGCTGGAAGGCACTGACTGATCTGAAGAAGAGTATTTTGGTAAACCTTGTGGCTCAGCTGATTATCTATTCCAGTTCAGGCAAGCTGAGAAGTACTGATATATTTGTGAACTACATTGATTTTAATCAGGGGGCTTTTAGTACAGCCATAGTTCTATGACGAAAGAAAGCCGGAATTGAAACTTCCCTGCTACATCACATTGGCCTTATCATGAGTGGCAACAGCAATTAGAATGATTAATCCCTACTCCAGAATATGGAAATAATATTTAACTTCCTTTAATATTACACAGAACTATGTATCTTAACAATTATGAAATTATAGCCATCATTTCTTCTGCCATTTATGAAACCATGAAAATACTGGGCTGAAGTCTCAAAAATGTAAACATATTTTACAGGAGAAGCATTGGAATCTGTTGCCCATTAATAATGAGTTGTTTAATTTAATCAGTCAAAGTGCATTAATTTGATATGTCGTATCTGGTATTTTAATTGCATTATGTTTTCATTTATGATTGATTCATTGCTGCCATATGTGAATGCAAGTAAAATGTGATGAACTTTAATTTTATTTTGATTTGTACATAATCTTAACTGAAGCTTCCATACTTTATATTTGTTAATGTCAAACTAAATAAAGATAATTAAGCTAAAATTTCAGATTCATTAAATACCATACTAATCTCATTTAATAGTATTCCATATTGTCACCTAACAATAATTTACCTTGCAACTATTTTAATCAAATTCATTTTTAAAACATTTTACAAGGTAAAATTAATTTTTGGTTCATTTCAATGCAACAATAAAAGTCAACAGGATCATTCAACTCTATATGATAGAGATTAATTAAGTTTTTAAATTGCTATTTTCTGTTATGTGAAGACATTACTACCAGTTGATCTGGTTTTATATGAAATGTATAACAATGCAGGTGTGTGGCCAGGCAAGAATGATTTTGTTTTATGTATTTGATGTTCCTTAGTAAAAACTCAAGATGGCATAAATAAGGAGGATTTCATTTTGATATTACTATGAACTGAGTGCTCCTTAGAAGCAACACTCTGAGTGAGGTAGGTCTTTCCTTCAAAGTGAGGGCTTGAAATATCCACAGCCCAGATACTAAAAGTGAATTTTGGAGTGTTGCACTTGTCCAGAGACAAATAAAATTGATTAATTTCAGTCTGATGCACTGTCAAGGTTAGAATCTTGAGATGATTCAGGATTTCTCCACAGAGATGATCCTTAAAACTTCCTAAACTGTGAGATTGGGATAAAAGACAGCAATTTTATTTAGTTTAGGAAATTTTTATTACCGCCTATTCACACATGACGACTCAAGGCGGCTTGACCCAAAATCATCCACTGAGGTTCATGGCTGGATGGAAACTCCAATGTAGGATGTTTCAGTTCTACTTCAAGGTTCATAAATACTGTGTCACATACAGCATTCTGGATAAGAGCCAGGATGTAAGCGAATGCAATGTCATTATAAGTCATATATATGGTGCCACTACAGGCCATTTTTAAAGAGCTAGGAGTCATACTGTATTAATTTATTGCTTTGGCCTCCCAACACTGGAGGGGATATGGCTGATAACATGACAGTTACAAAAGAAGTTTCAATCTGCTTTTTAGGAATTTTATTTATTTATTTGGACTTAGCCCAAAAAGAAAAGACAACTGAGTTAACATTGATCACATAAACCATCCTAAGAAAAAATTAAAAAGAGAGCAGAGATGTTGTGTATATATAGGAAAGTATCTGAGTGTGTGTGAGGGGGGGGGAGGGGGGGAGCGAGGGAGAGAGAGAGAGAGAGTGCTTGTGCATTACTGGAATGTAAAAAGGGTGTGTATGTATTAAATCAGTCAGAGTAGATTAGCAGAGTTGGTGATGATTATATTGGACTGGTCTCTTAATAAGAAAAAAATGCTTTACATGGAGGTTAATCAAGAATCTGCTGATGAGAGGTTAATTCTAGGTGCCAGGTATGATACAAGGAGCAGCAAAGAAAAACATGCAACCAGGGGTGGGCTTCAAAAATTTTAGCAAAGTGTTCTCTGCCCAGTTGCTGGATAAGTATGGCCTAGTCAGGCTCCTACACCATGGGGAGGAGGGGGGCATTTTTGCTCTCCCTAGGCTCCGGGGGCAAAAACTTTCCTCAGGCCTCCGGGAGGGCAAAAAAAAAAACAACCCTTGGGCTCCAGAGGCTCTCTGGAAGCCAGAAGTGGGCTGATTTCTGGACTTCCCAAATTTCTGGGAGGCCCGTTTTTTATCCTCTCTGAGCCTCTGCATGTGCCCTGCGCTTACCTGCATCCAAAACAGGCCACATGGGGCCTCCTGGGAGGGGTGGGGTGGGGTGAGTGGGGCCAGCCAGGAGTGGGATTTGGGGGTTCTCTGAACTGCACAGAACCTTTGCTAAGGGGCTCTCTCGAACCCCTGCAAACCCCCAGCAGCCCACCCCTGCATGTATTCCAAAACACACAAAGGCATTCTTGAAAAAGGATGGTTGAGCAGATAAAATAGAAAACAGTACCTTAAACTTCATAGACTTCTAAAGCTAATATATATATACATTGCTTCCAATTTTTCTGGTGGATGAAGAATGGAAATCTGGTCCACACTTTTCAGAGATGGGGTGGATTTAAGGGACAAAGTTCTTTCTGAGGGCATTGTGAGCTAGAGTCACTAACATTTATACCATTCATTCATTTGTAAGGTTTGGCAGCTATAGGATATTTTTGTGGAAAAACTGAAAGGCTCAGGAGTTTGCTACTTTATATCTGACTAGGGGATCAAAGATAAATCATGACATCTAGAAACAAAACCATCTTATTGCAACTTTAATTTTTGTTTACCTGTTTCTTGTATAGCAACACGCAATTCTAACTGATCCAAGGTTCCTAATTGATGGGTGTCTTTTCTCTGGAAAACTTCCTGCCATAAGAGTTTCAAGAGAAAGAGAGAAATTAATAACATGAAATCATGCTAAGCAGCCAGTTTCAATGCTGGTGAAGCCTTCCATTAATGTCTTCCTTTTCTTCAGTGACCCAAGAGATCCAGATTTAGCTAGAGAGGCTTAGAAATAGCAGAACTCTTGGAGAGGTTGCTTACGAAATGTAAGACAGAAATGTTTCATTGGATGGAAAATTTAAAGAAAAACTAAAATGCTTCTGCTAAGGATGTCTGTGCTTTCTAAAACACCAGTTCTACGCAAAACATTGGTAGGTTTGTTGCACTTTTTTTTTCCACAATGGAGGGAAACTTTCAGACGTTCCAAAAAAGGGGATAAAATTCACAGGGGAGTAGAAATTGTAATATAAGTGTGCTAAATTTCTATAACTGGCAATAATTAAAGAATGGTATTTTAGCCTATATTTTCCCCATTTTCCTTAAATTAAGCAGATGGGCGATCATTGGTTAAGTTAGGTACAACATAATGCACACCTGCATGTACAATTTGCACTGATTACATATGGTGGCTTTTCTTGCATGCCAGAGAATTTGAATTGCCTTAACTTTTAGGGAAATTGCCAGTTTTTTGTCTTCATTTGTTGTGAATTAACAATGTTGCTTGTATTTTGGCATATGGTGGGTGAAACTGTTTAACAAAATGTGTCAGGAAAACCTAAGCCTGATCTTGGTGGCTACCAGTGACTCCCTTTTTCTACACTTTAAAAAAAATATTTTAAATATTTTATCTTGGAAGCAGCTGTTCCTTTCTCAAACAGCTGGTATCACTTTTTTAAAAGTTTACTTGGACATTGATACCAGAAACCCAGCAGGTGCATGTTACATTGTTTTATTAAAAAAACAAGTCATCTGTGAACTTCAAAAACAAAATAAAAAAGATACATATCAGCAATAGTTGAATCCCAGATTCTGCACAGATACCTGGAAATACTTTCCCACAATCATACACATTTATAGCCTAGAGACTCCAGTTAATCATAAAGTTCAATGGTGAGGTCAGAAAGTCTTGGAATGTTTATAAGAAGAATGGAATGTATATTGCTCATGGTTTTTGTTGCCCTCAATTAAATGCTATTATATTAGTCAAACTATGAGATTGTTACAGGAGCCCTGGTGGCACAGTGATTAAAGTGTAGTATTGCATGTGAATTCTACCCACAGCCTGGTGTTCCTACTAGGTCTCAAGGTTGACTTAACCCTCTATCCTCCCATGGTCAGTAAAATTGACATCCTCCCATGGTCAGATTGCTGGGAGCAATATGTAAATACATTATAAACTACCCATAAAGTGATGTAAAGTGCTACGAGGTGGCATATAAGTGTAAATGCTCTAGCTATTGAAGTTTAGCAGCCTTGGAATGACAGTAGTATCTGCCCTAGTATGAAGCTGTTTTTCTCCTTGCTATCTACATTGGAGCTGACAGGGTATAGAAGCAATTGTGCATAGTGATTCACTCTCAGCTCCATCACTGATACTGTCTAAAGCAAAAATGGGAGGAAAAATGGGGAAACCATAAGGGTTCCTTTCTCCACTCTTCTGTGATCTATTGGTGAGTTATTGTTCTCTCCCCCCCCCTCTCTCACACACACACACAAACACACACACACACACAGAGAGAGAGAGAGAGAGAGAGAGAGAGATACACAAACACACACACAGAGACACACATACCACATTGTTGTTTACCTGGTAAAAAAGCAGCTTCTTCCACAGAAATCTGAATTCTTGAATGCTCAAGGTTCCAGTACTGTTAAGCTGAATTATGCTGTTAAGGCATACAGTATGACAGACAAGGTTGGGGCTAGGAAGAGGTAGAAAAGCTGGAAGCCAAGTTAGTGTGACAAAAAGGAGAATAGGAATTTATTTCAGTAATTTATTTCAGCCTTGCATCTAGCATTCTCAAAATCAAAACTAGATCTTGATTTTGAAGGTCTTTGAATTATGCCCTCGGGAATATTGTACCAATTCCTAAAAGAATCTCTTCACCATTAATTTCCAAGATTGCAAAGCCAGACGTCAGGCTGAGTAGACACAGGAGGAAAAATAGCCCCCTGTTAGCTCAGATGAATAATGTATAAGGCTGGACTGTTGATATAGATGCATCTAAATCCTGCAGTCCTTCCTAAAATGTAAGCCAAGCACTCTGGCCTGTTTTACATGCAAAGAGATTCATACCATTGCTTCTTCCTTCCTTTCTTTCTCACTGTCCTGATATTATTATGCAGCCCTCATGACTTGAACTGTTTGCAAGGATCTCAGTCTTCAGTGTAATACTTAAGGGAAGGAAATGTGAATATAAAACAGAGAGATAAGTGAGAGTAGCACAAAACAGTGATGAGAGTCAGGGACAACGTGTGGGAAAACGTACACTCATAATAGGGGTACATGAAAGTATGTGTTCCTCTCTCCTTTTTTATCCTTTGAGTTCAGAAGAACTGTAAACATATGAGTAGATATTAAGTAATTGTTACAGAAAAGGGAAAGAATTGCATTCTTCAATCAGTCAAGATAGCAAAATATGTGACCCAACTAAGAACCAAACACAGGATACATCTAAGAGGGCCAAGATACCACGGCAGGCATCCAGGCTAAATCTCATCCCATAATTTTGATGATCTAGAAGGAAAAAAGAAAGAAATGAAAATGTATAATCATAACACAACCATATTCTCCATAGAAGAGTAGGGACCTGAGCCAATGTATCTTCAATATGAACATAAAAAATAAATGAGCTGCTGCAAAATGCTAATCCAGGTTATTTAACCCTGATGTGTAAATAACCACAATTTCCCAAGTTCACACAAAATACTAAATGGTAAACTATCCTGTTCTTCACACTAGTAGAGCAGTTACTTCTGAGAGGTTCCTCAAATAAAGAAAGGAGCACAGAGACTCACTCACACACACATATACAAACATATATTTTAAGTAATTTTTAATAATTTAAGAAAAACTAACATAAAGTAAGAAAAAGAAGGCAAACAAAACAAAAAGAAAGAAATCAAAGCTTTAACTGCAAGAAAGGGGGAAAATAGGAGAAAAGTAGACGAGAAAGAAAAAAGACACAAAAAAGAAGCTTCTAATCTTTATATAATTTGTAAGTATATTTATAAATTTAGCTTTACATATACAAACATATATTTTTAAGTAATTTTTAATAATTTAGGAAATACTAACTAAAAAGTAAGAAAAAGAAGGCAAACAAAACAAAAAGAAAATGTTATGCTTTCACATAACTCTCTTCTTTCTGTAATCTCTCCTGTCTAATCATCAAAACCACACATCATAAGCTTATCTTTTTTCTGTTTCATGCAAAAAGTCCTTAAGGGATTTCCAGTCAGCAAAAAATGTACTTATTGTCTTTCGTCTAATCAAAGAAGTCAATTTAGCCATCTAAGCTCCATCATCAGCAATCATTCCTCCACTGTGGGTCATACCAAATCTTTACACCATAGAGGCAATAACTTTCTGAGGTTCTTGTTCCTGCAGCAACTATTTGTCAACAGAAGGCTACTTGTGACCCATAAAGCAATCTTAAATATAATTATCTACTAAGTGAACAAGACTTCATTGGTATGTCTAATTCTCTTTAATATGTTTAATTTATCCTAAGGGTTCCAGTTTAGAGACCTATTCAATCAATTACCAAAACAATAATAATGATAATGGAATGCATCTCAGGGTTTTTTATTTTGGCATCTTGGTAAAATGTTGCTGCTGTTAATTTCTACTTCCAAGAAAGTCTGCTTAGCATGATGTCTGAATGACCTTGGGAGAAATCACAAGTCTCTTTTTTTCTGCTTGATTTGTCCCTTGTCTAACTGTACCAGCTGAACTAGAACAGGAACGTGGATAAATCTTGACAGTTGTGCGTTCTTCCTCCCTCCTACCCTCTTTCTCTCTGCCCTTCTCAGACAGAATAAATAGGCAAGTTAAAAGCTAGACGCAAGCAGTCCTAGTGATACTCGAATGACAAGAAATGAAACAGAAAGAGCATCTAATCTTGTTGCAAATCATGATTATAGATTGCCTGCAGACTTTTACTGAGTAGGCGCTAGGCTCATAACTCACTGATCCCTTCTCTACAGGAACAAATGATGTTTTAATCTCATTATTGCCCTGTTTATTAAATATGAATCATGAACTGTAAAGTTTGGAAATGAAAGCTTTAAAATTGATTGCCTATGAAGAATAAAAGATGAGCTGCACAGCCTGGTTAGTTTCGTTATAGATTTCCCCATACCTGATGGGTTACTTTGGAAAGATGTTCAAGAGCGATGAAATAGCTGTCTACTCTCACTCTTGGGAAGCTAAAAAGACTGGCATGTTCTAAGGAGATGAAGGTTTCTTCATCCCTACTTTTGCTCTGAACTGATGCTACGAAAGCTTTTATCTCATTAACTTTCTCAACCGTTCTTATCCAGTCAAGATTTTTCCATCCTATTTATCTGTTATATTCACCCAATGCTGTGTTTTTGTAAACTTCACATTTCTGACAGTAAAAAAATAAAACAGAAGAGAGAGAGAAAAAAAAGTTTTTAACCATTTTGCAGCATTTTACAACCATTTTACTGCTACTGCTAGCTAGATTATCTCAAAGTTTTCCAAATGCAATTAGAACTTAAAATATCAGCTGGTTAATAGAAAACTAGCAATTGATTTAGTTCCTGGAGAAAAGATAATCCTTTGGAATCTTTAAAGAGTTTTGGACTAGATATAGATAAATTCTAAAATATTTTTAAATCAATGTTTGTTTAATGTTTCCTTAGGACTCCCCACAGTTCTGTTATATACTAACCTTCTATTACTGCAATGATTTGTCATTGCTTGTTAAAGTTCAACAAAATGATGTCAGAAGAGAGTCTGTTTAATTGTATTTGATCAGTGCATAAATAGGCTCAATTTATCAGAGGTTTTTAAAGATTTGTGTCATGAAGGAATCAAATAAGATGACTTTTAATTGGTATGCTGAAGAGACCTATTCTTTCGAATTATACACCACATTTTCTTTTATTTAATCAAATATACTGTGGAATGTTGGATAAGTTTTTATCACAGTTTATAGAAGCAGGTCTGACTTGAGGGTGGATTATATTTTATTTAATTAACTAGCATATGAAATGCTATTTTATATAAATTGCTGTGAGATATGAGATATACAAACATTTGTAATATAAAGAAGAGAAGCAATCATATTAAAAACTCCAGCAGAAATCCAGATGTCTTTGAATTTTTGTACCCTTGTCAACTTTCAAATGTATGGCCTTCAACTCTTAGAATTCTCAAAAATAGCCATGCTTAGGTAGGGAATTCTGACCACACATCAAGAAGTTATGAAAGTTGGGAAAACTAATATAAGGATTTTTGCGGTCATAAATTTAAAAGAAACCAGCATCAGGCTTGTAATAAGGTAAGGAAAAAGAAGAGGCAGACAGATAATAACTAAGGTCTTAAACCAGGGCCCTGAAACCCCAAGTCTTCCTTCAGTCCCACCAGAAATAATGTCTTCACTGGCTTGTCTTTGTCATTTTGCCCAAATTAACTCACAGATTTGTTGCTGGTGGGTGGAATAAAAGGAGATATTTGGCATGCTGCCCTCTACTCCTTGAGGAAGACTGAGGTATACATTTAAATTACCATGAGCACAGAATGCATTTGACCCCATTGGCTTTCAACAAACAAAGTTAATGGGGAAAGTCAGATTGACTTAACAATTATGTGATTTGCTTAACTACCATGGCAAAAAAAAAGGTTGCAAAATTGGCACACTTAAGACTATACTACTTACTAATGAAAGTTCTCGTTCCAATTGTGGTCATAAGTCAAGAACTACCTATATGAAGATCTGTAATTTATGTGATGAGATAGATGTAGTATCTCCTGACACTATGAATGCATTTGCACTTACATACAGGACCTATCATTAATTTACAGCCCTTCTCTCATGAAGGAAACGTAATCACTAAACTTATACCACATGAATATGAGTTCACTTGCATTAAAAATGATAGTCTTATTAAGAGCATGTAAATGTTGCAGTTTAGACATCTGTACATGAGACCCTGTGCTTTCAAGGATAAAAGGGGAAATTAAATTCCATTCTCTTTTAAAAGCCTGTGAGACTAACCAATATATTTATTGATTTAAAATATTTCACCTGCTTTCCTACTTAAAAAGCACTTAAAGCAGTTAAAATACTTAAAATATGGATGAATGGAAAAGTGCACTGCTTGCATCACTCATGGATTTCATGTAGGTATGTGTGAAAATGTGTATAAAATACATACTGAGTTTTAGAATCCCATACCAGACATACTTGTCCATGCCATACTGTTTAGGATCCTTTGCAGCTGCATTGCATTTATTTCAGGATACTAAAGCAGGGGAGGCAAAATTATAGAAAATCCAGTGATTAACATCTTTACATCTAAAATTACTAATGGGGAAGGGAAGATGGACAGCATTCTTGTTAATCTTTTTTTTTAAACCTGAGTTTTCAAAAAATCCATTTTGAATTAGGTCAACGCAATAAAAGATAAACATTTATGATTCTCAATTTAATTAAATTTAATTTTGTCCTGTCTTTCCTCCATCCATGAGACAATGATATATTAAAAATATTACTCTGTTTAAGCACATACAAGCTGACTTATATTAGACATACTATGTCTGGTCTGCAGAAATCCCAGTGGATCCTGATGAAAACCAAACCTTCAGATTTTCTGTACTGTTACTATCCTCTTCTGGTGGTATAGATTTTTAGTCCATTTATACCAAACAAGACCATTGATCTATCTGTTGCTGTACATTCAGCAAGAACTAGCTATCCCTTTATAGATTTTAGATCCACCACGTAATAGCCAATGTGAAGTTTGGATCTGACATCTTCAGCATCCCAATGTGTGCTGCCAGATGGAGTGATCCATTTATGACATTCTGGGTCCAAGGATTACATCATGCAATCAAGAGATACTGATATTTGAACTGGGGAAGAACATTTTTTTCTTATTGGACATTGATGATTGAATTTTCAAGAATTTGATTATCAGCAAGGAGATGGTTTACACTTCAGGCTAAGCCATGGTTTACTAATCATGCTTAAACTCACTGAAATTGCCTGGTTTCAGGCAACAGGTGAAGCACAAATTCATGGTTTTTAAAATTTAAGGGCTGAGTTCACATAGCAGAGAAAACTCACACAAACCATTTTATGGTTTAGTTTGCTATGTGAACCCAATTAGAGTTACACACCAACAGACAAATGCCAAGTGGAAAACCCATAATTTTTCTAAGAAACTGCTTTTGGTCAGACATGTTCAGAAAAAGTCCTCTGATGTAACAGAAAGGGATACTCACTTGATCAAAGTACTTAGAGAAGAATTCTTCACAATCTTCATGTTTATCAACTATTTCCTATAAAGAATAAAACAAAAATTAAAAAGATGGAAGAGGAAAATCTATACAATTTTTCAAGATAGACCAATATGAGATTTATAGAATATAGAATATGCAATATATTTAATAAGCTGAGCCAGAAGCATTGTGGAGATGTACTTCTAAGAATCCAAGTGCAGAAAAGTTGCTCCTATCCAGCAAAGACAAGACATGTGCCTATGACATTGATATTGTATGCAAAAATATTGTTGGGTGAACAATCATCATGTCAAGAATATGCAAATTAGTCTCTACCTCAGTGTTTTCCAATTGAGCAATTTTAAGGTGTGTGGACTTCAACTTCCAAAATTCTCTACTCAAAATAGAACCCACTGTAGTACCTAACAAGTTAAACAATTGGACAGCAGATATCTATGTGAACAATTCAGGCAGAATGGGTACCCACAAGCATTTGTTACAAGATGACTGTGCAACATGGTAGAGAGAGAAAGGAAAAAACAAGGTAAAAGACCAACAACATGGCACACCATGCCATACATCAAAAACAATTTGGAAGCAGTAGAACACACCTTTCAAGATCTGCAAGTGTGCATCACATTCTGCCCAGGGGCTACCATATGAGGACAAATTATGCATTGTAATGCTTGCAGGTAGAAGATAGTTCCAGTGTAATCTGAGTCCCCTGAGTGGATTGCCCCGTGACTGTGTAGGATAGGTGGGGAGGAAGCTAAAGGCCCTGTCACACTGGCCGACGGATGCAAAACGTTTGTAAAAAGGACACAGAGGACGAGAAAAATGTTCCATCCATTATTATCCGCTCTCAAAAGGGGCAAAAATGTGCATAACCAAAGAGGACAACATGGAAAGGAACGGACGGGGGGAGGACGCAGGGCGGATGGAAAGCAGATGCTCCACGGAAGCCTAGCAGATGGAAGCGGATGGGAGTGGATGGCACATCCGTAAGGCTTCTGGGGGACCGCAGCAAAGTGGACGTGGAATGGATACAGCAGATGCAGAGCAGACACCAAGCGGATGAAGCGGATGCACAGCGGAAGCCGAGCGGATGAAGCGGATGCAGAGCGGAAGCCTAGCGGATACCTAGCAGATGCCTAGCGGAAGCCTAACGGATGCCTAGCGGATGCCTAGCATTCACTGTGCATGCGGGGAGGATGCATTGCATCAGTCCCGCGGATATAAGGCAGGCAGCTCCCAAGCAGGTCACCATTCAGGGGAAAGACCTGTTTCCAGACACATCAACTGCCTTGCCAGCCTGCCCTGCCTGCATGCCTGCCAACCTACCTGCCTGCCTGCCAGCCAGCCTTGCTGCCAGCCTCCCTGCCAGCCAGCAACCCCACAAACATGGGGAAGAAGAGAAAGCCTCAGCCATCTGCTGCCATCCCTGGCAAGAGGGACAGGGCCACCCTCCCACCCCCTGGCCCTCACTCTGCTTCTGCTGGGGCTTCTGTAGCATGGGCTCGCTCTTCTGGGGCTGGGGCTTCTGCTGCTTCTGCTTCTGGAGGAGCTCATGATGCTGCTTATGGCGGTGGTGCTTCTGCTCGTGCTACTCTGCTGATGCTGCTTCTGGCGGTGGTGCTTCTGCTGGTGCTTACTCTGCTGATGCTGCTTCTGGCGGTGGTGGTTCTGTTGATGCTGCTTCTGGAGGAGCTGCTGATGCTGCTTATGGTGGTGGTGCTTCTGCTGGTGCTTACTCTGCTGAAGCTGCTCATCGTCCTGCTGGTCCTGCTCATGCTCCTGGTCTTGCTCGTGCTCCTGGTCTTGTTCATCCTGCTGGTCCTGCTCGTGCTCCTGGTCCTGCTCATGCTCCTGGCGCTGCTGGTGCTTACTCTGCTGCTGCTGATCCTGGTCCTGCTGGTGCTGCTGGTGCTGCTGGCGCTGCTGGTGCTTACTCTGCTGCTGATGATCCTGGTCCTACTGGTGCTGCTACTGCTGATCCTGGTCCTGCTAGTACTGCTGGTGCTGCTGCTGCTGGTGGTGTGGAGGAGCAGCCCCTACAACCTGGAAGCCCCTCTGATGAGGGCCCATGTGGTCCTGCCAAAGGGAGGAAGAGGCATATCCGAGAACGGGAGAGGAGGCAATACTCCATCGAGGAGGAACATGAGGATAAGGTGCTGGAGTGGCTGAGAGAGAATGAGTATCTATGGAAGAAGGGACACAGGCTCTACAGGGACACCAAAAGGAACCAGGCTGCTTGGAGAGAGAAGGCGGAGAGCCTGGGCTACACTTTGGAGGTGCTCCTCGGCTGGTGGAAGCACATGCACACATGGTACGGGAAGCTGCATCTCAAGAAATCTGACCAGGCCGCAGTCAAGTTGATGGACAGAGAGACCTACGTCATGGCCAAGTGCAGCTTCCTGGAGGGTGAGATCCGCCACCGAGGAGCAGCCCCTCTCACAACCCTCTCTCTCAGGCAGCCTGCTGAGAGCCATTCCTCTTCCGGCCGAGAGTCAGCTCCTGTCTCCAGGCAGGTGTCTGTGGAGCGTGCCACGACGGAGAACCCGTGGACAGCTGTTCTAACCATGGTGGAGCCCATGGAGGACTCCCTGGCACAGTGGGAGAAAGGAGACGGCACTTCCACCACAGTCCTACCCACATCCACCCCCAGCTCCACCTCCACAGAAAGGCAGAGAGCCAGACAGGAGGGGCAGAGACACACTGTCCTGCGGAGATAAGAGACACCATCAGGAGCAGCATAGATATTCTCTCTCATCTAGTCCACACCGACTCCTCATCCGTAAGCCCTTCCTCACCTATGTGAACCAGACCCTCATGGACATGGCGGAAGCCCAGTACCAGGTGGTGAAGGACAGGATCACCGATCTGCTTCACAACCCTCCAGACCCTCAGGAACCTGCTCCCACCCAGTCCAGGTCTGCTCCTCCACACCCCAGGTTATGTCCCTCCCATTCCAAGGCTTTCCACAGGCCCTCACCTACCAGGGCTATGGCTACCAGGAGGTCCAGCAGCACAGGCAGCAGCCCTTCCCAGTCCAGGCACAGGTTCATCGGACGACACCGTTGCCACCGGTTCCATTGATGCCACCGATGCCACCCACGCCACTGCTGACACCCACGCCACCGATGCCACCCATGCCAGTCCTCACCCAGCTGCAGAGCAGACAGCCCCACTACACTACTCCTTCCTCCACCCCACAGCCAAGCCCAGCCTCAGTACATCTGTAATCGGTACTGGGGCTGACATCCCATGGCATGGAGGAAGGAGCTCTCAACATCACGGGGCTCCAACAGTGTGTGGGAAGTTCCACTTCTGATACCACTGCTCTGCAACTTTCTTCCATCCTTCTTCAGTGGAGGGGCATTGAGGAGCTCCTCCAGGTATTCTTCGATGATGGCCTGCACCACTTCTCTGACCACAATGCTGATGGTGTTGTGTGGCACCCTCCATCCGTACTGCATGCTCCTGTACGTGGTCCCTGAGGCCAGGTGGCACAGTCAGTGCCACCTTGAGCCCAGGGTCCAGGCTGGGCCGGAAGTTGGTGCTCTGCTTGATCAACCGGGGTCTCAGCTGAGGAACAAAGACCCTGGTGCATTCCAGAACTTCATGAGGATGCCTCCAGCCATGTTTGACGAAGTTGTGGAATGCACCAGGGTCTTTGTTCCTCAGCTCCACCATCAGCTTGTTGTACAGTCCGTCCTCTGCTCTTCTGGTGAACCATCTTCGCACCCAGACGCTTCTTGTCTGCCTCCTTTTCTTCCCATAGTAGAGTTGAAAGAGCCTGTAGATGGCTTCGCACTGTTGCAGAACGATGGTGGCTACCAAAAGGAGTGTGTTATGATCCATGGTGGACATGACTGGATGCTGTGGAAGAGGAAGACTAAGAGCAAGGCTGCAGAGGTCTGCACAGCAGGGCTGCTGGTCTGAAAGTGAGATCCAGGTGAGTTGCTCCCCCTTTTTATAGGCAATATAGGTTTTCCCCTATGTGTCCTTTTGCATCCTCTAGGCATCCTCTAGACATCCTTAATATCCGAGATAGGTCCCCTCTGTGAATGTTTTTTCCGTTTAAAATGCTTTGTTTGCGAGCTGCGTCCGCTTTCATCCTTTCTCCGTCTGTGTTACTAACGCTGAGTGGCCATTCCGCATCTGTTCCGCTTCCTCCCTGTGTCCATTTAAGCCCATGTCACACTGGCCAACGGATGCAAAACGGACACAACGGACGAGAAAAATGTTCCATCCGTTCTTATCCGCTCTCAAAAGGGGCAAAAATTTGCATAACCGGAGTGGATAACACGGACGCAGGGAGGATGCAGGGCGGATGGAAAGCGGATGCAGAACAGAAGCCCAGAGGATGGAAGCGGATGGGAGCAGATGGCGCAACCGCAGGGCTTCCGGGGGGCCTCAGCGAAGCAGACGCGGAACGGATACAGCGGATGCACAGCGGATGCACAGTGGATGAAGCAGATGCACAGCGGATGCACAGCAGATGAAGTGGATGCACAGCGGAAGCCTAGCGGATGCACAGCGGAAGCTGAACGGATGTCGCACGTTAATTGCGCATGTGGAGGGGAAGTATTACATAAGCCCCCCAGATATAAAGGGAAGCCTCAGCAACCTGCCGCCATCCCTGGCAAGAGGGACAGGGCCAACCTCCCTCACCCTGCCCCTGACTCTGCTGGTGCTGGGGCTTCTGCTGAAGCTGCTCCAGGTGGTGCTTCTGCTGGTGCTGGGGCTTCTGCTGTTGCTTACTCTGTTGAAGCTGCTCCTGGTCCTGCTCGACCTGCTCGACCTGCTCATGCTCCTGGACTTGCTCGTCCTGCTCGTGCTCCTGGTCTTGCTCGTCCTGCTCGTGCTCCTGGTCCTGCTTGTGCTCCTGGACTTGCTGGCCCTGCTGGTGCTTTCTCAACTGCTGCTGATCCTGGTCCTGGTGTTCCTGCTGCTGCTGCTGCTGCTGATGATGATGATGATGCTGATTATGATCCTGCTGGTGAGGATGCTGATGCTGATTATGATCCTGCTGGTGAGGATGATGATGATGATGATGATGATCCTGCTGGTGCTGCTGCTGCTGGTGGTGTGGAGGAGCAGCCCCTACTACCTGGGAGCCCCTCTGATGAGGGCCCATCTGGTCCTGCCAAAGGGAGGAACAGGCGTATGCGACAACGGGAGAGGAGGCAATACTCCATTGCGGAGACGCACAAGGATGAGGTGCTGGAGTGGCTGAGGGAGAACGACTATCTGTGGCGGAAGGGACACCGGCTGTACAGGGACACCAAGCAGAAGCAGGCTGCTTGGAGAGAGAGGCGGAGAGCCTGGGCTACACATTGGAGGTGCTCCTCGGCTGATGGAAGCACATGCACACCTGGTACGGGAAGCTGCATCTCAAGAAATCTGGCCAGGCCGCAGTCAAGCTGACGGACAGAGAGACCTACGTCATGGCCAAGTGCAGCTTCCTGGAGGGTGAGATCCGCCACCAAGGAGTAGCCCCTCTCACAACCCTCTCTCTCAGGCAGCCTGCTGAGAGCCATTCCTCTTCCGGCCGAGAGTTGGCTCCTGTCTCCAGGCAGGTGTCTGTGGAGCGTGCCATGACGGAGAACCCGTGGACAGCTGTTCTAACCATGGTGGAGCGCGTGGAGGACTCCCTGGCACAGTGGGAGAAAGGAGACGGCACTTCCACCACAGTCCTACCCGCATCCACCCCCAGCTCCACCTCCACAGAAAGGCAGAGAGCCAGAGAGGAGGGGCAGAGCCACACTGTCCTGCTGGAGATAAGAGACACCATCAGGAGCAGCATAGATATCCTCTCTCAGCTGGTCCACACCGACTCCTCATCTTCCAACCGTAAGCCCTTCCTCACCTATGTGAACCAGACCCTCACGGACATGGCGGAACCCCAGTACCAGGTGGTGAAGGACAGGATCACCGATCTGCTTCACAACCCTCCAGACCCTCAGGAACCTGCTCCCACCCAGTCCAGGCCTGCTCCTCCACCCCAGGTGATGTCCCTCCCATTCCAAGGCTTCCCACAGGCCCTCACCTACCAGGGCTACGGCTACCAGGAGGTTCAGCAGCACAGGCAGCAGCCCTTCCCAGTCCAGGCACAGAGTCATCACTGATGCCACCGATGCCACCCACACCAATGATGCCACCAACGACAGCGATACCACCCACGCCAATGATGCCACCCACGACAGCAATGCTACCCATGCCAGTCCTCACCCAGCTGCAGAGCAGACAGCCCCACTACACTACTCCTTCCTCCACCCCACAGCCAAGCCCGGCCTCAGAACATCTGTCATCAGTACTGGGGCTGACACCCCATGGCATGGAGGAAGGACCTCTCAGCATCGCGGGGCTGAGCCAGCTGTCCGAGACCTTTCTCAACACACCGTCCCCTGTTGTCCTCTCGAGGCAGGCACTCCAGCACCACCCACCACCACAGCACCTGGATCCTTCACCCCTGAGACTGGACACACCTCCGAGTGACCAAGAAGAGTGCCAGAGATCGGCTAGCTGGCTACCTGTGGACTTTATTTGGACACTTGACTTGTGTCAATTTTTTTTTACAGCTTGTTGTTCAATAAAGTTTATCTTTGATTCACACACTTGCTTCATTGCTTTTTTTTAATAAAGTCTTGGTGAAAACTTTTAGAATTGGCTTAAGCCTTTGCAAGCTTGTGGGATGGGTTAAGACAGCAGTGGGGTGGGCAGGGATACCTGTGGAATGAGCAGCGATACCTTTGGGATGGCTAATAGCTGTGGGATAGATAAACCTCCAGTGCAAGCATAGTGGGACTGTATGGTCCACCCTCCCAGGTGCCACACCTATGGCCCTTTATTATCAATAATAATGTAATCAATCATCCACACATGTCAACACAAACACAACTCTTTATTAAATGCCCTGTTCATTGTAGGCCCACCCAACATACATGGCCCAATCTCATCCATGTGATGAGACAGGCTGTAGGAAGCATCCATTAAGCATCTACCATCCTGTCTTGCCACTCCACCGCTCCAGTTGGGGAGTTGCACCAGTGTTTCAGGAGGTTGCGCTGCTTCTTCCCTTCCCGTGAGGCTCTGTTGGGGCCTTGCACATCCTCAGTGTCTATCAGGTTTCGCCCTTGCCTCCATTCACCAGGCTCCATGTCCCCATTGCCTTGTTGACGGTCCACGAGCCTGTTCTGCAAGACTGGGTAGCGGGTGCGCATGAGATTGTGCAGGATGCAGCACAATCCTCCTCACGGTCTCTGGGCGATGCTGCATGGTGGTGAGAAGTACCTGGAACCTGTTGGCCAGGATGCCAAAGGCGTTCTCCACTACCCGTCTTGCCCTGGACAGCCTGTAGTTGAAGATCCTCTCTTCACAGGTCAGGAGTCTGGAAGTGTATGGCTTCATGAGGTAGGTTCTGAGGGAGAAGGTGTCATCCCCCATGATGAAGTAGGGCACATCTTGCGTGTCGTTGGGCAGGGGGTCTGGATCTGGGAAGCCCACGATGAGGTTGCGTTCCATCCCCTCCTTGAAGTGACTGGCATTGTATACCTGGGCATCTGAAGATGAGCCGTAGCCTGAAGCATTGATGTACATGAACTTGTAGTCAGCATCGACCATGGCGAAGAGGATGATGCTGAAGAAGCCCTTGTAGTTGAAATAAGTGGACCCCGAATTGGCTGGAGCTTTGCAGGCCACGTGCTTGCCATCTATGGCTCCAACAGTGTGGGGGAAGTTCCACCTCTGATACCACTGCTCTGAAACTTTCTTCCATCCTTCTTCAGTGGAGGGGCACTGGAGGAGCTCCTCCATGTATTCTTCGATGATGGCCTGCACCACTTCTCTGACCACAATGCTGATGGTGTTGTGTGGCATCCTCCAGCCGTACTGCATGCTTTTGTAGGTGGTCCCTGAGGCCAGGTGGCGCAGAGTGAGTGCCACCTTGAGCCCAGGTTCCAGGCTGGGCTGGAAGTTGATGTTTGCCTTGGTCAACCTGGGTGTCAGGCACTGCACAACTTCATCAAACATGGCTGGAGGCATCCTCATGAAGTTCTGGAATGCCCGAGGGTCTTCGTTCCTGAGCTCCACTATCAGCTTGTTGTACAGTCCGTACTCTGCTCTTCTCCCGATCCATTTTTGGACCCAGACGCTTCTTGGCCGCCTCTTTTTCTTCCCATAGTAGAGTTCACAGAGCCTGTAGATGGCTTCGTACTGTTGCAGAAGGATGGTGGACATGACTGGATGCTGTGGAAGAGCAAGAGTCAGATGAAGGCTGCAGAGGTCTGCACAGGTGGGCTGCTGGTCTGAAAGTGAGATGCAGATGAGTTGCTCTCCCTTTTTATAGGCAGCGTAGGTGTCCCTTTGCATCCTCTAGGCATCCTCTAGACATCCTTAATATCCGAGATAGATCCCCTCTGTGAATGTTTTTTCCGCTTTAAACGCTTTGTTTCCGTGCTGCATCCATTCTGCATCCGTTCTGCATCTGTTCTGCGTCCGTTCCGCTTCCTCCCTTCGTCTGGGTTGATGCGAGTTCCGCGGATTCTCAGTGGACACCTAGCGGATATAGCGGATGCATAGCGGATGCGTAACGGATGCGTAGCGGATGCAGAACGGACGAACTGCATACATTTTCCGCGCAAAAGTTTTAGGCAGCCCAAAACTTTGGGAGCAGATGAAACGTCCATAAATGGATGCTGGACGGATAGAGAGGATGAAAAACAGAGGGAGTGAGTACAGAACGGATACATCGCGTTAACCAACGGATGGCAAGGTTTTTTGTCCGTTTTACATCCTCTTTGCATCCGTTGGTTCAGTGTGACATGGGCTTTACCGCTGGAGCAGATTTGAGTTGCGCGGATGCGCAGCAGATGTCTAGCGGATATAGCGGATGCATAACGGATGACAACAGATGCAGAACAGATGTTCCCTGTATGCCTAGCAGATGCAGAACGGACGTATTGGATACATTTTCCGCTCAAAAAGTTTTGAGCAGCTCAAAACTTTTTGAGCGGATGGAACCTCAGTCGACAGATGCTGGACGGATAGAGAGGAAGAAAAACGGACGCAGTGAGTACAAAACGGAAGCATCACATTAACCAACAGATGGCAAGTGTTTTTCTCAGTTTTATATCCTCCATCCATCCCTTGGTGCAGTGTGACATGAACTTAACCACCAGATTACAAGAAGACAAGTGAGTGGGGAGAAGGCGGAGCCTCGTCTCGGTGCTACAGCTGCGATCTCGGGGCTCTGAGATCGCAGCTGATATTTTCACCCCTGGTCGGTCCTAACGGACCTAAACCGTCCCGTAGAGACGGGGATTGTGAAGGGCACAGTCCCAGGATCCCAGAGATATCGCAAAATCTCTGGTTTGATCCGGGAGAAGCCCTTTTGCTGGCGGTGAAAAGGCAGCCTCCAAAGCTGCTGAAGTCGGGACAGCTCCGAAAAGAAAGAGGCTGGAGAGAGGGTGTGTCGGCTGGGTGAGAAACTTCTTTTGTATTGCAAATTGGCTGAGACCTGAAAGGATATCCTGAACAAAGAAGAAACCTTTATTTATCTTTGACTGGAATCTCCTTGAGCGGCGTTTTTTAAAGTGATGTCAAATTGAGGCTTGGATTCTTTCCTTACTATCTTTTTCTCTGAGGAATTTAATGTGATTTTGTAGCTAATCAGATTGAATTTTTTCTTATATATATTTTTATGCTTCTTTTGATTTTTTAATTTTCTTTAGGATAGAGGCCCCCTTTGTTTTTGTTTTTTTCCCTCTGAGTTTTGTATACATTACTTTTCTTTCTGGCTGAGGGGGGAAAAAAGTATTAAGAGACTGTGCAACACTGCCAACTAGAGGCTTGAAAATACTTTATTTGAACTGGGGAGAAATGTATAAACACTCCTTCTCAAGGACATTTTAATGTGATAAGATGGAGGGAGAGCACAGAAAAATATTATTACAGGTGTTTTCCTGGACTCTTATCAATGTTTCAACACTTGAGGCTTGGCTTTGAAGCTGCTGGAGAAGAGAGTCATAATAAGAGCCTTGGATAAATAAACAAAGTGCAGTGTGCAGTCCATATATATATATATATATATATATATATATATATATATATATATAT
>BLBF01000018.1:32771844-32784156 GCA_015471245.1 Laticauda colubrina
ATATATATATATATACTTGTGAAATCTCTACTCGCCAGCCTTTTTGTATATTTCAATTCTAGTAATATTTTTATTTTTTTTATTTTATCCTTTTTCTTCTTTGGCTTTGGGCCATTTTTATTATTGGATTTTTCCATTTTGGATCATAATTGGCTACTCTATCAGATGGACTGAAGGTTTAAAAGAATTTGAAGTTTTTTGAAGCATTAAAGTGGAAAAAAGGGAAAAAAAAAAGAAGAAAGTGTGAAATGAAATAGACTGTGTGTATTTGGATTGTTTGCTGACTTTGGGACTTCTGGAAACTCTAATTTGAATGATTAAAATCATTTGGATTGCTTGAATTTTTTTTTCTTTTTTTCTTTTACAATGGCATTACTTATGGATGAACTGAAAATGGAATTTATAAAATATAAACAAGAGAAACAAGAAGGGAAGGATTCTTCTGGCTCTGTTTTTCATTTTTTAGAAATGGCAATTTCTACATATGAGAAACTACAAGAACAAGAAGATTGGGATGAAGAAGAAACCATCCTTAATGAACAAGCAACTTTATTTGGGGAAGAAAGGGGAAAGGGGAGAAAGAGAATGGAGAATTTAAGACTTAAAAAAACAACCAAAAAAGGGAAAAACAAGGTGAAAAGTGGACACAACATCAGAAAGCAACAGAAAAGAGGAATACACAAGAAGATGGAGATTAAGAGACAGGGGGGTAAAAAGGGTAGAGTGGAGAAGCAAGGGAGGAAAGAAGGGAAGAGAAGTTACAAAGGTTTGAACAAGATGTAAAGAAACAGAATTTATTTAGAGATAATGGGTAAACATATAACTGAAAAAGAGATTCTGCAAAGATACATAAGATTGTGTTGTTGTATTTGTATTTGAAATAATGTTAGAAAATTGGAATAATATATGATTATAAAATGGGACAAAATATTTAATGTAACTTAGCGAAATTTTTTCTTTTTAAATAAAAATAAATGAAATCAAATATGAGAGAATTGAATTAAAGAAAAATGGGAACATTGTTATTGTTTAATGTTTTAAAATATAAGTGAAATAGGGGGAAGTAATTAAGTAAAATCTATAAGTGTTCCCATAGAAGCATGATACTTATTTAGAAAGGATTGTGTAAAATGTTTAAGACTTAAATGAATATTAATTTGAATGATATAACTTTAATTGCTATGGATTGTTGTTTTAATTATATTATATTTTTTAAATATAGTTTCAAAATATTGAGTTTATCTTTAGAATGTACTACGCAGAATCCGAATGAAAATTATGTGTCATGTTAAGCTTTAAAACTAGGGGAGGGATAAGTATGACAAGGTATTATACTCCAATCAGTCATTACAGAAGAAACTTTGTGTTAATGAGAAAAGATAAATAGCTAGCTGAAATAGAACAGACAAAGGATATAAGTATAATGATTTAAATTGAGATGAAATAAATATAATAGAATTAAGAGAGTGAAAAGAGAGGAGAAGCTATATAGAAAATGCAAAATAATAAACAAGACATGGAATGTTATTTAAAAGTAAGCATGAACTTGAATTTATCTCTGTACAAAAAGATGTAACTCGGGATCAAACTGCCGTCCAAAAAGATATTTTATGTTTTTTATGTTTTGTGTTTGTTTGTACATGTTTGTTTGTTAAAAATTAATAAAATTCTTTATAATAAAAAAAAAAGAAGACAAGTGAGTGGTCAGATGAGGAGACCAGAACTCATTGGTTGCCTCATTTTGCAATGAACAAGGACATACATTCAATTTTGCAATTATTGCAGTTATTATGTTGGACAAGCAGATACAAAAACAGCTAGGGGAGTGAATGAAGCTTGGGAAACAGGCTCCTCAACAGTCAACAGGAGTGCTGATTTACCACCAGCTTATCAAATACTTAGGAGGCAAGGCTTGATAGCACAAGGAAACAACAGTGTCAGCTGGTGCTCTATTCAAAATCCAAGAAAGAAAAACTTAGACTCCATTAATTAGATAAAAGATATCTTTTACTGGAAATCAAGTGGTAGCAACAAAAGAATTCTGAATCTGAGAAAATCTTGAAGGCTGACAAACAGTCAGTTACTTAATACTGGCTATCAACACCCCAATCAACTAAAAAGCCACGTACAACCAGGCACCATATAAATACCACACCCAAAATAGCTCAAAGTACACACACTGTGGAAAGAGAGAGAGAGAGAAGTTCCCTGAGGATGAGTTCCAACATGAATATAAAAGCTCAGAAGACTGAACCTCTGGTCCCAGTGACTGACCTAGATTGGATCCAGTAATATTATCTTGGGACCTACATATTCACCTTCATTCAAGAATAGACTTTCCCTGCAAATTTCTGTCAGCAACATGTATCTCACCATATTTATTTATTAGATGTTTAGCCAATCTTTCCTCAGGAGTTCAAGGCAATATATATAGCACTCCCTCTTCCATTTTCCCCTACAACTACAATGTGTGAATCTGGGCTAGCAGTTGGTCCCAAGTTAACCAGTCAGTTTCCATGGCTAAAGATGAACTTGAGTCTTCATGGTCCTAGTCCAAAATCTTAATCACTATATGACACTGAATCCCCAGTTCTAATTATGTATGTATACAATGTAAAGCCTCAGAATCTGGAAGAATCAAAAAATATCCTGCCCTAGATACGTTATTGATTCCCCATAAAGATAAGATATCCATCTATTCTAAGCAGTGGTGGGATTCAAATAATTTAGCAACCAGGTCTCTGCCCTAATGATTTCTTCCAACAACCAGTTCACCAAACTGCTCAGGAAGTTAACAACCAGTTCTCCTGAAGTGGTGCGAACTGGCTGAATCTCACCAATACATCTAAGTTTTCAACACATTGTGCTTCCCAACTAAACTGCTAAACTGTGTGATGCACAGAGGTCATCAAAAATATTAGCATGCTCTGAAATGACTTGATTTGCCATATTCTGCAATTCACAATTAGCAATTGCCTCATTGATCTATACAATATCTTCAGCCTCTTGAAAATCCCCGTTCCTGAACTTTGGCAACAAATGTAGATGATTTTCTTTTTTAGTTGAGACTCTAAGCTTCACCCTTGGTATAAAAGCATATGACCCTTGGATCCCAACAATATATATGGAGATTTTAATGTTGAAACAAATGAATAGGGGTAGAGACATTGCTTAAACCTCAAGGTCAATATCTCTAGGAGGTTTAAACACCCTCACTGCCTCTTCAGATTTGGACAGAAAGCATGCTAGCAACCCTTCACTGTTCTTTTAAAACTGAGATTAAATGATGCTATTCTCAATAGCAATCTATTTATCTATTTTACTTTAGCCACAGCTTAGTAGGGTGCAGTGCGTGTGTTTTGGGTCCCTGTGGCATTTAGCTAGTGAGTTCTCAAGATTTTATTTCTTGATCAGCTATTATGGTTTAAGTCAAAATAAATATTCATTGCACATGAGTGATGAAGGAGATATCTTCTGTTGCCATTTCCACATTATGAAGTACTATGAGTTATATTTCCTTTGCTTTTTGTTACCCTTTAAAAGCACACCGCAAGGACAACTCAATCACTCCTACTTTTTCTCTAATTTTTATTCTGACATTCAGGTGTCACAACTGACAATCAGAATCCATTTGTAAATTTAGCTCACTGATGGGCTCATCCCCATTCAGGTTATGCCTCTGAGAGCAGTTAAGCAGAAAAAAACAAGAGACAGAAACAAAGCAGTAGCTGTATAGCATGATTTCTAATCAAATCTCACCTTTGAAAGGACACAGCTCGAGTCTCCACCCAATTCACTTTTAAAAAAAGAAAGAAAGAAACCACCATGAATGTTAGAATGATGAAGTGAGTATCATGATTTATCTAGACTGAAATCTGTTATTTTATCTTGATCTTGAGATCTGTTAATTTATCTTGCTTCGAAGTATGTTTTAGATTTTTAAACTTTAATAAAAAATATTACTTTAAAAACTGTTTAATAAAATCCACAAATCTGGAAGACATGATATTCTAATTTTTGGCTTCTCTGTGATCTGACCTTACTTGAAGACAATACTAATAGCACCAATCCGTTTCTGAGTAGAAATGGAAGATCTCCCAAGAAATTACTATCAGAGAGAAACTTTCATATATCCTGTACTTTTTATAGTAGAATTCACTACAAGAAGTCCTTTTATAAAGTACATGTAGACAACACTTGCACATTAACAAATACCATTTATTTCCTTTTTCTCTTTCCATGCAGAAAACCTATATAACAAACATTTTAGTAGAAAGAGATTTTAATTTTGGCCCTCTACTTCACCAAGAGAAGGTCTTCACCAAGATTCTTAAGAAGAGCCACTGCTTCTTCAGCAATCTTGATGTAGACAGTACTGGACGCAAGAGCACACAAGGAAATTACTTTGTAGATTGTCAACTGCCTTTCCTTGGATAATTGTAGCAATGACATAAGAGTTGGGGGAGTGCAGTACAGGAGGAAAATAAAGAGAGGCATCAACAGTAAGCCTGATTGTAGTAGATCAGCAAATCTTTCTGACACCCCCCTCCTAGTAAAGATAAGAACACTTTGGTTAACCACAACCAATTGTGTCTTGAAGGACTGTGAGTTCCATTGTTATTTTAAACCAATTTCTCATCTCAGAACTCTTTTACTTCTTTGGTATCCATATCCAGATGGCAAATCTCTGGGTTCTATAAAATGCAGAGTATTTCATACAGGCCTAAAATCTGCACCCAAAGATCTACCAGTTACCTAATTACCAATCTTAGTGTATCTGGTACTTCACAGCATGCTCGGGTGTTTGAAGAAACAAAACTATGAATGTGGTGAAAAAGGAGATGAAAGGAAGCAGAACTGAAGAAGGAGGCACAGAGGTTTTGCTGGAAACACACAGGAGGAATTAAAAAGAAGAAGTCCAGTGTTAGGATGATCTTTGCAAACAAACTAAGAAAGGAGTTCTTACCACAAGCTATGCTTTCTGGAGAAGATTCGCAAGATGAACTCTGACTCCTGATGAGGTTCTAAGGTAGAAGGAATCACCACATAAGTCCCAGGAGGGAGGCGGAAATCCTGAGTCACTTCCCGATCATTCACAAAGAGCGACTGACCCAAAGGTGCATTCCAGATGAAGAAAGAAGGAGGCAGCTTTTTATTATTATTGCAGGACTAAAAAATAAAACAAGAAAATAAATCAAGGGTATTTCTCATGATGACTGAGGTTTTTTTTTAAGTAATAGAAAGGAGATGAATGTTTACATTTTCATGCTGCTCACAATGTTGGCTCAGGCTCTGGGAACAAATATTCATGCCATCCTGTTCCTGTATTAAAAACAGATGCTGGAGATCATTACTAGATGTTTCTAGATAAAATACAACACTAAAAACAATATTGGAATGTTTAAAAACATTAAACGCTGGGGTGGCAGATTTTCACTGGGAATGGTCAAGATTTCCTCCTTCTTCTGACACTTTTTACTCCCTATGACCAGAGGTGGTATTCAGCAAGTTCTAACCAGTTCTGGAGAACCAGTAGTGGAAATTTCGAGTAGTTCGGAGAACCGATAAATGCCACCTCCCACCAAGCCACACCCACAAAACCAGTAGTAAAAAAAATTGAATCCCATCACTGCCTATGACTAGAATATTTGTCAATCCAGTCTCCACTCCAATAATAGTCTAAACTGCATATGGCAAGTTTAACAGAAATTAAACCTTTACTGCTGAAACCAACAAATATTTGAGCCTTTTTACTCATCTCCCCACATTATTTTTTCCTCAGTTTCTCTCTCTTCCTTCCAGTGGTGGGATTCAAAAAAAATTACTACCATTCTGTGGGCGTGGTTTGGTGGGCATGGTAGGGGAAGGGTACTGCAAAATCCCCATTCCTTCTCTACCTCATTAACCTGTTTTCCAGCTCCGCTCTCCTGTGTAGGGCAACCAGAGAAGACTCAGCCAATCATCTGGGACTCAGGAGGCGGAGAATAGATGGGGACAGGGCCAATCAGAGGTGGCATTTGCTGGTTCTCTGAACCACTCAAAATTTCCAGTACTGGTTTTCCATAACCTGTCAGAACTGGCTGAATATCACCTCTGCTTCCCTTTTGCCCTATGCTTTCTCTGAGTACAGTTTTTAGCCTTCTGAATAACCAGTTCAGAACAGTTTCCAACAGTTTCCTCCAAGACCTTGTAGGGGCAGGACTGGGAGAAGGTCGAATTTATTTGAACTGGCTGGACAGGCAGATAAGAGAAGCAGGCAGACAGGCAGACAAGAGAAGGTGATCCATCAGATCAGTTCTGGAGCTTTGTAGGTCTTTAAAGGAGACTCCTGGCATATTGAATTGCATCTAGAAGTCGAATGGCAGCCAATGAAGTTCACAAAGTATGAATAGGTTATTCACAGAGTAAGTTCACCTAACTATATCAGGATATATGCTGAAGCTGCTGCATTTTGTATCACGTCTAGTTTACATATTCTGCTTGATCGCACATCATGCACCATCCGTGACTGCAATTGGAGCATCAGAAAGAAACCTGTCAATGATTTACTACTATGTCTATGATTGTCAGGAACATGCAAGAGAACATTTGGTGTAGAGCTTAAAGCATCAAACTAGAAACAGAGACTGTGACTTCTAGCCCCACCTTAGGCACATAGCCAGCAAGTTGGCCTTGAGCCAGTTACTGTCTCTCAGCCCTAGGAAGAAGGCAAACCTGGTTTTGAAAAAACATGCCAACAAAACCTTCAAGGACTTGTCCAGTCACTCTCTGAGAATCAGACACAAGTGAACAGAAGAACTGAAAACATACAATAATAGGGCAATCCAACTGTTTTCAAATTGTATTTAGAATTTAGTTCCATTTTTGTGTGAAACCCAAGAATACCAAGTCTATATTCTTTACAGTGTCCCTGTTCTTGTTTGTACTGTAAAAGCTCCTGAAAGCTTAACCAGACTTACTGTCTGTCATACTTCACAATGACTCTGACATTTTACTCTCTGATAGACTTTGTTACCACAAGAGCATTTGCAGAGCAACTTTCGCCCTCTCTCTCACTCTCGTTGTATTTCTCTCTTGCTAATGGAGCAATTTATCATCTGCTAAGAGGGTGGGGTTGCCCCTTAGAATGCATCATATATTAAATGCAAAGCATTTATGCTTTGGTCAATGCTGTGATTCATTCTATTTCCAATTTTAAAACTGCTCTTGGTTTTGTACTTCACTATATTAATCTTGATGTTCAATACATGTCTGAAATTACTTCTTAGCAGTCTCCAGTTCCAAGCTTCAATGAGCTTAAATGGCAAAGTGCTGTCTCCCAATTGGTCCAAAGCACCATATGAAAGACAAATAGATTTAGTTTCCCTGCTCTAGCCAGATGATATAACTAGCCATCCCCTATAGCCTTAAGAGCTCCCTATGGGAAGCAATGACAGCCTGAGAGGCTTCACAGCAAAGCAACATGGAGAGTTTAGCTTTTAAAGCACAAAAGCCTGATGGGTTCACTCAGGAACAGAATATTCTCATTAAATCTGAAGTAAAATTTCAGAACATTTGGAGGGTTGTCATAATTTGAATCTATATACTACTCTGAAACCTTAATAAAACTTGAGTGCTTTTGACAAGTTGCACTATCTCTTTGCGATTTGAGTTTTGTCATTCATTAAATGCAAGCTCATTTAAGGGATACTGTATGCAGTAAACTGGATTTAAGTTCAAAAGACCATTCAACTTGCTGCAGGTTGTTTTCTATCTTTCCATTTTCTTATTGTTATGGCCTTCAAGACGCTGGAAAACTGGGCATAATATATGCCAAATATGATAGTTTGAGCCATCATTAATGCCTTAAGTAAGGACTCTGATTGCCTTGCTCTATGATCCATTTCTTCATTTTTATTGTTAGTATTCCTGAGAGTCTCCTCTATCACAAAACTTCAAAAGTATCATTGCTCCTTCCATTTGCATCTTCAAAATCCAATTTTCCTTAATTCCATAGTGTACCACAGGGAAAACTATTGTCTGGACAATTTGGTTCTTTATAGCTAGCGACTTGTCACTGTCTCTTTTCCATGCCCTTCATTGCTGTCCTAGTAAGTGCTGATTTTCATCATATTTCATGGTTACTGATTCCCTTACTGTTGATAGTCACTCCTACATCGTCTCATATGCATGATTTGAAATCATGTATGTATGATTCTATAAATATGTATAAATCAAATAAATTAATTAAAGGCAAAAATGTAGAGGGAATAGATAATAACTTTGAAGGATAGTAGAAAGAGCTATAACCAAGACAACAATCAGATAAGAGGAGCATGAGCCTGGATCAAAAAATTAGTTTGAGTAACCATCTCAAATAGACCCTCCGTAGCACAAACTAAGATGAAGTGATGGAGAGGGGAGTAAATTCAGATTTGCAAGATGTTGTTATTACTTTAGCTCTTACTAAAAAAGTAGCCCTATGGTAACAGTTTTTAGTCTGATTTATATTGTTAGGCTGACATCAATCTTAATTCTTATTCCAATAGAACATCTCATTAGAGGAGTCCACATGACATTAATTATCATTTTTTCATTGCCAGGTAGATACACCCAGGATTTTTAGTTACCTACTAGTTGATTCATAACCCATTGCATCACCATTTCAGAGATATTTCCTTGCCAAAACAGACAAACGGTCAGTCACCTCAGTCAGGCAATAGCAGTGGGAGATATTGTTTGACTTCCTGCTGACTTCCCCATTGACCTTCCTTCCTGCCAGGAAGCTGGCAGAGAGTGTTGGGAATTATTATATGACCACAGCTGACCATGACAATGCAGAGGTGCTACAGCATGGTGGTACTGAAATAACTCTGGCAAATTTCAGTCCCATAGGTTCCATATTTGGGGTGCATTCTTTGAGCTAGCCCATCTGAAATATGTTGATTCAATGATTCAATGGCAATATGTCACCAAAGATTCATTTCCTGCATTCATACTTGAACTTCTTTCCTGAAAACCTACTGACAGACATAGCGAGAGTTTTCAGCAGCATATTGCCAGAATGGAAAAACAACATCAGGGCAACTGGAGTGAGTGCTGGATAACTGTTGTTGCATATCTCAGCAAGATGCATCAGACACTAAGTGTAAACAAAAATCAGCAGCAAAACCCTTTTAGCCCTCTTGACCTAATGCAGTATGTCAGAAACATATTGAATACATTATAGTCATTAAAAGTGAATTTCATATTTCTCAAAATTCCTATGTGGTTCAGTCATTCTGAAATTACATTTATATTCAGTTTGAAGGGGTCTATCATAATTACCAACCAAGTTTTGCAGAAAGCAAAACTTTTGAAAAAAATTATTGTCTGGTGTATTGATTTAAAGTAAAACTGTTCAGAGCATTTTATTCATTCATGGATCATGAGCCTGGAACCATACAAGTAGTCCTCAATTTATGACCAGTCAATGAAAAACTTCAATGTTATGACAAACACACATACACCAAAGGCTACTTATGATCTGATTTTTAAATTAGAGCCACTGCAGTGCCACTGCAGTCATTTGCCCATATGACCAACTGCAGGGATGCTGTAGTGCTCCCTCCTAGCTATTTCCCCCCCTTCCTTCTCCATTGGGTCTCCACTGGCCTTGAGCCAGTTTCCCTCATTCCAGGGTCCCTATTAGGCTTTGGCTGCTAAACAGAGGTGCTGTGCTCACACTCTCACATATTCTTGTGAGACAACAATATTTTTCCAAACCATTTTCAAAGCGCATGTAGCCACATGAAAATGGACCTGAACTGTAAACTGTGTACACATTTACATTAATGCATGAATTTGTAAAACAAAAAAGTTTGGGGGGAAAATAAGGCATTATAAATTTGGTGATAATCTGAATGTAGTCAGATCAGGATTTGATAGTACCTGAAAATGATACTAGGGAAAAGTGGAGGAAAAAAAGGAAAAAAAAGAATAAAGAAAAATTGCAATTCCTGAATAAAAATGAAAACATAAAAGACAATTAGTGTATGAGATTTCTGCTGTCCCAGAAGTCACCAAATTACAGGGACTTCACTAAGAATCCTGAGGGATAGAAATCAAATGTTAGAGAAAGTTCATATTTGGAAAAGCTGTTCTACTGAACAATGGCATCTAATCTCCCGAAATGCAGCTCTTTCTCATCCCAAAATGCATTTGTTAAATTTGAAAAACTCAACATATTTGAGATGAAGTAGCTCAGAACTATTATTTAAGACTAGCTATATACAGTGGAGAAAAAATGTTTATATCGATTTAGTGGCATCTACAAGTAATTTCCACAAATCAGCCAAAAAGATAGTTGAACATCTCCCCAGAATCTATAATTATTAAAGCCAGAAAAGAAAGAGAGAAAAAGGGGGGGGGAAATATAATAAAACCATTTCTCACTCAACCTTGTCTACTGCTTCTAGGCATATCCCAGGAACATTGCCATTAATCCTTAATTAAGTTATAAAAGTGCATTATCTTGAAATGTATTCAATCACTTTGGCATTAACAGTCTCTTTTTTTAAAATTTCCTTAGAAACTTATCTAAAATAAGAACAAGGAATACTGAATACTATATACTTGAATGCCATATCTAAACATTCATATTGGACAGTGTTCAGATCTGGAAAAGCAAAAAAAATAAAGATTATGAACAATTTCAATAATAATTTTTAACAAAAATTATTAAGATTTTAGTCTGAATATTTCACTCCTTGAAAGCAATATATTCCAACATTTTCACATAAAGACCCATGTATTTTATAATGTCTGATACTTAAAATCATTGCAATCACAAAGACATGCTTCATTACCAATTTAAGACTATTGCACTTAAAACTGTCTACCTTCAACATCATGTCTCCAACACTGCAACTCTAAATAAATGAAAATCATATTCACAGCAGAAATTAATACAGCAGAAAGTCAATGTTGCTGCACTAATTGAGGTTAGCTGCACATTTTTTGCTAAACCTTAATTCAATAAAAAAGCAAGAGAAAGTAATGTATAAGAACTATGGTACCAAACTGTGCCCCAAACACATACACACACACACACACACACACACACACACACACACACACACGCTCAAAAAAATGGAAAAGTTCTACATACCTCCTGGTCCACCTAGAAGGAAGAGAAACAACATGTGTCAACAAGACTTTTAAAAGTGAGAATTGTTAAGTGGTACACTTAATCAGAACAAGAAAGCACTAAACAAACCTACCATTGTTGATTAATCTTTTGCAGGGAGGGTTGTTTAGGCCTACATTATCTTTAAAACCGTTTAAACCTTTTTTTAAATGTACAAGAAATTATGCTAAATATAGTAGAAAATATTGGTGTTTTACTAGGGAATTATCAAATCAGGAAAGGTTTTGATTGCTATGCAAAACTTGGGTGTAGGATCTTATTTATATTTTCTTTACAAAATATTCTTGTAATTCCGACCCTTATTCTTTTTTCTGCCTGTAGTTTATAACACTTTAACTAAATTTAATAACAGTCTTTTTTTTTTTTTGAAAGAATTTTATTAATTTTTAACAAACAAACATATACAAACAAAACACAAAACATAAAAAACATAAAATATCTTTTTGGACGGCAGTTTGATCCCGAGTTACATCTTTTTGTACAGACATAAATTCAAGTTCATGCTTACTTTTATATAGCATTCCATTTCTTATTTACGATTTTACATTTTCTATATAGCTTCTCCCCTCTTTTCACTCTCTTAATTCTATTATATTTATTTCATCTCAATTTAAATCATTATACTTATATCCTTTGTCTGTCCTGTTTCAGCTGTCTATTATCTTTTCTCATTAACACAAAATTTCTTCTGTAATGACTGATTGGAGTATAATGCCTTGTCATACTTATCCTTCCCCTAGTTTTAAAGCTTAACATAACACATAATTTTCATTCGGATTCTGCGTAGTACATTCTAAAGATAGACTCAATATTTTAAAACAAAAAAATTTTTTTTTTAAATATATAATATAATTAAAACAACAATCCATAGCAATTGAAATTATATCATTAAAATTAATATTCATTTAAGTCTTAAACATTTTACACAATCCTTTCTAAATAAGTATCATGCTTCTATGGGAACACTTATAGATTTTGCTTAGTTACTTCCCCCTATTTCACTTATATTTTAAAATATTATACAATGACAATGTTCCCATTTTTCTTTAATTCAATTCTCTCATATTTGATTTCATTTATTTTATTTAAAAAAAATTTTTTCGCTAAGTTACATTAAATATTTTGTCCCATTTTATAATCATATA
>BLBF01000018.1:32798047-32820350 GCA_015471245.1 Laticauda colubrina
GAGAGAGAGAGAGAGAGAGAGAGAGAGAGAGAGAGAGAGAGAGGTTTGCCATAAGGGATTGAACTCAGTTCCGTGGTTTCTAGCCTCATGCCTTAACCACTAGTTCAAATTTTTATGGTCCATTTGCAGAGACTGTGATTTAAATTATCTGGTTCACAACTTAAACAAAATCAGGGCTTACTGAAAAATACAAAATTAGCTGGATTCATGCAGCAAACCACGTCATGGTGTAGCACAATATGTGTATTTAGCAAATGATTTTTACTTTTCTGAGCCTTATAGATATACCCATTTCTTCTAGTCAAGAATAACTTGGCAATTTAAAGAAAATAAGAATGAATGAAATTATAAGGCCTGATAACCTCCACATTGTTCTATTGTGCTCCTTAAGAATTGTTTCTGTCTTTAGCTGCTGAACATCAGCTTCAGAATTGTTCTTCATTTTGAGGAAGAAAATGTACACCAAAAGCATCAAAGTATAAGTTCTTAACTGGCATAATAATGTTGTTTTTAAAAAGCTCCACTGAACTCTTCCTTGAAGCTTAAGAAAAATCAAAACAAAAAGTTCTGACATCACCTGTCTCAACATGGCCTTCCCACTTGCCTTAGTGTCCCAACTACAATGTCCCTTGGCATACAAAAAATATTAAATCTGGCCTTCAGTCACCAAAAGGTTGTTTAATCCTGGGTTATAGTAAGTTAAACAACAACAGATAACCAGAAATACAAAATGAAAGCCAGAAAATCAAATAATCAGGTGTGAGTCAATAAAGGTATGCCATATTTTGAAAATGATGAACTGTTGGCTTCATTCACTTCTTAAAAATGTTAAACACCACAGCTTATTTCTAAATGTTATCCTTGACATGTTTAAAAGAAGGTAATAATATAAACCCACTACAGAAACCATGTTTGGAATGATCAAAGCAAGTGCGCACTTACCTTTCGAATGCCAGTCACAGCATAGGCATGACCAGACACTAAACCATTCTCTAAGACCCTTGTTGGCTGCAGGAAAAACAAAATCAATCTATTTAACCATGCAATGAACTATTTTCTTCACACCCAGTGGAACCAATTCAGTCTGCTTTTAAGAGAAAACAACTGGCAGTTGGTTCATTGTGAATTCTTGTAAGCAGTTTGAGGTAAACTCCTCACTAAACTTTCTGCAAGCTGTTGTGAAGTTATGGGGATGATTCAGCTGCTGAATTAAAAAAATGTTCAGTTTAGAAAAATAAAAACATTGCTAAGGTGCGGCATAAATTGAGCTTTAAAAGAACAGTGCAGAAAAAGGAGAAATAGTCACAATATCTTTTCTCTTCACATGTGAGATCATCAAAATCTGATTAATAGGAAATTAAAAATATTTAAATAAATTACGTATTTGCATAGAATACAATACAATTTATATAACTCCTTGAAAAATCTTTCTCAGATAGATGGGGCGATACAAGAGATATTCTTAAATGACAAATAATTTATATCTTTCATTCATGACACAAGTGTTTTGGGCTTTTTAAAAAAAAAAAACACCCAAAGTTGTTATACAGTGATTCATATTAACCTTATTCTTTTTGTATATACTGTTTTTTAAGGGGCATTTGCACTCTTAAAACAAGACATAAAAATTTTTGTTTTTCATTTCCTTTATTAGAATAATCTTTTTTATCACATAATGCTCTTTGTTGGGCAGCTAATAGGAGAAATGTCTCACTTACTTCAAAAAATAACATACAGGGAACTGTGGGACCAAAATTATTCATAATAATGTGAGAGAAAGGAAAGAAAGTTCTTACCCCTGCATGAGTCTGGCACCCCATGAGCGAGCTGCTGTAGGTTGCTCTTGTCAATATGTCCCAGAGATCAGGTGGTGCATCAGTCAACTTTATTGTCCTATTAACTCCCCCTGTGAAATCTACCAGAGCTTCTGACACTTGCCCAATCTGTAGATCTTCATAAGAACCACACATCCTGCCAAGAGAGTTTTGCCAGGTATTTTTTAAAATGGATGTTAGATTATTATAACAATAGATTTTTAATAGACTGACTAAGATCCATGACAGAATGCTAGGGAAATCACATACTTGGCATAAGCTTTTTCCAGAAGAGCTCCCCAGAATAGGTTCTTATAAACAGAAGAGAGAAAAACAAGCTGACCGGCTTCATTTACTGGTAGTCGATCATCTACTATGACATCAACCCATTCTCCAAAATGCCAGACCTGTAAAAGGAAAGGAATGCACAATGATCATGTTTCTATTTCAAAGACAGAGGAAGACCATTATCTAATCCTACTCATTGATGATCAAACAATAACTGTAGGAAAGTATAAGTGAACTTTTTACAACAGTAATATGATAATAATCAGAAGAATAACATTTGAAGAGATGAGTTGGGGTTATATGAAACTAAACTGGATCTCCAGGGTCTGAAGTGACAAGAAGAAGAATGCATTTCATAGAATTAAAAGCACTTCAGATGAAAAGGCGTTTCTTGCTTGGAAAAGTTAAGTATCCAGGTTTCTTAATCTTTTTGATTTGTTTCACAGGATTATGTGGCCATTTTCCTCCTTGCAATAATAATCCTAATCACAATAATCTCACATGCATCATTGTGCAAATGACACACGTATGATGTAATTTGCCTCTACTATTTCGCATGACTAATATAAAGCACGGGTACATAAATCATGTCATTCATGCAATGACATCATGACACATATTTTTCCTCTATTTTATTATTCCCTGATGCAAAGGCCCATATCAATTCCTATCCTAAACCTCTGAGGAGCACTATGTTGGGGAAGGCTAATTCATATATATATTGACAGAACTGTCTGAATTATTCATTACATTTACAGAAATCTAACATTTTTAGCATTAAAATATTTCATCAGATAGCTGCACTGGGGATTATGCTCACCTGGAAATGAAATATTCCAGCATATTTCTTCTTCTCAAAGCTCTGGTTTTGTGGTACCACATTAAACAAAATGTCTTCATGAAATGTTAAAGCTTCCACCGCAGCCAAAAACCAGCAGTTCTCTTTGCCAAAATCATTAAAGAAAACAGAAGGTGAACTACAAACTGGTTTCTATTACTTTTCTAATTAACCAGGAACTGACTAATAGAGGCCAGATGTAACTTTGTGCCTTATTATGTAGAATGCATTTCATCTTCAGTAGTAAATCTGCAACTAAAACTCAGGGTAGAAAGCAGACCTTTTATACTTGCAGTGCAGTTTTATTTGTTTATTCAATTTATATAACTGTCCATTTCACATTTGTGACTGTGGGCTGCTCGCATAATTAAGTTACAAATATTTTCTTTAGAAATGGCATTTTTGTTCCACTCGCATATCTTTATGGTTGTATAGTTGATTTTATTTTATTTTTTTGTACGTTATTATTGCTGAAGAAATCTCAAATGGATAGCAAAATGTCCTTTACTTAAATTGGAGTTGTTGGTTTTAATATGCCTTATTTCAACTCAGAACTTTCCATGAAAGTGTATTCTTTTTCATCGGCTAACTTTCCTGAAAATTTCATCTAAAAACACATAGCCATTTAAGCTTATACTGCATATATGCCAAATAAGTAGAGGCAGAATTCTGACAATCCCACATAGATCAGTTTGGAGGAATCTATCTTCTACCAGATATTCCAGATTAGCATGAGTTTTTTCCAGAGCTATAGCTCTTGAAATGGATCTGGTAGACTAAGTCAATCTTGACATATTCTAAATATTCATACAAATGATATTTTCTCTTGAAATATTTCTTACCTATCACTCCTTGACATAGAGCAAGCCTTTTTTTGTTAGTAGAATAAAAGATTGGATTCTTGTGCAGCTCCTGTAATATATAGGTATATATATATATAAGCCACTTTAAACCCACACAAGACTATGCTTATACAATGCCTTATTGTATAAATACATTTATAATATTGTAAGCATCTTTGTTTTGCTATTATATGAAACATGTTGGAACTCAAGAAAGAAGTGTAACATAGGAAATTTGTAATCTACCATATAACCAAGGATCAGCCTAAAAACAAATAAGTGCTTCCTGCCAGCAATATAATATGTGATTTGAGGCAGTCCCAAGAAATCAGTGACCAAGTGGCTGTTTTCATTTCTGAATTGAATAAGTCAAAACATTAAATACAGTGGAATTTGGTAGTGATGAATAGTTAAATAAGAATCAAAAGAAGACCTAGAAATTGTGATGAGACAAACTTTTCTGAGGAATCAATGTTAACAGAATGTATTTGTCATGTAATCATACATTTGCAGCATGTTCATTCTTTCAAGGATAAAGTGGATATATTTTAACATAATACATCTTTTGTTGATACAGTGTTTATCCCCGAGCTTTCATAATCAGATAACTGCATTCTTAGTTTCCCTGAAAATACTGAAACGAGAATTATTCTTGTGAGGAAAAAATGATGATCCACTCAAAACTGCTTTTATACACCCAAGAATAATATATCTATCAACAAGGAAATATCAAGCCAAAGTCCAAAGTCAAATAAAACCGAAAATACCAGGCAATTTCAGGAAGCTTGGCATTCAGACAAATCAGCCATCAATAGACACATATTGTAGATATAAGCCACCCTTATACATCATTCAAAAGACATAATGAAAAAGCCAAGTAGGAAAGAAAAAAAGCAAAAAAAACCCCACCAACAGCCTACGACTAGAGAAAGAGGGATTAACACAAGAAAAACAAAAAAATGTCTTAATCAAACTACCAAGTAGAGAACCATACTCCCACCCACACTGGCAAGGCAAGCTACTGCACATAAACAGGGAGCAAACCCCTCATCCCAAGGGTCTTCAAACTTGGCAAATTTAAGACTTGTGGACTTCAACTCCCAGAATTCCTGACTTCACATGACTGGAGGAGGAATTCTGGGAGTTGAAGTCCACAAGTCTTAAAGATGTCACGTTTGAAGACCCCTGCATCATTCACTTCCACCTATGATTATAGTTACTTAGTCAAATCTGCAACCAAACAATCAAACGGAGGAGGACCAAGGATTCCACAGTTCAAACCTGAGCTACAAATATTATCTTCTATTGAAATATTATCAAAGATAATATTATTAAACACCAATAGATTGCAGCTTCATGATATTGGGGGGGGGGGGAACAATAACAAAGAGAATGGAAGCAAGGGCAACCTAGCCTAAGCAGTAATAAAAAAAATGGCCACAGAAGAATGTAAGGAACATGAACTTCTAGAGATGGGAATGGTTCATTGAGTTAACAGCCCATTGGTGAATCAACTGCAAGTTGTTGGGTTTTTTTACAAAAAATGGGGGAAAGGGCATTGCAACTATAATCAGCAGAGCAATCAGCCACTGGAGAAGAGAGGTTCAGTTAGAGCAGTCAGTTAGAGACGGCTTAAGAACAGAAGACAGTGCCAGAGATATCCTTTCTGAAGGACTTAAGAAGGCTTACATTAAACAAATAGCATTTTTGAATTGATGCTGGAAAACACAAGAGCAGGATATATTTGCAATCGGCTGGGAATAACAGGCACAAAATAACTTCCATTCCTGCATTCAGAAACCTGAGTCTCTGGTACAAGCAAGGAGTTGAGTCTACCCTGATTGTGCTTCTCTGAAGTCTGCCGTTAATTACTTCCTCATTATCTGATCTTCTTTTTAAAACCAGATCATCTGACCTTGAACTTGGGATCTGAGAATTGCAAAGTATGTGTTATACCTTCACAGTTATGACCAAAATTGAACAGAATAAGTATGGTATGCCAGACTTTAAGCAGGTCATGACATGACTAACACAATTGTACAACTTTTTTTGTGGTGGTAATTAAGCGAACACCATGGTTGTTAAACAAACCCATTGTTCACAATGGATGGTTTTTTATTAGAAACTGAAAGTAAACACTGGTTTCCAGCAAAAAAAAGTGAATTACAGTCACAAAACATGAGATGCTGCATACAGCCACAAACGCAGGTTGGTTGCTGAGCACCCAAAATGTGATCGTGTGACCATGGGTGGGTGTTGGATCCAGGTCATAACGGTCTTTTGGGAAGTCAATAAGCAAAGACTATCTTTGCAAAAGAGGTCCTGCATACCATCTAAGATTTCAGAAACCCATTTTCTTTTCTTTCTTTTAATAAAATGTCCCTGTAATACAAATTGCATCACTTACATGTGGCCTCTTCCACTGTATCTTTTGGGGCAGTTTCTGGAGCAATGGTCCTGTGCCTATGGATCTCACATCTGCTGGGAAGGTCAGGTCTTCAAACAAACACCCTTTCTTCAAGCACTCTGCCAGCAAACTGTGATAGTTCTGTTGGCTAAGCTTACTGGGCTCAGCGAAGCTTTTGGTCTTCAAGGGCCGCCATTGTTGTCGCTTCCTCTTCTGTTGGCGTATGCAAAGTAGCTGCCGAAAAGGCATAACTGTATCAAACAGTGTCAATCTGGATCTGCGTAGTGGTTCTAACTCCCTTTTTCCAAAGCTAGATGTTCTTCAATCCAAATTAGTCCTGTTTGGAAAGATACCATAAAACGTCAACAAGTAAATAAGTAAATAAGCAAGCAAGTTCACTCATGCTTACTCTATGCCTCTTTATAGGCAATTAAAACATTGTGAGATACATCATATTAAGGAACAAAATGGGTTAATTTTTCAACATCACATTTTAAAAAGCATATACACCCTAAGTTTCTGGGAAGGAAAGTGGAATTCAAAAAAGAAAAGAGATAGCATACACATTAAAAACAAATAAAGAATGTTGGTCTGTGCTGTAGAAAGTCTTTTTAATCAGGATTTCTAAGGAACACCTGACTGGTGTAGATGATGTCATATTTTGAAAAATTGTGCATATTATTATTAACTCTTCCTTGAAACTACACCAGAATTATACTGAAGTCAGTAAAATGATCTACACTGGCATATGTCCATGTAGGTCATGTGGATTTTGGAATCAGCTTTTACTGAATAAAAAGAAGGAAACAAGTTAAGCATATAATAAGCCACAGAAATTACAGGTCTATTAAACAAAAAATATATTTATTCTTCTTGAACATTTCTATTTAAAACAGAAAAGGAAATATAGTTTTTGCAGCTTTGTACTTTGCAACCAGAGTTTTGATGTTCAGTTCTGATTTCTGACTATACTAATCCTAACTCTTTTAAAACCAAATATTCCTCACCTCTAAAAAGTGTATTACAGACTATTGTGCACAGATAATAGTGTGTTTAAGAGTCATTTGATGAGTTTAAGAAAAGTCTTCAGAGCATTCTTCAAAATCATAAAATGTACCTTCATATGGTCAATAAAAAATTCCACTTTATCCTATTTATTAGATGTCCTAATTATTATTTTGAAAATCCCCAGTGAGGTCCTTCTTCCAAGATTAAACATTAAACTTCTTCTATACATGAAGATTTCACTTGGAGTATTTATAATAGGGGGAAAAAATGTGGTTCTGAGTTTGATAGTCATATCCTCGCTAAATGTTCTTAGAGCACTTAGAAAATTGCTAGATAAAATGGCCAGTCTCTGTGCTTAAGTATAGATATAACTGAGAGCCGCTCTGTGCAGTGGTTAAGGCACAAGGCTAGAAACCAGAAGGTGGCGAGTTCTACTCCTGCCTTAGGGATGAAACCAGTTGGGTGACTTTCAGCCAGTCATTCTCTCTCTGCTTCAGGAAGAAGATTTCTGAAAGTCTTGCCAAGAAAGCTGCAGGAACAAGTCAATGTCCATAACAGGCAATGTTTTAAAATTAATTTAAAAGCAACAAAATATGTATCAATAGTTCATTCAATATGCTATTAGGCATCCTCCCTAAGCTTGTCAAAATAGGAGGAAAATGTTGGTTTGAGACCAAAGAAGGTCACGTAAAATTTCCATTCATCCAGTAATTCACAAGATTTTCACATCAGCGATTTGCATGATTGTCCATACTTTTTGCAAAGAACAAGGGGGAGTGAGATTGCATGCCAGGATTTCCCTGCTTGACTGCACATTTGCTGATCCTGTTCTTGGCTGACTGCATGCATGGCATGATGTGCAGAGGTCACATGCATGGAGAATCAGTTCATCATCACAAATAAACTATTCTTAGACACAGTTTAGACATGTGTTTGTTTGCTTATACAGCTGTTCATTTTATATTATGAGGGGTCCTTGGTGCTCTCTGAACTTGGTTGTCTTGTTGCAGACATTTCATTACCCATTACTGCACTGATTTGGGCAATGAAACATCTGCAAGAAAATAACCAAGCTCAGACAGCACCAAGGACCATTCATTTTAACCCTGAGCTTCAAATATTCTCGTTTATATGTTATAATCCTTGGCAAGGATTATAATTCACAAAACATGAATTAAAAACATAATGCAAAATAAATAAAAAATATTACAAAATCTCCAAGTTCCCTCAAAGCAAGCATTTCACCACCACCATATATCCCACTCAGTTGACTGGGCTGCAGCCTCACCCCTTCAAATGTTTGGGGAGGGTGAGGCTAGAGGGTGAAGAGTCAGCTCTTCAAGGCATTACAGACCATGAAAAGGGAAAGTGCCTGCCAGATTGCAAGAGGAAAGATGTTCCACAGAGCAAGGACTTCTACAGAGAAGGTGTGCTCCCTGATCACACAAGATGACATCATTTCAGGGAAGAGATCTGAAGCATGACTACCATATCTGACCTTGTGGCATGGGCAAATATCCAAAGGCAGAGGCCATCCCTCATATAATCTGGCCACTCAAGACTTTAAGAGTAACAACCAGCATTTGAATTGCACCTGGAAAGAAAGTGGAAGCTATTACAGTTTGTGCAGCAACAGTATAATAGGAGCAGATCATAGAGTGCCCAGAACTATGTGTACTGCTGCATTCTGGACTAGTAGTAATATTTAGATGGACTTCTAGTGCAGCCCATGTATACTCTGTTGCAGTGATCTAGCCAGGAAGTGACCAGGACGTGAGTGACAATGAGCAAATACTCCTGTTCCCAGAAAGGGTGCAACCAGCATGCAAGATTATTTTTTGCAAAGTCCCACAATTGAGCTATTTGGCCAAAGATTCAAATAGGTCATAACACTGATAGTAATACATATTAGTCAAAAGTCACCTGTGTATCCAATATTCTATGTTGCTAGTAGTGTAGGATGATGCAATTCCCTTTTTCGTTAAGTATAGCTACAAACGTGTAGTAAGAATTGTATGGACTTATTTGTCATCTTTCATCTTAAAATGTTCCAACAGCATTGGAAACAAACAAAAATGTATAATTCCAAATAATAGAATAAAAAAAATTGGAAAGGACCTTAGAGGTCTTCCAGTCCAAACTCTATACCATTTCAGAGAAATGGTTGTCCAATCTCTTCTTAAAAACCTTCAATATTGGAGAACCCACAACTTCTGAAGGCAAGTCATTAATGTCAGAGTATATTAATGAACTGGAATAGAGCATGGTAACAAGGTCAGCCATTGACTAGGTATAGCAACTTAGTCAGCCAGTGAGGACTGTTTAGAAACTGAAACAAGAAGTAGCCTGGGCATGAAAATATATTAAGTTATGAAGCTATGTTAAGCTCTGAGTCTGCCTATTGGAAATGAAACTGCTTCTCTCCTCTGCTGTGTGACTTGCCTGTTTGCTGAAAACTAGAGCTCAGCTCTGAACCTGTAACATGTCTGCTTCTATTTGAGTTTGCTACATGTTGGAGAAATCTACAACTGGTATTGTAAAAATTATTTATGTTTATAAAGAAGTTAAATGAAGCCTCAGTCATCTGTGTTTACTTTTCTGGCACTGAATTTATGCTGCAATACTCTGAACAGTTAATTGTTAAACTGTTAAACACTGGTTAATTGTTCTAACTATAAGAACATTTCTTCTTAATTCTATTTTGCTTCTCTCCTTGATTAATTTTCATCCATTGCTTGTTGTCCTGCACTCAAGTTTCAAAGTTTTGCTCTGTTCTCACTGAGCAAGATTATCAGCCTATAAGTATTTATTCCATTGCACCTGCTTTTCTTTTTCTTTTCTTCTCCTTCCTCCATGCTTTTAGAAGTGCCAGAAGGGCAGATCACGTTTTTGTCAGAAGTCTGCTTCCAGGGGATTTCTGAAGGCCTCATAAAATTGGAATCACTTTGTTATCTGCTCCAGGTAACAGATAACAGATAATCAGAGTTGGAAGGGATCTTGTAGGTAATCTAGTCCAACCCCCCCCAAAGCTGGAGGACCCTACACCATTTCTGACAAATGGCAGTCCAATCTCTTCTTGAAAGTCTCAAGTGATGGCGCTCCCACAACTTCTGAGGGCAAGCTGTTCCATTGGTTGATTGTTTTCACTGTCAGAAAGTTTCTCCTTATTTCCAGGTTAAATCTCTCCATGTTCAGTTTCCATCCATTATTCCTTGCCTGGCCTACAGGCGCTTTAGAAAAAAGCTTGACCCCTTCTTCCCTGTGGCAGCCCCTCAAATACTGAAAGACCGCTGTCATGTCTCCCTGGTCCTTCTCTTTATTACTAGCCAAGCCCAGTTCCTGCAACCGTTCGTTGTTATGTTTTAGTCTCCAGTTCTCTAATCATCCTGGTTGCTCTTCTCTGCACTTTTTCTGGAGTCTCAACATCTTTTTTATAATGGGGTGAACAAAACTGGATGCAGGACTCTAGGGGTGGTCTTACTAAGGCTTTATAGAGTGGTATTAGTATTAGTATATGTATTCACATAGACCTCAGATACATTCTGTAGGATAGATTTGTGTTAAGGTTTTTAATATGTCTAATGAATAAAACCAAAGGGATTTTTTAAAAAGAAATTGTGTCCCTTTTTGATAAAAACAGAATAATTTTGAATTACATTATGGGAGAGCTAGATGGATGAATGATCTGAGAATATTTGCATTTGCAGAATATAGCCACTAATCAAAATAAACTGCTGTTTCATAATTTCTTTTTAAATATTATTGCAAAAATCAGCATTTATTTCACAATATGTAATAGAAATCTTAACTCAAAGCCACACTTAAGCTTCTTAGTAGGCAGATACAGATTAACAAGATTTATGGTGCGACAACACTGAAAAAGAGTTAGAATTTCTTAAACTATAAAAATGCCACACAAGATATGTTTCCTTGACAATTTGTAATGTAACTTTGCATTGAAAATATAAATGTACAATGTTGTAAGAAACTATGCCAATTATTCAGAAAACTGGAAATAGAATGGATTTTATAGGACTTGTCAAAAACTAAATTTACTGAAATATATATTGGCAGATTCCCAGACCATGATCAAAAGTCAAAAAATGGATTAACCCTATATTGTCAAGGCAATTGTCCTATGTTAAATCACAGTTAAAGTTCAAATCTGGCTGCTAAGTGATTATATTACTATTTTTGTGGTCTGTCTGTCTGTCTATCATACATCTATTTGTCACTGAACAGAATAACACAGTTGGAATGGACCTTGGAGGCCTTGTAGTCCAATTCCCTGCTCAGGCAGAAACCCTATACCATTTCAGACAAATGGTTGTCCAATCTCTTCTTAAAAAGAATACCTAGAACTTCTGGAGGCCAGTCATTCCACTGATTAATTGTTCTAACTGTCAAGACATTTCGTTTCCACCTTCTTTCTAGGTTGCTTCTCTCCTTGATTAGTTTACATTCAATGCTTCTTGTCTTACTTTCAGGAGCTTTGGAGAATAGGTTGACAACCTCGCTCCACAAATATTGGAACACTGCTATCATATAATCCTTCTTTTCATTAAACTAGGCATACCCAATTCTAGTAACCAGTCTTTATGTTTTAGCCTCCAGTACCCCAATCATCTTTGTTGCTCTTTTCTGTACTCTTTCTAGAGTTTCAACATCTTTTTTACATCATGGCATCTAAAACTGGATGCAGTATTCCAAGTACGGTCTTATCAAGGTATTAATAGAGTGGTATTAACACTTTACATGATTCCATCCCACTGTTAATGCAGCCTAGGACTCTCTTTACTTAAATATTTATTTGTCTCCATATTCCAATGATACTAGATGCTCACAATAAAAACATATAGTAAAGAAAAGCTTACATGCCTAAAAACTATCAAAACCGTTCTATAAAAACAAATAAAATTTAAATCAGATAAAAATAAACTAATCCCCCACCAACAAGGTTGTTCTATATGTAAAGTGGGTGACTCCAAATCTGCAAACCTGATTGGTCAAATAAACTAAGCATTGGATTGGTTCACTAGGAACCAATCCAAAGAGCTGCTGAAAGGCGGCAAATTTAAGCAACTGCCATTGGCTACAAGCAGGAAAGCCAGCCTGTATAAAAGGCTGGCCCCGGCTTCAGCCAAGTGTTCCTATTTACTGACTAGTTAAAGAATAAAGTATTTGTTGTTGGAACCCGGTCTACCTCGTGTGTTTTCTGAACAAAACACTGGCGACGAAGGTGGGATCGTCCTAAACGAAAAAACCTGCACGCGGTGATAAGAAGTCCAGATGACAACCAAGATGCCTGGAAACAACGCACCGCCCGCACCCTTCAATCCCAACGAAGAGGATTGGGATTCCTATGCAGATCGCTTCCAGATGTATTTGGAGAGCAATGAAATGGAAGACATTTCAGAGCAATGAAAGAGAGCTGTGTTCCTGACTCACTGCGGGCCAACGGTTTTCAAGATGGCAAAGGCCCTTGCGAAGCCCCGAGACGTTAAACAACTAATGTGGCCAGAATTGCAAAGAATCCTCAAAGCACACTACGCTCCGATGGTGTCAAACTTAATAAAGCGACACAAATTTTACCGCAGAGACCAGAGAGAGGGAGAGACCGTCGCCGATTTCATTGCTGCCCTTAGACAGCTAGGGGGTGAGTGTGATTTCCTGAACATTGACGAAGCGATGAGGGATCGCATGGTGTTGGGTCTGAGAGACTCGACCGCACAGAGTAAATTACTCAACAAGCCCAACATCACCGTGACCGAAGCCATCGCGGAAGCCACAGCCGCTGAAGCCGTGAAAAAATCGGCCGTCGCAATGAAAAAGATGAACACACACAGCGAAGAAACAAACCCAACCAAAGACAGAATGCAGCCTGCCACCACAACCCACTACGAAGAGTCTGGCGAAACATTCAAATCGAGCAAAGAAGACGACGAGATCCACCGTTTGCTCACGAACAGAAAAGAGCGCGAAAGAAGAAATTGGCGGGAGTGCGCTGGCTGCGGAAGAAACCATTCCCGAGCCGAATACAGATTTCTCGATGCCATCTGCAGGCATTGCAAGAAACGAGGGCACATCGAGAAAGTCTGCAGGAACAAAAAAAGCTACAGCCCAACGAGACGCAGAAATTCCCCAACACGAGCTGAGCCCAAACGAGCTGAGAGAAAGTGGCAACAAGAGACGCGAGCCAATACACACCAAACTGTCACTATAAAGAGCACTCAGATGGGAAGCGGGAAGAAAGTTAAAGTCATTGTAAAAATCGAAGGAAAACACTGCAAGATGGAAGTGGACTCGGGGTCCTTCCTCTCCATGGTATCGTGGGACACAATAAAACAGCTAGTCCCAGGTATCAAACCCAAAGAATTAAAGAAGCAGCACCTAACTCTCAAGGACTATCAGGGAAACCAAATCCCTGCAGTCGGCATGGGACATTTCCAAGTCGCCTACAAACAACACGTCAATGTGCTACCGCTGACCATAGTCGACCAAAACAGACCAAGCCTCCTGGGCATCGAATGGTTCGCACCATTGGGCATCGGGATGACCGGGATCGATCGAGTGACTATCACCAGCTGGGAAGACGACCTCATCCGAGAATTCCAAGATGTTTTTGATGGCTCACTTGGCAAGTATCGGGGAAATCCCATTTCTTTCAGTCTGAACCCCCAGATAGCCCCACGAAGAATAAAAGCCAGGTGAGTTCCTTTTGCACTAAAGGCAAAAATAGAGGAACAGCTGGACAAATTAATAGCCCAAGGGGTGTTAGAACCTGTGGACCATGCCAAGTGGGAAACACCTATAGTCACACCATTCAAACCCGACGGGTCCGTTAGAATCTGTGGTGACTATAAGGCTACCCTGAACCACGCATTACAACCAAGCGCATACCCGATGCCTGTAGTCCAGCATTTGCTTCACTCCCTGGGAAAAGGAAAAGTTTTTGCTAAACTTGACTTAGCACAAGCCTATCAACAGCTCCCAGTGGACCCAGAAACTGCTGAAGCACAGACTATAGTCACACATAAGGGCGCATTCAAATGTCACCGACTCCAATTTGGAGTGAGTGTGGCCCCAGGCGTCTTCCAGAGTCTAATGGAACGCCTCCTAAATGGCATACAAGGAGTCGTACCATATTTCGACGATGTCCTGATCTCAGCCAAAGATGAAACCCAATTAAAAAACAGACTCAAAGAAGTACTAACTAAGTTCAGAGAATCTGGCCTCAAAGTAAAAAAAGAAAAGTGTTGCCTAATTAAGAATAGCATCAAATTCCTGGGGTATTTAATAGACGGAGAGGGTATACACCCTACAGACAAAAAGATTAAAGTGATTAAAAATGCACCAGAACCAAAAAACAAGACCGAATTACAAGCCTTTTTAGGACTAATTAACTTCTATAATGTATTCCTGCCAAATAAGGCCACTATAGCAGAACCATTGCACCGTCTTTTAGACAAAAAAGCAATTTGGACTTGGGGTTACAGAGAAAAGCAAGCCTTCCAAAAAATTAAAAGCTTGCTAACATCCTCAAATGTTCTCATTCAATTTAGCAACACACTGCCCTTAAGAGTGACCTGCGACGCCTCCCCTTTCAGAATAGGTGCCATCCTAAGCCACCAACTACCTGATGGCAGAGAAGTGCCCATCGCATATTATTCAAGGACTTTATCTAAAACCGAGCGGAATTACAGCCAATTGGACAGAGAGGCACTAGCAATTGTCGCAGGATTGAAACATTTCCATGAGTACCTAAACGGGCGGACTTTTCAAATTATAACAGACCACAAACCGCTAATAGGAATTTTGGCAGGAAACAAACTGACACCAAATATCCTTTCCCCAAGAATGACTAGATGGTCAGAGTTCCTAGCAGCCTACTCATACACTCTGACACACCAACCGGGGAAACAGATTTCACATGCGGACACTTTAAGCAGAACACCCTTGCCAGCGACTGAAGAAGACCCGGCACCAGCGATGACAGCACTACAAATAGAGACTTGCCCCGATCTACCCATATCAGCATATGATGTTGCCAGAGTCACCGCAAAAGACTCTTTGACTGCCCGTTTTCTTAACTGGGTAGGTAAAGGCTGGCCGGAAAATCAAAAAACTGAAAACTTTAAACCTTTCCGGACCAGACAAACCAAACTTTCTATTCAAAAAGGTTGTTTACTGTGGGGTGATCGGGTGGTTATTCCTAACAAACTACAACCCAGGGTACTTAGTATGCTACATGAAGGTCACCCGGGGATTGTAAAAATGAAAAGCCTTGCTAGAAGTTATGTCTGGTGGCCGGGTATTGATAGGGACATAGAATACTGGGTTACCTCGTGTAACAAATGTCAAACAATTAGACCATCCCCACCCAAAGCACCCATTAGAGATTGGGAAATCCCACGCAGCCCCTGGTCACGAATCCACATCGATTTCGCTGGTCCAACTAAAGGACATATCTTTCTGATTGTTGTGGACGCCTATTCTAACTGGTTAGAAGTAAAAATTATGCCATCAACAACAACTGAATTAGTAATAAAACAACTGGACAGCCTTTTTGCCACCCATGGCATTCCGGACGTCCTCGTGTCCGATAATGGACCACAACTGACCAGCCTACACTTTGAACAATACCTAGCCTCCCTAGGTATTAGACATGCCCTAACCGCGCCGGCCCATCCGGCTGCAAACGGTAGGGCAGAGAGAATGGTCCGATTTACAAAGGAAGGGTTAGAAAAAATGGACACTGGAGATGTACAGCAAAAAATTAACCGATTGCTCACACTCCAGCACATAACACCCAGTACCACAACCAACAAGTCCCCAGCAGAGCTACTCATGGGGAGAAACCTAAGGTCACACCTTGATAGATTGCACCCAGAATTCACGCCAGAAAACCCCCCCGATTCCTCTACACGGTTTAGAAAATTTGGAATTGGCGATTTAGTCTATGCCAAAAACTTCACTGGGGACCCAGCATGGCTACCAGGACAAATTACCCAAATAACAGGCCCCAAATCCTACCGGTTAACAGTAGATGATGGCAGGGAATGGAAGCGGCACATAGACCAGCTTCGATCCTGAAATATAGAAAGAACTACAGACATACAACCATTCGTCGAAAAAACCAACGAATTGCCAACTAAGGTGGGGGGGGAATCGCAAGAATTAAATAAAGAACCGTTAAAAAATAAAACCAACGAAACATATGAACAAAAAGAGCAAATAAAAGACTCACTGTTTAGAGAGACTTGCGTGAAGAGCCCATCGGAAGGGGCCAGCCAGGCCAGCTCGACCTGCCCGGAGGAAACGGGAGGGAGCGGCAAAACCGCCAGACTAAGAAACTCAGGCGGCGGTAAAATGGCTGACTCACCCTTCCAGACGGTTCCAAGGAGAAGAACGGACGACACAGCAGCCCCATCCAAACCGGTCGAAGTCTTCACTAAGAATGAACCGCGCAAGTCAAGTCGAGTCCGGAAAAGCCCCGCCTACCTGCGAGACTACGTCACCATGTAGGACTGAACTAAGAGGGGAGGGGTGTTCTATATGTAAAGTGGGTGACTCCAAATCTGCAAACCTGATTGGTCAAATAAACTAAGCATTGGATTGGTTCACTAGGAACCAATCCAAAGAGCTGCTGAAAGGTGGCAAATTTAAGCAACTGCCATTGGCTACAAGCAGGCAAGCCAGCCTGTATAAAAGGCTGGCCCCAGCTTCAGCCAAGTGTTCCTACTTACTGACTAGTTAAAGAATAAAGTATTTGTTGTTGGAACCTGGTCTACCTCATGTGTTTTCTGAACAAAACAAAGGTGATGAATGCATGGATCATTGTCATCAAGTCTTCCTGTTTTAGAAAGAGCCAGAACTGTGGCAAACGTTTCTCTGACCATAGACTATTATCTATTATTAGATAATATATTATCTATTATTAGATAATCTAATATTATACACTATTATCGGTGGAGTAACCTATTACTGGTGGAGTATTAGCAGTAACCATTAGTCCAGGAAAATCCCCAAATTTCAGACCTTCTCTTTCCAGAGGAATATTAATCCATTCAGAACCAGCCCAAGAGCCAGCATGGAGTCAAATGGTTTTGACTTCCATTTTGCCAGAACTAATTCTAGGTTTCTCTGGTCTCATTCAGACCTAAATGCATAATAAGAACTACACTATATCACCAGCTTGGCCTTTTGGTGGAAATACACAATTAGGTATGATTTGGATATGGATTAAACCCCCAGAAATTTAAGATATACGTTAAAGCAGAGGAGAAATGCCAAATCCTAGAATACCAACCACAGGAACAGCAAGCAGCTGAACTGCTTCTCCCCTAGCACCACTGCCCAAAATGACATACCTGGGAAAATATGGATCTAGAACAGCAGAGCAGTATTTCCTAAAGTAGTATGATGTTACAGTCAGGTGTGAGTTTCTACCGGTTCTGTCCACCTCTGTAGAACCGGTAGCTGTGAAGAGTAACAGACACAGGCAGCAGCGAGGCACAGCTGCAGTTTAAAAAGCAGGAAAAAAGGGCTTTTTGAAAGGCTGCTTCTCTGCACTCAGCATGCTGATGATTATTTACAGGCGCATGCCAGCAGCATGCAGGGAAGCACATTGTAAATCACCAAACCTTGTAAATGACCAAACTGGTAGTTAACCCTGTCGGCTCCCACCCCTGGTTATAGTGCCACCCTGCCTAAGCCAGAACTTTCCAAGTCTGCTGGATTAATGGAGTATTTCATTAAAGCCACTCAAATTACTGTGTCATTTAAAAAAAAGAGAACATGTTAGGTACTGCCAGAGAAATGACAACAAAATAGATGTTTAGAATGATATCCAATATCATCCAGAAATTACAATATTCATATGGAAAATATTTCTTTGTCAGTGGAAGATTATTATTAACTGTATTAAGATACCACAGTCTACAAAATGCAGTGAACTCACAAAGTTCCTCTTGAACAAGTACTGGCTGGCCACACAAGAAGAAAAAAAAGATAACATGGAACTTTTGCTATAAATCCATAGCAATATGAAAATCTCTCATAAATATGTAGCCAAAAACTTGCTTTGGATTCAGCCGTCAGTTTAATTTAAAAATTATAAAACTCACTGTCTCCAACAAAATACTAGAAAAATGATGGAACAGAATAGAGAAAAGAACATTGCATTGTGCCTTAATTGTCAGGAATTATTAATTAAATCAAAATTAATAAATGGAGACCATACAAATAAAATTGTTGGTTTGGTTTTAAGCCAACAAAATTATGCACATTACATTTTTTAGTTCAAATCAGATCATGTCACTTGTCAGATTTCTTTCAAAAATAAAAAAAAACACCAACATCTCTATAAATAGGAACATTCATAAGATCATGTAGTATTTTAGAATGTATAGGATATATGGACCTACATTCTTAGAAGTTATTTTGGGAATGAAATCAGCTAAAAAGTGATCAGAGAAATAGGAATAGTATAATTTTCCTTACTAGACCTTAGTGTTTCAAAACTCAGTATTTCTAGCAATGTACTAAATTATTGGTCTACTGAACAAAGTATGAAAAGCATTATCCATCACCAGATCTCAGAATTCCTGATAAATTTCTGCTGAAAATCACTTTCCCTTCTAAAGTTTTTTCCCATTTTACAAAAAATGATTTCAATGCAGTCTATAAATCTATATTTTTTTGAAAAAAATGACAAATTGGTGGGGATATTTTTCACTGGGAAGAAAAGGAACAATGTTGTTTCTTCTCCAGTGCTATTGCCTGACTCTGATCAAAAGCCGACCAAGGTTGTTTGCCAAATTTAAAGAGATAAAAGTTGTAGTCAAGAATCTCCACCATTTTATAAAAGCAAAAAATGAGACAAGGAGTCGGTCACCAGGTTGGATAAGTAATGAAGCCAATCCTGCCACAGAGGGAAAATATATATTTCTACCACCTCAACATAGTATAATAGGGGACTTCAATTCCCATAGTTAAAGTTTAGTTTAACTGTAGTATAGTTAAAATTTAAAATTAAGGAAAATTAAGGGAAATTGATTGAAATTTAAAAACCACTTCATTTAATTCACAATCCCTTTTATATTAAAACTTAGCTAGCAAAAACAATGAAGCTCTAACATTTTAACAGGCTGACTTTTGTCTATATCATAGAAGACTTACCTTATCCAAATACCCTGTCTTGCCCAAAATAAAGTAAAATATCCTTGAAGAGAAGCCTTGACAATGTTATGATCAATTTTGGGATGCTAGAACACTCTCTTATTAAAACAGTTATGAGATGCATGTACCATATTCTCCTATGTATGTAAAGCTAAGACCTACCTTACCAAATTCAGGGAAGATACCTGATCAAAAGCCAGGTTCTAAGTGCGGGAGGTGTTGTAATAGTAGAGGTTTTTGAAGTTTTGCTGGTCACATGTCTTACCTGAAAGGATTATCAGATCATCCAAAAAAATGACACACACTTTGCACACGTACAAAAAGGCACTTCCTCCTCTGTTTTTTTAATATATAATTTTATTAAAGCTTTTAAAAAGGAAGGTAAAGAACTAATACAACCTAATATAAAGTAGAGGAGAAAAAAGAAAGCTAAAATGAGAATAAGGCAAAGAAGTAAAAGAATTTTTTTTAAAAAAGAAATAAAGGTACAAGGTGACTTCTGATAGTCTTCGCAGCAGGTATAATTACACCATGATTCTCCTCTTTTTACTTCCTCCTCTGTTTATGGTTATGTTTTTCCCTTCCAAATCGTGAGGCATAAACAGATGACACTGTGGTCACACTCATGCCACCGGAATGTGCCTGTATTTTTAATAGGTATCCAGCACACACAATAAATTTTGGTTTTTGGGTGTGGGCAGGGGGGAGGGTAGGCAGAGTCTCACCACTTTTTTTCCAACATACTGAAAAAAAGACTCTATACAAACATGAACACAATCACACACACAAGTATGAACGGGTGCCCAGAAATTAACCAACTGAAGAAAATGTGCTAAGAACAGTCAAGGGACAAAGTCTGTCAGCAATCTGCCAGCTGAAATCTACCAATTGTATGAAGTGCATCTCGACTATTGTTGTAATTATAAATTCCGGATAATATTTTTGAAGCACTTTTTATTGATTACTCATTTTTCTGTTATCCACAACTACAAGTGGAGTGCCCTGAAGTTATTCCATGCCCTTAAGGTAAAGGTAAAAGTTTCCCCTGTCCAACTGTATCCAATGCTAGGCTCATCTCAGTTTTGGGTGGGAGCTAGTATTGTCCAAAGACACTTCTGTAATCATGTGGCCAGCATGACTATATGCTGAAGTGCTTGAAATGATGTTACTTTCTCACCAAAGTGGTACCTATTTATCTCCTCACATTTGAATGCTTTCAAACTATTAGGTTGCCAGGAGCTGGGGCAAGTAAAGGAGCTTACTCCATTATTTATTTATTTGTTTGTTTGTTTGTTTGTCAATTGCTTACAAGATAATAGGTATAAATATATACATAGTTATGAGTACATGAAATGGGTACATATAAGAAAAATAAAAGAAACAATAGGACAGGGACGATAGGCACGTTGGTGTGCTTATGCATGCCCCCTACAGACCTCTTAGGAAAGGGGTGAGGTCAATAGTAGACAGTCTAAGGTTAAAGTTTTTGAGTTTGAGGAAGAAACCATAGAGTCAGGTAGAGTATTCCAGACACTGACCACTCTGTTTGCTGAAGTCGTATTTCCTTCAATCAAGTTTGGTGCAGTTACCTTGAGTTTGTATCTATTGTGTGCTCTTGTGTTGTTATGGTTGAAGCTGAAGTATTCATTGACAGGTAAGTCGTTGCAATGTATGATTTTATATACCATACTTAGATCAGACTGAAGACGGCGTAATTCAAGGTTTTCTAGGTTGAGAATTTTGAGTCTGGTGGCATAAGGTATTCTACAACAAGTAGAGAACTCTTCTTGTGAAATATTTCTGGACTTTCTCAACTGTGCTAATATCAGATGTAATGTGGGTTCCAGACGGATGAGCTGTATTCGAGTATTGGTCTAGCAAATGTTTTGTATGCTCTAGTTAGTAGTGTGATATTACCAGAGAAAATGCTTACATAGGATTAGGTTAACAACTCTGAATGCTTTTTTGGCTATGTAGTTACAATGGGCTCTTGCACTTTGATCATTAGAGATGAGTATTCCAAGGTCCTTTGCGGAGTTTGGATCATCAACAAGGTCTTGACTATTCAGCTTGTATTTTATTTTCTGCTTTATTTATTTTTTTGCCAATATGTAAGACAGAGCATTTATTTGTTGAGATTTGAAGTTGCCATTTGTTTGACCATTCTGATACATTGTCAAGATCTTTATATATATAAATATATTTGTTTTTTTTAAGCTTTCGTGGGTACTTACATGTGTGCTGTTTAGCTTCCTTCGGTTGGACACATGAAACCACAGGTCACAACATCAACTTCAATGGCACTAAAACCCTAGCCACTATAGAAAACCCCAACCACAGAATCATCAGAGAAGCCATAGAGATTGAAAAAAAGACCTGAAAGCATGAATTGAAGAGATGATTCCAGCAGACTGTCAATCATTTGGAAACCTGCACTCTCAAATAGAAAGATCTCCACACCACAAAACAGACAAACACCTGAGCACAGACAGACTCCCTCTGATGCCTCCAACTCAAACACCCCCCCACCAGGCACCCAGGTGAAACATAGCTTGCTAATGAATAGCAGCCGTCCTTTCACACGAAGCCAAGCTGCACTGAAAGCCTCCAACACAGGAACAGAGTGTTGCAAGCCAATCAAAGCTACAAAACAGACAGAAGAAACCAGAAACACCAATCAATCAAACTCCAAGTCCAGTGAACACAGACCCAGGCTCCTAGCCAATCAGAATGGACCAGCCTCGAATTTGAAACCAGGAGCTGTGAGACCCACATCCATACAGAAGCCTGATGATGGCAGATGGGATTCTGCTGAAACGTTGCTACAACTTTAACAGCACTACAATGACATGGGATAATACCCGAAGGAAGCTAAACAGTACACACACACACACACACACACACACACACACACACACACACACAC
>BLBF01000018.1:32820450-32832814 GCA_015471245.1 Laticauda colubrina
ACACAAAATACAAGTAAAATATCTTTTTTGAAAATAGCATGGTCCTGGGTTACACTTCTTTATACAGACACAAACTCAATTTCATGCTCATTTTTGTGTTCTATTCCATATCTTATTACTATTTTGCATTTTCTATATAGTTTTTCCCCTCTTTTATTTTTCTCAACTTTTTTATGATTATCTCATCTCAATTCAAATCATTATATTTATACTTTTGTCTGTCCAGCTTCAATTTCATATTATCTTTTCTCATTAAACAAATTTTCTCCTGTAGTTACTAATTGGAGTATGACACCTTTATATCTTTTAATTTTATCCATTCAACTCTTATTTAAACTTCAATGTATACCTTAAGGTTATAACATTCAATATAATACATAATATGTAACTTCCAATCAAATTCTGCTTGGTACATTTTTAAAATACACACTATATTCTTTTAAAAAAGGATTATAAATATATGTAATTAAAACCCTCATTCCATTCCAATTCAGTTCTATCATTAATATTCATTATAGTCTTATCTTTAACATTTCTTTTCAGTTAAATATCATATTTCCTTGGGGACACTTATAATCTTTCCATAATTAATTTTTCCCCTATTTCTCTTCACTTAAGTTTTCTAAATCATTAAATATTCATTTTATTACATTTATTTATTAACAAACATTCCACTAAATTATGATGACTATTTTATCCATCATTTTGATCATACATTGTTTCATATTTTCTCAAGTTATTTCTATTTCTAATATAACAATACTATCTTATGTATCTTTGCAGAATCCCTTTTTCAATTAATTTTTCACCCATTGTCTCTAAATAGGCCCTGTTTCTCTATATCTTGTTTCTGTCCTTTATAACTTCTTTTCCATTCTTTCTTCCCTCTCTTCTTCTCCCTCCCCTTTTTACCCCCTTGTCTCTCCTTCTAATTCTCTCTTCTGCATTTCCCTCTTTTGTTGCTTTCTAATTTTATACTTATTTTTCAAACTCTTCTTTTTTTGTGTTGTTTTTCCAAATCTTAAACTTTTCATTCTCTTTCGCCCCTTTCCTTTTTTTTTCCCCACATAAAATTACTTGTTCATTTAAGATGGCTTCTTCTTCGTCCTAGTCTTCTTGTTCTGCAGGCGTTTCTTGGTGTTTCTCATAGTTCCATATCTCCATTTCTACGAATTGAAATATGAAGCTAAAAGAACCTCTCCCTTCTTGTGCATCTTCTTTGTATTTTTTAAGCTCTGTTTTCAGTTCTTCTAAAAGTGGTGCCATTTTAAACACTTTTAAACAACCACCAGATTGATTTTAGTCATTCAAACGCAGTAACCAAAAATCCAGAAGTCACCAAGTAATCCAAATACTCCTGAGCTGTTTCTTCTTCCTTCTTTTTTCACTTTCTCTTCCTGAGGTTTTACTATTTTGTTGCCATGTTTCAGTTAAAATGTATCTTTTAGAAGTCTTGTTGAGATTTTACTGTAAGTTCTTTTTAATTCCAGGCAGTCTCCTCCCTTTCAGATCCTGCCCTTTTATTCTTTTTCTCTCCTTTCCTGCTTTCAAAAGCTTTTAAATATCCAGAAATTTTTATTATCCCTTTGACATTTTATTTTCAGCTTAAATGTCTGTTGATGTCAAAGTGGATTTTTTTTTTTAATTTCTTGCTTAAGTCTCTTAGCTGTCAGTATAGGGAAAGGAGAGGGAAAAAAACCAAATCCTTTCCCTTTTCTCTCTCCTTCACTGCTTGAAAATCTTCTTTGGGAACAGTGTTATTTTTTTTTAATAGTTTAAATTCCAGGGTACCTTATTTATTGCTTTTGCTGTTTGACCCGGTCAACCAAAACTTTCTCTTCTTATCTTCCTCCTGCACATTCTTTTCCAGTCGAGTTCTTCTTTGGGGTGGCCATTTCTGACCACCACTGCAACTGCCTTCGGGAAAGGAAGTAATGGCCAGCTGAGGAGGAGAGATGCAGCTGTCCTCAACCCTGCAGACAGTATCCCCCCTCTTACCACCTCTACATGGTGACTTAGCCCCAAAACCAGTCGGCTTCGGGCACTCCAGTGGCGAGGATGGATCGAAACCATGCAGAGTCGTGGTTTCGGTCTGTCACCAAAGAAACTTAAACCAGAAGTTTTTCCCATAGTCAAGATCTTTTTGAAGGGTAGCAGTATTGTCTGTGAACAGCTTTACATAATCAGAGAAGAGAACACAGTTGTTCTTAATATGATCACAGAGGTCATTTATGTAGAGTATGAAGAGTTGGTCCCTTGGGGGACACCATTGTTGACAGGTACAAAATTTGATAGGCCGCTCCCAATTTTGACCATTTATTGTCTGTTTAACAGGAATGTTTCTATCCAGTTATGCAGGTGTCCAGAGATACCATAAGATTTTAGTTTTAGGAGTAGTTTGTCATGTACCACTGAATCAAAGGCTTTACAGAAGTCTATGTAGATTGCATCCATTGTTTTGCCCTGATCGAGTTGTGTAGTCCATATGTTTTTGCAGTGTAGGAGTTGCAGATTACAGGATAGTTTTTTTTCTGAAACCAAATTGTTTATTATCGAGTCTCAAACCTGGGCTATCTGTTTCCAGCTGACAAACTCATCCCTCTTTAACTGCTGAGCCATTGTGTCCTTATATTATCCTCAAGATACTGCCTGAAAACTATTCTTCCCCCTATCCACAATAGTTACATTTCTCTACTGAATACTTGTACAATGTACAGTATACACATGAGCACTCTATTTCAATGTATTAAGCATGAACACCCCAATTAACGATCCATGTGTTAGTTACTAATGCCAACATATTGCCATTGTCAAATAATGGCAGCCTTATGTAATATTATGGAAAAACAATAGTGGGTAATTTTATTCCACATATTTATCTGAATGGACGTCAATGAAAAACTGATGATGAAACACTCAGTCAGTGCAGGCTAAAAAGGCAGAAATATTTGCTCAACAAGAGTTCATCATGTGGAATAGTACCAGAATGAAGAGTCAGAAGATGGTTCTTAAAACAACAAATTTTCTTATGCACAAATACATTCAAGGTATGAAAAAGACTTCAAAACAGAAGGTTTCTATAATAAATTGACTGATTTAGATAAGATTTTGACAGGTACTGATGAAAAGGTGATTAAAAAATTGTATGGATATTTATTAGAAATTAAACTAAAAGAAGAACAAGTTAAAGAAACTATGATTGTTTGAGGGAAGAATTTTGGACATGGGATTGATCTAGAGAAATGGCAAAAATTGTGGTTTCAAAATTATAAAATGACAGCAGCATTTAAAGAAAATCTGGATAAAATGTTTTTTTACAGGTAATATTTTCCCCCAACAAGAATAGCAAGAAGGTTCAAGAATAAATCCGAAAGATGTTGGAAATGTCATCAGATACCTGGCTCATATTACCATATGTGGGACTTGTGCAGATGCAAAAAAAATATTGGACTAAAATCCATACGTGGTTGGAAAATATGATTAAAAAGCATATCATTTAAAACCAGAGATATTTTATTGGGAATTCTACCTGATATATACAGCAAAGATTTAAAATATTTGATTGTAAACGTATTAACAGCAGCTAGGATTGTATTTCCTAAAAATTAGAAAATTAGAAAACACCATTGGAGGAGGAAATTATTAAAAAAATACTGGAATGTGCTGAAATGAGTAGATTGACATTTGAAATTAGAGAACAAGAGGGTAAACAATTTTACAAAATTTGGGACCTTTTCTATCAATGGTTAGACAATAAAATATAGTAATAGAATATGTAGAATTATAGAAAATAATGAATATATAAAGATGTATTTCTTTTTATTGTTATTATTATATATATAAAATGTTTTTAAGATGGATTTGGAAGAACTATATGAATTGTTATAAAATAAACAAAGTATAGCTATCTCGCAACGTATGAATGGACAAAATTATAGTCAAATGATTGATTAATAATAATACTAGAATATTCAATTTCTAATAATATGAGTTAGTTATTATGTAATGTAACTGTAATTGAGATTATGAAATCAATGCACAAAAAATGTGTAAACCAACCGACACACTGTTTGTATACTTATGGAAGAAAGCTGGATGTTTTTATGTTTTGTTTGTTTTTGTTTGTCCTTAAAAATCAATAAAACTTTATAAAAAAAAACAACAAATTACTTCCGTATGGCTTGAATGAGCCAAAAACATTATAGAAGGAAAGTACCAGGTTGTATGCCAAGGGGGCATTGGCTAATCTTTGATGAAATGGCCAAGCTTTTTAGGAAGATATGGAAATATATGGGAACTCTAGTCCTTGGAAACCTCAACACAGAACAAATATTAAACGTAGGTATCCCATCCTGAAGCTTTGGAACACATACTCTAAGGCCAGCTAGACTATGAGTTGAGAATATACATATGTGTGTGAATGAGCAGACATGTTAGTTTAAAAGTGAAGAGAGGAAGATGTAAACCTGCATTTGTTTTCAGATGTCTGAACTTCTGGATTAAAAAAGCAAGAACAAGTCGTTCTGGTGATACAGACCTTGAATTGATCTGGCAGGATGCATGGCAGCAGAAGCTCTTATCTATTATTGGGAGCTAATATTGCATGAAGTGCCACTTTAGTAACTCACCATCATAATAACTGCAAAAGATAGGTTTATTTGGAACAGCTTACATGCTTTGATGATACCTCCACCCTATCAAACATCAACATCTGCCAGATCCTTGTGAAGGACCAGATAGGTGGATAAAAATATCAAATCCAGTCTGAATATCTGGCTGACTGCATGATGAACCATAGTAATAATACCAGATAAAAGATATGGACAGACTTAAGATTCTATAGAAATTGCTGCAGGCAGTTGTGAAGGTCAAACTTTCACAACCTGCTGACCTTCTAGATGGATTTAAACTCCCCAAATTCTCCAGCTAGCCTGAGACAATCCAAATTTTCTTTTAATAGTCTCCATAATATTTAATATCATCAGAACAACATTTGGTTTGAGCAAGATGAAAAATGGGAGCCTGGTTGCCAACCTAAAATGATGAGCAAACCACTAGATCTTTTAGTGATTTAGAGGACAAAATTATTGGGAAATAGCAATGAAGCTAATTATCCAAATTTCTGAAAAATACTTTTAACAGTTACCCCCACTGGAGAAATATGATTAAATTATGTCCCCTCTTTTGAAAACTCATTTTGGTTACTTTGATCAAGAATGCAAAGGACCACCTGACATCTTATGATCTGGCCAACCACTGAGTATTTCTTTTGACATTCCTAAACAGCCTGTCATCTCTCATCTTTGAAATGGGATGAGAAAATGTGAAGAATTTATTTGGCTTAATATTTCAGCTTGCTTTTTCTGGGCTTTAATTAGCTTTCAAATGTGTTTGATTTCTATATTATGTATACATATTCAAAATGAATAGCAGTGAGGCAAGACTTCAGTCAGTCATCTAAAGTCTATCTTTTCTGAATATAAATAGCATCACAGCTATTGCCTTTCAAGGAATTTCATATATTAAAGAAGACAAGTCAATAATTCAGTATGTGTCCTTTCTAAAAGTCACATATACATTTCATTTTCATGGAGCTTTACAATCAGCCATGGCCACCTGTCATAAGAATAAACTCCAGTGATGAATGAATGCTTCTTCCTCCTTGCAGCCCAGCCCAGCCCACATCTGTCTCCTTTCTGTCTTTCTTTCCATTCCCACATCTGTTCCCAAATCATTGGGAACTTTCAGCACAGATTTGAACATTGCAGAATAAGAAGGCAGATCCTCTTAGCTGAAGTCTATTGATATATCCATGGACCAAAAAAACCCTAGATTTTATTAGGTATTCCACATTTTTGAATGTTTTCCAAATTATTCATTATATATTATTTTATCAAATTTTCTTTTAAAGAAAAGGAATATAAAAACAAATCCACATTAAAAGAAAGAAATTATAAAAGAAAGAAATCAAAGAAATCAAAGAGGAAGCTAAAAATGCAGAAAAGGAAAAAGTAAAAGAAAATACAAAAAAAAACCTTACAAAAACTTTACAATTTATGAGAATGATTAGAAATATAACTATTATTCTATGATTTCAACATAACTTTCTTTTTTCTATCATCTATCCTGGCCAGTCATTAAAAATCATAAAATCTAACCTCATATTTTTCTGTCTCACATAAAAAGTCTATAAGGGGTTTCCACTAAGCAATAGATAAAGATGTTGTATTTTCTCTTATCAATAAAATCAATTTAACCATCTTGGCCAGTTCTATCATCCTGAACAACCATTCCTCCATTGTGGTAGCACTGAATCTTTCCATTTTTATGCATACAAATAATCTATCTGCAATCATCATCCACAAAAACAAAGTTCCATGCTTTTTTTCTGTTTGTCCGTCAACCCCAAAAGAAAATCCAGTTGTCATGTTGATGAAGCAGTCTGTATGTTGTCACAGGTAAAGGCTAGGTCACACTGGCCGACAGATGCAAAACGTATGCAAAAAGGACACAGTGGACGAGCAAAATTTCGGGGGTGGCTCCATCCATTGTTATCCGCTCTCAAAAGTGCCCCAAATTTGCATAAACAAAATGGAAAACAACGGAAAGGAAAGGACATGGGTAGTACGTTGCAAGGATGTTAAACGGATGTTCGTAGGAAGCCTAGCGGATGGAAGCGGATGGAAGCGGATGACACATCTGCAGGGCTTCCGGGGGAGAATAGCAAAGTGGACGCGTAATGGAAGGAGCAGATGCATAGCAGATGACACGGATGCATCACGGACGCCTATAGGATGCATAGAGGAGGCGTAGCAGATGCAAAGCGTTCACTACACATGCGGGGAGGATGAATTGTGTCAGCTCCCTGGATATAAAAGGATGCAGCTCACAAGCAGTCAGCATTCAGAGGAAAGACCTGCTGCCAGAGACATCTTGAAAGAACACCATGGTTTGACAGTCAGGGAAGAAGAGAAAGCCGGTGCCTACTCCTGCCAGCCCTGGCAAGAAGGACAGAACGACCATCCCACCCCCTGGTGCTGACTCTGAAGCTGCTGGTGTTTCTGCTGCTGCTGCTGCTGCTGGTGGCGGTGGTGGTGGTGGTGCTGCTGCTGCTGTTGTTGCTGCTGCTGGTGCTTCTCCTGCTGGTGCTGCTGGTGCCTCTCCTGCTGCTGGTGCTGCTAGTGCTGCTAGTGCTGCTGGTGCTGCTGGTGCTTCTCCTGCTGGTGCTGCTGGTGCTGCTGATACTTCTCCTGCTGGTGCTGCTGGTGCTTCTCCTGCTGGTGCTTCTCCTGCTGGTGCTTCTCCTGCTGGTGCTTCTCCTGCTGCTGCTGCTGCTGCTGCTGTGGTGGACCAGCCCCAAGGCCCTCAAAGCCCTGCTGCTGAAGGCCCTGAAGCCCCTGCCAGAGGGAGGAAGAGGCAAGGAGAAGGGAGAGAGGAAACAGTACTCCATTTCCGAGAACCATGAGGAAGAGGTGCTGGAATGGCTGAGGGAGAATGAGTACTTGTGGAGAAAGGGCCACAGGCTCTATCACGACACCAAGAGAAAGCAGGCAGCGTGGAGAGACAAGGCAGAGAGCCTGGGCTACACTTCAGATGTACTCCTGGGATGGTGGAAGCACATGCACACCTGGTATGGCAAGCTGCACCTGAAGGAATCTGGGCAGGCCGCTGTCAAGCTCACTGACTGGGAGATGTACATCATGGCCAAGTGCAGCTTCCTGGAGGGTGAGGTCCGCCACCGAGGAGCAGCCCCTCTGTCAACCCTCTCCCTCAGACAGCCCACAGACAGCCACTCCTTTTCCAGCCAGGCGACAGCTACCGTGTCCAGGCAGGTGTTTTTGGAGGGCCCCACAACAGAGACCCCCCTGACAGCTGCACTCCCCATGCCAGAGGATGTGGAGGATCCCCTGTCTCAAATGGAGCAAGAAGCAGTAGCCACCATAGACCAACCCACACCCACTCCCAGCTCCACCTCCACAGAAAGCAGGCATACTGGAGGGCCAGAGCGACACTGTCCTGCTGGAGATCAGGGACACAATCAAGACCAGCACAGACCTTCTCTCTCAACTGATCCACAGCGACATACCATCCTCGAACCGCAAGCCCTTCATCACGTACGTGAGCCAGACCCTCATGGACCTGCCCGAGGCCCAGTACCAGGTGATGAAGGAGAAGTTCACAGCACTGCTGCACCACCCTCCAGGCCCAGCTGAACCTGCTCCGACCCAGTCCAGGACTGCTCCTCCACCCCAGGCGATGTCACAGCCCTTCCACGGCTTTCAACAGCCCCATACCTACCAAGGCTACAAGTACCAGGACTTCCCACAGCAGAGGCAGCCCTACCCAGTCCATGCCCAGGTACATCGCACGCCACAGACGCCTCACCTCACCCAGCTGCAGACCAGACAACCCCACTACACTCCTCCTTCCTCCACCCCACAGCCAAGCCCCTCAACAGAAAATCTGTCTTCAGTACTGTGCCTGACATCCCAGGTCCACCCCAGGTCTCAACCTCACGGGACTGAGTCAGCTCTCTGAGAGCTTCCTGAACACACCATCCCCTGTTGTACTCTCGGGGCCAGGCACCCCCAATGGTGCCTCAGACCAGCACTCCAGCCACAGCCACCTCCAGAGTCCCTGGCCGCTCGACAGCTGAGACCATGGACATGCCTCAGAGTGACTGAGAATAGTGCCAGAGACTGAGTTGTTACCTGTTCACCTTATCTTTGCTTAAAGACACTTTACTTGGTTCATTTTGCTTTTTTCATAAAGTCATACAGTTTACTTAAGACAGTTGTTAATAAAGGTTATATTTGCTTCACACACTTGGTTCATTTTATTTACATAATAAAGTGTTGGTGAAAACTTTGATAAAAATGGTTAAGCTTTTGCATGTTTGTGGGATAGGTAAGGATAGTTGTGGGATGGGTAAGGATAGCTGTGGGATGGGAAAGGATAGCTGTGGGATGGGTAAGGATAGCTGTGGGATGGGTCAGGTTAGCTGTGAGATGGGTAAGGATAGTTGTGGGATGGGTAAGGATAGTTGTGGGATTGATAAACCTCCAGTTCAAGCATAGTGGGACTGTATGATCCATTCCCCCAGCTGCCACACATATGGCCCTTTATTATCAATAACAATTAATTCATTGATCAACACATTTCAAAATAAACGAAGCTCTTTATTAATGCCCTATTCATTTTAGGGCCACTCAACATACATGGCACAATCTCATTAGTGTTTTGAGACAGGCTCAAGGAAGCATCCATTAAGCATCTACCATCCTGTCTTGCCACTCCACTGCTCCAGCTGGGGAGTTGCACCAGTGTTTCAGGAGGTTGTGCTGCTTCTTCCCTTCACGTGAAGCACTGTTGGGGCCTTGTACATCCACAGTGTCTATCAGGTTTCATCCTTGCCTCCATTCCCCAGGCTCCATGTCTCCATTGCCTTGTTGGTCGTCCACAAGCCTGTTCTGCAACACTGGGTAGCGGGTGCACATGAGATTTTGCAGGATGCAGCAAGCTTCCATGTTCCTCCTCACAGTCTGTGGGCGATGCTGCATGGTGGTGAGAAGTACCTGGAACCTGTTGGCCAGGATGCCAAAGGCGTTCTCCACCACCCGTCTTGCCCTGGACAGCCTGTAGTTGAAGATCCTCTCTTCACAGGTGAGGCATCTGAAACTGTAGGGCTTCATGAGGTAGGTTCTGAGGGAGAAGGCGTCATCACCCACAGTGAAGTAGGGCACATCTTGTGTGTCATTGGATAGGGGATCTGGATCTGGAAAACCCATGATGAGGTTGCGTTCCAGCCCATCCTTGAGGTCACTGGTGTTGTATACCTGGCTATCTGAAGCTGACCCGTTGCCTGAAGCATCGATGTAGATGAACTTGTAGTCAGCATCAACCATGGCAAAGAGGATGATGCTGAAGAAGCCCTTTTAATTGTGATAAGAGGACCCTGAGTTGGCTGGCGCTTTGCAGGCCACGTGCTTCCCATCTATGGCTCCAACGGTGTGGGGAAAGTTCCACCTCTGATACTACTGTTCTGCAACTTTCCTCCAGCCTTGTTCAGTGGTGGGGCACTGGAGGAGCTCCTCCAGGTATTCTTCGATGATGGCCTGCACCACTTCTCTGACCACTTTGCTGATGGTGTTGTGTGGTACCCTCTAGGCATACTCCATATTTCTGAACGTGGTTCCAGAGGCCAGGTGGCGCAGAGTCAGTGCCACCTTCAGTCCAGGGTCCAGGCTGGGATGAAGGTTGGTGCTTGGCTTGGTCAACCTGGGTCTTAGATGCCCCACAATTTCATCAAACATAGCTGGTGGCATCCTCATGAAGTTCTGGAATGCACGAGGGTCTTCATTCCTCAGCTCCACCATCAGCTTGTCATAGAGTCCAAACTCCACTCTTCTCCTGATCCATCGTCAGACCCACATAGCTCTTGGACGTCTCCTTCTTCTCTTTGTGTAGAAAAGGTGAAACAGTCTGAAGAGGGCTTGGTTCTGTTGTTGAATGTTGGCAGCTACCATAAGGAGTGTGTGATGATCCATGGTGGAGATCAATGGGTGATGTGGAAGAGTAAGACCAAGGGTGAAAAGGTCTGTACACCAAGGCTGCTGGACTGATAGTGAGATCCAGGTGATTTCCTCCCCCTTTTTATAGGAAATATCGGTTTTCCGCTAGGTGTCCTTCCACATACTCTAGGCATACTCCAGACATCCAAAATATCCGAGATACGTCCCATATATAAATGTTTTGTCTGTTTAATGCTTTATATACAAGATGCATCCGCTTACATCCTTTCTATTTCCATGCTACTAAGGCTGTGTGGACGTTCCGTGTACCTTTCGCTTCCTCTCTCTTTCCACTTTCAGCTGCAGCGGATGTGAGTTGAGGGGATGTCCAGAGGATGCCGAGAGTTTACAGCAGACGTTTAACGGATGACAACGGATGTAGAACATTTGTTGCCTGTATGTGTCGTGGATGTACATCGTATGCGGCGGAAAGTTCATCCGCTCAAAAAGTTTTGTGCAGCTCAAAACTTTTTGAGCGGATGAAATAGCAGTAGACGGATGTTTGACGGATAGAGCGTATGAAACACGTATGCAGTGAGTACACAATGGATGCATCGCGTTTTCAAATGGATGGCAAGCTTTTTTGTCCATTTTACATCCTCTTTGCATCCGTTGGTGCAGTGGGACATGAGCTTAAAGCAGAAAACATGTGCAATCTTTTCATAAGAAAGAATTAATATGTTAGAAGGCATTCAAGACGAAAGCAAAATCTTGTCTCAATAACATGTAATGGAAGCATGGCAGAGAAACTTACTGTACTTTTATGCCTAAGGTGGATCAGAGTTATCCTTGTTTTATGCTATCAAAAGCAGGACTGTTCAGAGCTACAAAGGTGAACTATGGGCTTAGCCATCTGTGACAACTTGTTTTCCTTTTGCTTAAAGGTAAAGATTCCCCTCGCACATACATGCTAATTGTTTCCGGCTCTAGGGGGCAGTGCTCATTTCTGTTACAAAGCCGAAGAGCCAGCACTGTCCGAAGACGTCTCCATGGTCATATGGCCGGCATGACTAAATGCCAAAGGTGCATGGAACTCTGTTACCTTACCACCAAACTGGTCCCTATTTTTTAATCTATTTTTAAATCTATTATTCTTTACTTAGGGGAACCCATTTAAACTGCTCTTCCATCCAAGACTGCTGATTGTGATCTTTATCCCTTTTAACTGCTTGAAAACTGTTGTTTGTTTGTATGTGTGTGTATGTGTGTATTTCTATTGTTAATCATTTGGAAAGCTGCCTTCAATGAATAACCAACACCTTTACTGATCCAATAAAGTAACAAATACACAAATAATTAAATGATAAATTTGTTCACTGTAAAATATACTTCATAAAGTGATCATTTTTTAAAATCTATGTTTCGTTGTTTTTAGTAAACATCTTATACTGAAACAAAAATGCTGAGGTCTACAATTGGAAAAGTATTTTTGCTAAAACAAAACAAGAATCCAAGTGAAGTATTTTCTTTCTTTACTGAAGTGTAAAATCATAAAAATGATTTTATCAAATCATAAATTTGAAGACTTTATAAATGGAAAGTATCTTCTATTTGCCTCCTGCTGTCCAATTCCTTTTTCTTTTGTGTTGTGCCATTTGATTGCGTATTGTACCCTATGACTATCATTAAATGTTGTACCTTATGATTCTTGACTCTTGATGAATGTATCTTTTCTTTTATGTGTACTGAGAGCATTTACACCAAGACAAATTCCTTGTGTGTGCAATCACACTTGGCCAATAAAGAATTCTATTCTATTCTATTCTATTCTATTCTATTCTATTCTATTCTAT
>BLBF01000018.1:32832824-32875104 GCA_015471245.1 Laticauda colubrina
ATTCTATTCTATTCTATTCTATTCTATTCTATTCTATTCTATTCTATTCTATTCTAGAAAGAATTCTATTTAGTTTAACTTGAAGGAGGTCACGGCTGTTTTCTAATGTTCAAAAGTTATTCTCGGAGTTATTTTCAGCCAATGAATAAAATAAATAAATGGTTTACTTTTGAGTCAGTTTGCACACTCTGCTAATCAAGATGAATTACTGAACTAAATGCATTGATTTGCTTCTGTTCAGCATAATACCTCCCAAATTATGCATATCAAAATAGTTATATAACACGGGGTGGGATTCTATCAGTATGCACCTATTCGCTAGAACTGGTTGTTAATATTCTAAGCAGTTCGGAGAACTGGTTGTTCGAAGAAATTACGGGCCTAATCCTGTAAGGAAGGCAGGAAGGAAACATTCTGGTGTTGCTTACAGAAACTGCCTCTCCATTAACCTTTATTACATTCTTGGCAGGACTAGACTTCCTGTCTCAGGAACTACTTTGGAGTTTTTTTTCCCTCCTTTGCTGGTACTTTGCTTGTGTGGAGTGACCATTCAAAGTTACAGTGGCACTGAAAAAAGTGACTTATGACCAGTTTTTACACTTACGCCTGTTGCAGCATCCCACAGTCACGAGAGGCCAGGCAAAGAGATGCATGCTTCTATGTGAGTGATGTTGAGTTGACCATGCCCAGCCAGTCATATGAGCCATGCCCACCACCTAAGCCACACCCACAGAACCAGTTGTTAAAAATTTTGAATCCCACAAAAGCATATCCTGAGAAGGATCAGCCTTTATTTAAGCATGTGTGGTTCTAATGTAGCACAGATTTCTTAATTTTATTTTGCCAATTTATTAACAAAGCAAATAGGAGAAAACTTATAATGTTTTTTAAATTATCTTTTATCAGACTAAACGCTATGGACACTTTAAAAAATGATTATGCATCTTATACAGTTTAATTTTTCAATTTTTTTCTGAATAATATTTTGCTTTTCAATGCATATTGAATATATTTCAGAATGTCAGATGATATTATTGTTGCCTTTAGTTGGAAATAAATTATGGCAATGCAGAATTATTCAGCTCAAAACCAACTATATAATTCATTTGATGGGTATTATATAAATGAACACTAAATGATAAGCAAAACATTCTTTTGAGGCATATTTTATATTTCATTTACTGTTAAATGAAAATATGAAAATATGAAAAAAAAATTCTCATTGCAGTTGCTTGTTTCTCGAATTACAGGCAGGCATTGAAGAACAAAACAATGTTTATTGTAACAAAGAAACAGGTTACCCTAATCTGCTTATTTTATGTTGCTGAATCTGCCAGCTGACAGGTAACAGCTGATGCTGACTGACAGCTCCCTTTTATAGTACACTGTCAGGCTGCTCAGCCAATCAGAACAAGCAAAGTCCCGCTCGAAATGCGGATCAACAAATAGAACTTCTGTAGAACACAATACTTGTAAATGGCAGTTACTGCATCAGATTATAAACAGCAGAGTAAACACCGTGAAGCCAAGATGATCCCTCTAAAGATGGAAAATCTTATAACTGTGGAGGTCTTCCAATTATTGTTCGCAGGATAAGGAAGAGATCTATTCAGAAGATTCTTCTGAAACCTGGTTTGGCAAGTTAAGTAATTTCAAGAGTAGTGGGGAGATATTCTAGTATTTGCTGGCTGAAACAGTAGCACCAGTTTGCTGAGGGATGAGCCATCCTTTCTGCCACATTTGCTCACATTAGACTGTACACATATTAGGCAATGTCTTTTTGATCTGGGGACAGCCAAGTGCACGTCTAGTAGCATCCTGAAACTGAGTTAAAAATTTACACATCTTTGTGGAAGACTTGGAGGAGGGACTTGAACATATGTTAAGACTCACAATCTTTAACATATCCATTTTAATTTTTATTTGAAGATAAATTATTTCTTAGAGTGTGTGTGATTTTGGATCGTACACATATACAGTTTCTTTTGTTAGATGTTGCAAAAGATGAGTAGGGTTAAATATTGATAAGGATATACTCCTCATGCAACAAGACCTTCCCCCATTCTCTTGAGCAGTAGTACAACCTGATAGGTTCTCTCCATTTGTTGCCTTATAATTGTTCCAGAGGAAATTGGACAAAAGCATGAACTGGAAGAATCCATATCATTCAGATCATCCTATTCACTTCCCAGCATTGGATAATTCTTTAAAAAAAACATACAAGGCCAAATAACACAATAAATATTCTTCCAGTTTGGTTCTCAATAAGAGCTTGAGAAAAATCATGTATTATATGAACTATAAAACAGAAGGTCAGATTAAAAAAAATATGGTAAAGGGATATGATAAAGAAAAAGGAAAGTATCTAAAAAAATTTTTTCCCTTCATCACATAAAGTATAAACTATTTTAATAATGTATCACCTTTGTTTAAAATGCAACAAATGATCACTTCTTCCCATATTCCTTCTCATGTCTGTAAACCATATTGATGTATGTTGAGAATCAGTTTGATCTAGTAATTAAGGCCCCTGATTACAAACCAGGAAACGGTGAATTTTAGTTCTCAATAAGAGCTTGAGAAAAATCCTGTATTGTAGGAACTACTTGGAAACAGAGAAAAACTGATGACTTAATCTGCTGAAATGAAATGGAAATATGGCAAAAGCCTGGATAGCTTCACCTTCTCAGGAAAACTAAAGAATTCTAGCACATAATCTTAGGAAAATAAAATAAATCTACTTTGTGGGTGAGGAAAAAAACAGAGAGATAAGGAAAAAATATTTTTGAAGAAAGCATTGTGTGAAGCATATGTAGTCACTACCGGCCGAGGAGTCATATTCTGGAAAGCCAATATGCTGCTGCATTTTTAAAATAGTGACAGAACCAGATCATTTTTTTTTATATTCCATCTGGTTAAGTGACTCATGAGCTGCTTTAACTACTTCCTGAATAAGCTGTTGTTTGAAACTTTCTTTTTTAAAAATAGTAATTTTATTAAAAATTAAATTGCAACAAAAAAAATTAATACAAATCTTTAAAAAAAAGAATAAAAAGAAAAAGCAGAAGGTCAGATAAGAAAAAAAAATTAGCATATGGTAAAGAAAAGGGAAAGTATCTAAAGAAATTATTTTCCCTTTATCACAAGAAATATAAACAATTTTAATAATATATCACCTTTATATAAAATGCAACAAATGATCTCTTCTTCCCATATCCCTTCTCATATCTATAAACCATATCCTGAAATCCTTGTTATTTCAGTCAGAATGTCAGTAAAAGTCCAGAAAGTGTTACTAGAAAATACAACATATTTATACAACATATTGAGAATCAGTTTGATCTAGTGGTTAAAGCACCTAACTACAAACCAGGAGACCATGAGTTCTAGTCTCATCTTCATCATGAAAACTGGCTGGGTAACCAGTCTTTTTGTTTCAAATCAGTCCACCTCACAGGGCTGTTGTGGGGAAAATGGGAGGAGGAAGGAGTATGTTCAGTGACTTGAGTTATTTATAAAAATAATAATAAAAAAATAAAGTAAATGTCTACTTTAATCTTGATCAAATAAGCCAGTTTTATATTCCTTCCTTTTACTTTTAACAATCTTGATCATTAGTCTCTTTTAGAACTTGAATTCTTTTCTTTTCTTTTTTTGCCCATTTCGTAAAAATCTTTAAAGCTTTTAACAAGTTTCTTTTGTACATGCAATAGAGGAAAATTTTCCAGAACATTCTTTTGGATCTGCAAGAATCTCTATTGAATGTTTATTATATTGCTGGTGTTCTTCCTATAAGGGTTAGGTAATGTGCTCCATGGGAGGAGTTCTAGTCTAATCTCTTCTTGAAAGCTTCCAGAGAAAAAACCCCCACAACTTCTGAAGGCAAGCTGTTTTATTGGTTGATTGTTCTCATTGTCCAAAAATTTCTCCTTTTCTCCAGGTTGAAACTCTCCTTGTTCAGTTTTCGTCCATTATTCCTTGTCTGGCCTACATGTGCTTTGGAAATAGCTTGACCCCTTCCTCTCTGTAGCAGCCCCTCAAATATTGGAACACCGCTATCATGTCTCCCCTGGTCCTTCTCTTCACTAGACTAGCCATGCCCAGTTCCTGCAACTGTTTATCATATCAGGCTAAAACATACTCCCAGCTCCAGCTGAGCTACTTCTGATTTACTTAGCAGCCTAACTTGTTGTTTCCTTTTCATCTCTTTTCCTATTGGGATTATTAGAGTAGGGGTGGGAGTTGAGAATGTTAAGTAATTAAGCCACTTTTGTCTTGTTTTTTTTCAATCCCACATCTCATTTAAGAGCTCACAATAAAATACATAGATTCCCTCTTCTCATTTTTTTTCTACAATAGCAACTTTGTGCTCTCTCTTACACACACATACCTGTAACATATAAAGAAATTGTTACAACTTCTTTCCCCTTATTAAGAAGTAAAGAATTCTCCAAATGAAGTTTAACTTCTGATGACCCCATAGACCCAGCCATACAGTTTTCTTATCAATAGTATAGAATTATTTTCTATTAGTGTGGAGTCCTTGGTGTTCTCCAGACTGATGATATTATCTACTTGGGCAATGAAAAGTCTGCAAGAAAACAAGCAAGTTCAGAGAGCACTAAGGACCTCACAGTTCAACCATGAGCTCTTCTCTTCCAATTTGCTGTTACCTTTCCCTTCCAGGATGCTTTCTGACTTCCCAATCTACCCATAGCCCTGAGATTCCCTGGTGGTCTGCTTCCCAAGCACTGACCAAGTTCAACTGTGCTAAGTCTCAGCCTTATTGTCCATTGCCCATTTTCTCCATGAATGTAAAGTAAAGCTGTATCTTATCTACTGAAATATGGCTTGCTTCTGACTGAAGAACTGATTCTGAGAAACATTTTCTTAGTATGTTTTTATTTCAATTTACAAACAGATTCTGGCTGATGCAGCCTCTATATTGTGTAAATAAATAATAAGATAAAAAAGAAAGGAGAAAAAATAATTACATCAAACAGAGTGGTCCAAAGGATTTTCTTTTCTTTATAAATTTTGTTTTAAAGTGCCATAGCCATTTGTTTTTTTATATGCTTTCAGAACAAGGAATGCCCCAAGTGGTGGCAGTATTAAGCTCCTTGAAGGCAGCCTGTTGTTCTTCCTTACAGGATTTTTATGTGTTTGAATCCATTATGCAAACCAACATATGATCAGATGAATCATAACTAAAATTTATTTTTCTTCCTCTTAGCTGTGACATGGCATTTTTATCTTTGTAGTGATCCATTATGGTACTAATGCGAACCTTATATTTTCTCTTAAAGCTGTGCTGTTAGAAAAACTGGCAGTTTAGGAGGATCTTAATTTTTTTAGAGTTTTTAAGGAAAGAAATATATGTCCATATATCAATATATGTCCAATCAGTAGACCAAAAAGGAAATCTGCTTTATAAAGACATCATTAACTTTGACATATATTTCAGTTATCCTTAAATTATGATAACCTCGATTATCAGTATCAGGGGGTGAATTTTTTTAATAACTTTGACAGTCCACTTTTGTAAATCCAGTTATGAGTCATTATCCAGGTTGTTTTTCATCCCTTGCCTTACCATTTGCATTTCCATTTTAGTTTTCATCTCTGTCTTACAGTTCAAAACTTCTATTTTATTTTTTGCTATTTCCATATATATGCTGATTTTTGTTTTATTTCTTCATTCTGGCAATGTGTAAATTCTTCCAAGTTATTCTCCATTGCATCTTTCATTTCTTCTATAAGATCTTTTCATGAGCATATATTGTTGTTATTGTAACTGCAAAGCTTCTTTCACATTTCTTTAAAAAAGCCTTTGAAATGTCCCTAGTGTAATACTTTTATCTGTCTTCTTTTCATTCCTAGTTATCAAATTCAAAAAGACAGAAAACAGAATTTTCTTTTCTTTTTCCTCTTCCAGAAATCTTTAGCCACATCTAGTGTCTCCTTTTTGTATTCACATAGTCTGACTCAAATTTCTTTTTGCTTCTTTTAAAAAATAAATAAAAAAACCAATCATTTCTCTCTTGAAAGACTAAACAATTTATGTTTCCACAAGGATATTATTTTGTTTTTAATTATTTCAAAAATCTTAAAGTAAAAGTCATAATATTCCAAACATGAGATCAAATATTCCAATTTGTCTGGTTTCTTTGTTTCAAACTATTTAAAATCGTTATCCAACTTTTTGTAATTTGTTTATATTCTTTAAATGTTTTAAATTGTTCCTTAATTTTTTCCCCCTTTATTCTGGAATGGATCACACATCCAGTAGTTTTTCAAAGTTGTTCAGAAGATCTCTTTTAATTTTAAAATAGCTATGTTCCAAAACTGTTTAGAAAATGATTTTTTTATTAACCCATTGTTCATATAAGCTCTGCTGGGTTTGAGAGCTAGATGGATCTCCTCATCTCCTGATGAGCAAACTTATGAGTTAAACAATGTCCGATGGCCTTCTCATGAGGAGCAGCTGTCTTGAGTGCAAGTAGATGATATCTTATCTCTCCATATCCAGAGAGGTTTTGTTGGATGAGACTTGTCACTAGTTATGCTCATTATATAGATAAATGTATTAATTAGTAGAGGGGGGTATAAAAATGTCAGTTGAGTTCTACGAGTGGATGGGATTCCAGTTTTAATTCTATGTATTGCATGTATAAAATATTAACTGAGTTCTCAGTCATGATCTCAGTAAAATTAAGGGTATTTAAGAAAGTAATTAACTGAACTTTTTTAGCTTGATACAGCTACTCTAAAAACAATTAAGTTACTCTTGTTCCTTTGTTGTCTTTTTTCAATCCTTAGTACTTAGTAGTTATAAAGTTTGTATTTTCATAAAGGGATCTGCCCCAACACAGATAAAGGGTTTTGTATTTCATAAAGGGATCTGCCCCAACACAGTTTCTGAAACTGAAGAAAAATAGATATTTCCTTGAAGGACTTCTTATCAAAAATCTCAGTTGCAAACCAATCTTTTCTTTTGGGGAGGATTTCCTGATGTACTGCAAAATACCTCCCAGTTTCTCGAGCCATTCTAACTGATCACAATAGGAATTTCAATTGATCATATTTGAGAAGTGTCCGTTGGGAAGATTTTGGTGAATCCTTTACTTTTAGCTAAGGAAACCCATTGGCTCTTTGATTATATAGCATCATTTTGTAGCAAAAACCTGGAAAGAGCATATTTATGAGACAGGGATGTGCCCAGAAGAAAGACAACATTCCTTGCTTCGGTCCTTAGTTAATAGAGAAATGTAGAGTTGTAATTGCAGGAATGTTCTTATCTCGGATGGCAAACCTCAGATAAAGAATGTTTCCAAGCAAATACAACTCAGGCAAACAAAGTCACTAATCTAAAGGAGGATTAGAGAGAGGAAGTAAACGTATGTCAGACTTTAGCGAAAGATAATTAATTGTGTTAATTACTATTATACTAAAGAGTAACTAAAGTTAAGCAGAAATCAAAGTTAACCAATGATGGAAGATAACTAAAAATGTGTATAAATGTAAGACTATACTCCAATAAAGTTCATCATGATTCAGTTGATCATGATCAAACACCTCGACTGCCTTGTCATTACAACAAGTGGTGCCCAAACAGGGACCTTCTTACTTCGTCCAGCAAGGATTTGGTGCACCTTCAACCCTTTGTGGTTTCTTCAACCTTTTGGTTTCTGTAAGTATGGGGTTTTCGCTTTCTGAGGAACAAAGAAAGCATGTAGATGAGTTAGGCTATTTGTTGAAGAAAAATAAAACTGAAGTACCACAGAGAAATCTCTTAAGGCTGGTCCAGGAGATTGCAGCTCAGTGCTTATGGTATCCAAAAGAGGGGTCTTTAAAATTAACTGATTGGGAATGTATTGGGAAAACATTGCATACTGAACCTCGAGCAAAAATAGAAGTTTTGCAGGTGTGGCATTTATGTAGACATGCAATTGAAAAATTTGGTCACAATGAACTTTCTCTTTTAACACCTCCACCTTCATGTTATACTAATGCTGTCATTTATCCCCCTTCTTCACCTAAATATATGTCTTCAATTCCCTCAGCTCCTGCAGATACAGGGCAAAAGCTTCCTGACTTTATTGTTCAGTCTTCTTTTCAAAAAAATGGTTGAGAATTGTAAAAAGGATGCCTCTGTCTCAGGAACAGAACTTGCAGAATTACTGTCTGTTTACCAGTACAATATTGTCCTGGTCAGGGGGCACAGCTTGGACTGCAAGTAGCAGAATGGGAGGGTCTGCCTTATCAGATCTTAAGAGAATTAAAAAAGGCAGTTATAGACTATGGGATTAGTGGTAATTTTACAAGAGGACTTGCAGAAGGAATAAAAAATGGTTATACAATGATCCCTGAAGATTGGAAACAAATATTTTGCATGATTTTGACATCCATGCAATATGAGGTTTGGGAGAGTGAATATATGAGACATGCTCAAGCTGCTGCTTGCGGTATCTGCTATCCCGCATTAGATGGGCGTCTCATGATAGGGAGCAAAGGAGAAAGAAACGACAGGAGACGAAGTTCCTCGGGATGAGTGCGCCCAGAATGTCTGGGTACACGCTCTTTTATTATGCTCCTTCAAAGGGGGGGTCACTATCATTGTTTATTCAGAGCCTAGGTCAAGCCCAGGTCGGACAGGATATGCAGGACTTAGATAAGGCAAAATACCAAGTCAGACAGGATGGCACGATCTACAATTTGATCAAGACATTCCTTCTTTACAAAGCTGCATGCCAGACGATGTAATCACAAAGTGAATGCTTGACTCTTTGTCTCTGTACGTGCCCTGTAAAAGGTCACTGAGGAGACAGAAGCTCAATGATTACACGTGAATGATACAATGTTGCAAATGCCTGAATGATACATAGTTGTAATGATACACAGTTGCAAACACATAAATGATACATAGTTACAACAGCTGCTTTAGGAGGGGAGGAGCATATACAGTTGAGCAGCTATTTGGTTCTGGATCATTTGGTACAATTCCTACTCAAGTTGTTCTTCCTCCAGCTATGTTAACTATTGTTTCTGAATGTGCCTTTCATGCTTTTCTTAAGGTACCCCAAGCTGGAGAACCTACAGCAAATTTTTCAAACATTTGACAGAATGCCAGTGAGACTTATGCTGATTTTGTTGAGCATCTGTCCAAAGCAATTAGACAGCAGTTTGACCATCAGCAAGCTGCTGGTGAACTTCTTCACCAATTAGCTATTGAAAATGGTAAAGCAGATTGTAAAAGAGCTTTAAAGCCGTTAAAGGCTACTGCTCATTACACTCTGGCAGATATGCTGCGAGTCTGCCAGGATATTGGATCACAAACTTATAAAGTGCATTTGTTAGCAGCTGCTATTCAGAAAGGAAAGCAACCAATTGGTAACTGTTTTAAGTGTAAGAAGCCTGGCCACTTTCAGAAGGACTGTCGTTCTACACCTTCTATGCCTCAGAATCGTCCTTCTAAGAAGTGCCCTATTTGTAAAAAGGGATTTCATTGGGCCAATCAATGTCGGTTTTGGTCGGGAAACTTGCCAATGGGTGTGGCACCCACCCAGAATCCAAAGCGTGCCTTTCCCATCACTCTGACTCCTCCAGCAGTCTCTCTCACTCCTCCCCAGCCACATCCAGTAGCGCTGGGATCAATTTAATCACTCAAGAGGAAATTGAGTTTAAATTTCCCTTGGAAGTTAAAATAGTTCCATCTCAATTTAAAGATCCTCTTCCTTCAGGATTAATTGGCTTAATTTTGTCTCATTCTTCTGCACACAAAAAGGGCTATTTTGTTGTGCCTGGGGAAATAGATTCAGATTACACTGGTATCATTATGATTCAGATTTGGGTGAATCTTCCTCAAGTTCTTCCTTGTAATTCTTCTGTTGCTCAATTGCTTCTGCTTCCACATGAAATCCCATCTCCTGGTATAGGTAATTGTGGGGATGCAGGATTTGGATCATCCTCTTTATCTGTAGGCTTACTTCATCAGCTGAACTCCTCTCGTCCTTTGTTAACACTCTTCCTTTATAAACAACCATTTCAAGGGTTATTGGATACTGGAGCCGATTTCATCTCCTCTTTACAGTGGCCAGTACAGTGGCCAAAAATGACTGTTTCTTCATTGTGGGGAACAGGAGATTCTACAGCTGCTTGGCAGAATGTTCAAGAAATTAATGTTACAACATTTGCTGGTAAATCCTTTTTCCTACAACCATACATTCTAGATATTCATACTAATATTTGGGGCTGTGATATCCTTTCTCTTCCTAATGCCGATTTGATTCTCTTCCTCTTAAATGGCTCTGTTCTACGCCAGTTAAGGTGGAACAATGGCCATTATCAAAGGAAAAACTCGCTGCTTTACAACAATTGGTTCAAGAACAATTGGCTGTTGATCATATAGAACCTTCTACTCGTCCTTGGAATAATCCTGTTTTTGTTATAAAAAAGAAAAATGGGAAATGGCCTTTACAATGTGATCTACCAAACCCTAACTTAATTCCTATTTTTTATAAATTATTGGTAGTTGATCTTAAAGACTGATTTTTTACTATACCTTTGCAGCCTCAAGACAAAGAAAAATTTGAATTTACTCTCCCAGTTTTTAATAATAGCATGCCCTCAAAACGATATCATTGATGAGTGTCGCCTCAGGGAATGCTTAATTCCCCTACACTTTGTCAATATTTTGTGGATAATGCCCTTCAACCCTTTTGGAATAAATTTCCTTCCTATCTAGTCGATCATTATATGGATGATATATTGATAGCAATCCTGGATTTTGATGAATCTAAGTTGTTCAAAGAGTTAATGGATATTGTGGCACAACAGGGATTTTATATAGCCTCAGACAAAATTCAGAAGGTAGAACCTTTTACCTACTTAGGACATAGAATGTTGCACAATTTTTCCATTCCAATTCTTCCTGAATTGCAAGTACAGAAATCATATACATTAGTACAATGGCAAAAATTATTTGGCATTATTAATTGGGCACGCCCATTCTTCTACATTACAACTGGTGATATGTTGCCCTTATTTCAGTCTTTGAAGGGAGCACAATCACCGGGAGATCTAGTTGTATGATGATATATCCTCAAAGAACATGCCTTCAAGAAATATTGAATAAGTTTAAGCATCGATATGTGGACAGGATCTCACTAGCATAGCTTTCACTCGTACAAAAGTTGAACATGAACATTTGATGATGATTTCAGAATCATATCAGATAGCCTTTTCTCAATATGTGGGAAACTTGTTGTATTTTTTTCCCAAGGATCCTAGAATAGTGGTTACTACTACTTTAAATCTGGCCTTTTCTTCCATTTTTGTGTGAAATCCTATTTCTAAAGCTCTTCCTGTCTTCACTGATGGATCATCTACAAGGGGTGTGGTTGTCTGGCAGATTCAACAACAATGGTATTCTAAATTTACTGCCATGCAGACTTCAGCTCAGCGTGCTGAGCTGGTTGCTGTGATTTTGGCTTTACAATTGTTCAATGACCAACCTATTATTTTGATCGTTTATACTCAATATGTGTATTTAGCTATGCAATCTCTTCCCTTTTCTTATTGTGCTCTCTCTTTGGATAAGAATTTGTTATCCTTGTTTTTATCTTTAAAGAATAGTTTGGAAACTTGCTTGTATTCTTTGTATGTAGAACACATTCAAAGTCATACTCCCTTTACTAATGCCTTGACTGAAGGAAATCGAAAGGCAGATGAATCCTTAAAGGATGTTGGCTGTTTGTTGATCCTGTTGATAGTCATTCTTATTTTCATCAAAATGCCAAATCGCTTGCAAAGCAATTTAAAATTTCATTATCTCAAGCCCAGGATATTGTCCATGCTTGTCCAGCTTGTCAGCAATTGGCAGTTCCCTTTTCCAATGGGTGTCAACCCACGAGGAACCCAAGCTAATCAAATTTGGCAAATGGATAAAACTCAATTTTCAATCTTTAAGCCATACTGTTATCTTCATACGTCTATTGACACTCATTCACACTTCCTTTGGGTTACTACTTCAAAACATGAACGTACTTCAGATGTTATTTCTCATTGCCTATCCTCTTTTGCTGTTATGGGTCGGCCTTCTCAGTTGAAAACTGACAATGGCCCCACTTATATTAGTAAAGAATTTCAAACCTTTTGTCAGAAATGGAATATTACTTTAGTGCATGGAATTCCTTACAACTCTCAGGGTCAAGCTATAGTTGAGCGAGCTCATTGTACTTTTAAGGCATTGCTTCAGAAACAATTACAAACTGAGTCTGGCCCTTACCATCTGCGAAAGATTCAAAATCTCATTGCTGTAGCATTATATACCTGGAATTATTTAACCTTTTTAGATTCTCTTGCAGACTCACCTGTTAATTTGCATTTTCGAACTACTGAATCTTTAACAAGGCCTTTGGTAAAGTATCGCCAAGCTCCAGATCCAACCTGGAAAGGCCCCACACTGCTGATCACCTGGGGTTGTGGTTACGCCGCCGTGGAAGATCCTTCTACTCGACAAGCAGTGTGGGTTCCAGCGTGCTGTGTTCGTCCGTATCATGGCATGGCATCAGGGCCTTCACAACCCGATTCCGGATTTCAATCTTCATCTGAATACCGAAGTCCGTCTTCCAAGGTCGACGCGCCCACAACCCATCACTTGCGGCCAGGTTAAATCTACTACATATTAAACTCAACAACAACTGCAGCAGGCCTCTTTACCTCAGACTCCTGAAAATCTTGTTGCTGCTGTTTTTGCTATTATTACTGCTAACTTTGTTACCATTTTACTTTGTATTTTCTTGTTTATGGTTAATGGTGTTTCTGCTCAAAATGACACTTCTGTGGTTCGTCTTAACCTAATTTGTGGGTTCGTCATGCCCAATACATTTTTATGACTCATGGCACAAATATTACTTTATACTATGAGCCCCCAATGGCATTTGGACAAATTTCTTTTACCCCTAACTTGATCATGTCTTCTACATATATTGTCTCACAACTATAATCTATTTCACACTCCTGGATATTTTCTAAACCCCCTATGCAATTGAATTCTGTACGTTGGCGTTACTTGAAAGTTAGTCAATTTACAAAGGGTCTGTGTTTCTGTTGTCACGCTAAACACACTTGGCTTCATAATTGGTCAGATTATGATGCTGCCCAGCACATATTTAAAAAGCTAGGGAATTATAGTTATTATTCTGACTACTATTGGTTGTCAGGTACCTTTAATTCTTCTTTGCATGGAATTAATATAGCTCCTGATATGTATCTTGACAATTTTCCTATTTTTAATGCCTCTGATCAATCTAATACAGGATCGATATGCTATAGGTACGCTCCCATCAACTCAACAGCGGCGTTCCTCTCTGGGGCCTACATGTAATGATGAAGTCATTATTGACACACAATTCTCTTCTGGCTCTACATTTGGCCATGCATTGGCAGGGGCCATTACAGGAGTCTTACTCTAGGCTCTTATCCTGGCATAATTGCTCAAGAAAACAGACAATCTATTCTTGGTCTCACCTGCAGACTTGAAAAATCCATCAATGCTACTGCTGCTATTATTCGTGATTTGCAGCATGAAATTGAAGACTTAAATCAAGATGTTTTACAGCAGTGTTTTGCTATAGACTATCTTTTAGCCCATCAGGGAGGGTTCTGTAAGTTAGTTGGACACCGTGGATGTGCTGTGCATTTTCATTCCTTGAATAAAACTATTGAGGATGAGCTTGCCAATTTACAATCATACATTCAAAATAATATCCATGCTCATTGCTCACCTTTTGAGTAGCTAACCAATTGGCTCCCTGATCGGTCTTGGCTCAGACAGTTTTTGTTTTATGTTATAATTATTATTATTGTACTAATTGCAACCTGTTGTTTAATCAATGTATTCCAAATTTATTCACATTGTTTTATCCTGCTTCCCCCTCTCTTAATCCTCTACAATTGTGATACATTCATAAATCTTTGAATCCTCCATTTAAAATAAAAAACGGGGATATGTAGAATTGTAATTGCAGGAATGTTCTTATCTCGGATGGCAAACCCCAGATAAAGAATATTTACAAGCAATTACAACTCGGGCAAACAAAGTCACTAATCTAAAGGAGGATTAGAGAGAGGAAGTAAACATATGTCAGACTTTAGCTAAAGATAATTAATTGTGTTAATTACTATTATACTAAACAGTAACTAAAGTTAAGCAGTAACCAAAGTTAACCAATGATGGAGGATAACTAAAAATGTGTATAAATGTAAGACTATACTCCAATAAAGTTCATCATGATTCAGTTGATCATGATCAAACACCTCGACTGCCTCATCATTACAACAGAGAAAACTATTCCCTGGATTCATTCGTTATATATATGGGCCTTCTTACAACTTTTATCAGCATCCGGTTATATTGCTGCTTGCTAGAATTTAAAAAAAAAAGATTTAAGAAAAGTTTTTTGGGCAAGATAGGGTTAAAGCTGAATGTGGTTGTGGGTTTTTCATAATCATGTTCAGAAAGACAACAGTGTAACATGAGACAGAGTTTTTTCTTTCCTTTTGTTTGTCACAGTTATATCAGCAAGGAAAGTCCAGGCATGTTCAAACAGTACTTTAACCTTATTTTCATATTACTGCAGCCCAGAATAAACATCCAAGAGTGTTTCTGTGGACAGTGCTTCAGATTATTGTTGTCTGTTTTCCTTAGCTGCTCTCCCTTGGGTAGGACAGACAAGACAATGCGATTTTTCCCTCGAGCCATCATCTTAACTGTCATAGGCTTTATTTCCCTGTTATGGTGGCACCATCATCTCTCTATCCCTCAGCAGCAAGGTAAGATACCACAACCCCCCTCCCTGATCTGAAAGCAACACTAAGCTGCTTTAACTAGCCATGTGTTGAGAAAATATAGGTGGTGGAAGGCACTTTCCTATGTTCTTAGAATCAAGGTATTTAATAGGTGTCTTGCAATAGAAGCCAAAGAAATTTTAATAAATTTATTAAAACAAATGTCCAACGTCTCTAACAAGTATGGCTTAATTAAAGAAACACTCCTTTAAATCTGCCATATTCTTTCTTTTTTTATACAGACATACATATCTGTTACAGTTTATTCATTGCCAATGAATCCTGGCTCCATAGCAGAGGATTCATTTTAGTGACCTGGTAACATAGAACAAACAAATAATATTGATAGAGTAACTTATCCTCCTCTTCCTTTGCAAATAGTATCTTAATAATATAAAAATGTCACTTTATTGATATAGTATAGCAGTAAAATAAACATGCCCACTAGGTATTTATTTCAAGTGTTCATTATTTGATTGGCAACTGATAGTAGGAGAAAATATGCACAACAACCTCCCTTCCAGCAAGCTATTGTAGGGAAGGATAAACTTGCTAATGTCTGGGGTTTCACATTGTCCTATCAGGAAAGCAAATTGTTGAATGGGGTCTGCCTCACATGTTGCTTGGGTGGGGCCATGTAACATTTATGGGAGGAGGTGTGGGTTTGTGGTCTTTTTCTAGTTTGGTATAAGATCAAATTGTTTTGGAAAAAGCTATGTTAAGCCCATACCAAATCCTTTAAAACTATTTGTGGAAGTTTCTTGTCCCCAAAAGTTAGGAAACAAAGTTATTGCTTACTCAGTGGCACAACTGGAGGAAACTAAAAAAAAAAAAAAAAGGCAGGGGGGAGTTTGCAGTCATAAGTATCTCTGTGGCCAGAAGGCCCTTATTAGAACTAAAGGCACAAATGTTATCAAGCAGCTGATACTACACATACTTGAATAGCTTTCCCCATCCTATGTTTACAGACCATTTGACCAACAAAGAGGAGATTGATGCACCCCTCACATTTGATGCTCTGCTACATATTCAGCAGGTCAGAAAAAAGACATTGCGGTCTTTCTGCAGGAAAAAGAGCAAACTCACTAAGCTTCCAGCTATCCAAAAGGAAGCTTCCCAACTACTCTCTTCTATTGCAGTGAATCACAACCTTAATTTCCTATATTGCAAAATACCAGCCACCGGAGTGAAAGAGTGGGAGAAGCTGTTGGAAGTGATATTGGAGAATGAAAATGTCACACTGCAGGCGCCTGTGCCCTATCACCAGGACTTTGGTAACAAAATGGCCTTGAGTAAATACAATTTGACATCAATGGAAACTCTGCTTAAAGCCTACACAAAAGTAGTTTTCATTAGGGATCCTTTCCATAGACTCATGTTTGCTTACATGCATCGGCTGGCAGACAATCTAACCTTCAAAGAGTTCATTGACTATATCTTGTACAGTGGATTGAAGAATGCCAGTGCTGAGTGGACACCCTTAGTCAAGCTGTGTCATCCATGTCTTGTTCAATATGACCATATCATAATGTTTGGTTTTCTTGGCAATGAAATACATCATTTAATGCTCCGGACTGGATTTCCAGATAACATCCAGATGCCCAAGTTCATGGACTCCAAGATCCAGAGGACATATAACTGGCTGGAAGAACAGATGTTCAATGAATTATCCCTTATGCAGAAGAAAAGTCTTTGCCATTTCTTTCGATTTGACTTTGCTGCATTTGCTTTTCCCAGAAGTTTGCTCTGGGACCGCATATGCATTTCTGGAAACAGATAGGATAGAATAGAATAACAGCATTGGAAGGGACCTTGGAGGTCTTCCAGTCCAACCCCCTGCCTAGGCAGGAAACCCTACACCATCTCAGACAAATGGTTATCCGACATCTTTTCAAAAACTTCTAGTGTTGCAGCATTCACAACTTCTGGGTTATTTTAGACATCAAAGAAGAATACACAGAACTGAACTGAAGTGAAATCTCAGATTCTTACAGAATGGGGACCTACATTGGTAGCCTTGACACCTAGTGGAAGCAAATTCTATAATTTAATTATGTGCTTTGCAAAGAAACAATTCCTTTTATTGGTCCCAAATATTCTGGAATTGTTTATAGTCCATTTTTTTTTTTATGCTCCTTAATAATCTGCAAATAATCAAAAGCATTGTCTGGATATAAAGCTTTGGGGAAATTTTACTGTTCACATTCTCCCATAACAATGGGATCTATATTCTACTTGGAAGCCAGCTGACATGGTTCATGAACCTTTGGGGGATAAATTTTGTGAAAGCATTTTAAAGTCCAAGTATATAATAACCATCATATAGATCATGTCTACTTATGTAAAGTTCTCCATTTTTGGCCTTGGGGGGCACATTAGGGTTTTGAGACTGTCTAAAATGAAGCTCTAGCCAAATATTCTAGAAGAATACTCTACTCTAGAAGATATAATGAACTGCAAAGCACACCCTGATCTTCAGATAGGTGCTGGGTTTTATCAAAGTATTTTAAATTAGTCTGCTTGGCAATAGTGTTGCAGGGGAGTCTGCAGCACATTTGTACTACTGTTATGAATGGCATTTCATTCAAGGAAAACCAATCTGGTGAAATGAAGAGCAAGTTTGTGACTCAACATCTCAAGAATGCCAAGTTGAAATGCCGCCATGTTTTCATGTTAACATAATCATTTCACAATTTTTTTTTTTCAGGTTGGGTAACGAGACCAGAAGCATCCACAAGAGCAAGGGTGTCAAACTCGCATCATCACGGCGGTGTCATGTGACATATCATGATTTTTTTTTTCCTTCACTAAACCAGGCATGGGCATGGCCAGTACATGATGCATCCAGCCTGCAGGCCGCAAGTTTGACAGCCCAGGACCAAAGGCTCTAGATTTTAATTGCTTGAAAAAGGTTTTTAATAAAAGGAATGATGCGCTTATGGTGTTTTGCATTGTTTTCCACTGAATCTTTTGAATGACCTTTTGAATTCTGTGGAATAATTTTCCACATTATTCTTTTTCTTTCTGCAATATGGAGTTATACTCATGTATTCCTGTCAGAACTATCTATAGGTGATATAAAAATTAGAAGCACTTTAAATTTTACTTTTGTAGCTATCAAAATTATTGTTGTGGCAAGACAGCTTTCAGCATAGTACCAATATATTACCGGTTCTGATGAACTTTGGGACTCATTACAGTTCATGAAAATCATCCGTATATGACTGGATGATTCAGTGGTGGTATATATATATTTTTAAGAAGAGATTGGCCATTTGAGCAAGTTATTGGAAGACCTCCAAGGTCATTCCAATTCTCTTATTCTGTAGTCTATTCTGTACAAAATAATGGTCCATATTTGATCTCTACTTTTGGCCATATCTGAGAAATACAGCCGAGACTGGAATTGTGTATGGAATATAACATTTGATTCCCAGTGACTGTAATTCCTTTAGGCCAGGGGTGTCAAACTCAATTTCATTGAGGGCCGCATCAGGGTTATGTTTGACCTCAGTGAGGCTGCAGGGTGTGGCCAAGATAGGCATGATCAGTTTGACATGTGTTTTTGGTCACAATGGCATCCTGCAGTCTTATGCCAGTGAAAACAAAACTCAGGGCAGTGTGTGCCTCCCTGAGTTCTGTTTTCAGTCTCAACGGCTTCCTGCAGCCCTCTACCAGGGAAAACAGCTTGGAGAGGGTTGCAGGTCTCCCAAGTTCCATTTTTATTGGCAGAGGCACCATGATCCAGTCCTTCGCTGTTTCCATATATGTGGGCCAGATATAAGCACCCCGCAGGCCAGATCCAGACTACCGGTGTCATGCCCCTGTTGGAATCTGATTCTGAGGGGAAGGTTGAGCAGCTGACAGGGAGTGGGAATGAGGCTCCAGTGGCTGTGGAAGAAACTAGGGAAGGGCACAGTCTGGCTGTGCACCCCCTCTTCATCCTAGGGCACACAGGGAGAAACAAAGAAGGGAACAACATGAATTACGTGGTTTATGGGGAAGGAAAGGGCTCTGGTCCCCTTCATTAGCTGCAGCTAGGAAAACTGTTTAAAAAGGCAAACTATGCACAGCAAAGTTGCTGGAAGCAAAGCGTGCATTATCTTTGCTTGTCAAGGCTTTTCTGGATTTTGGCGTCCTCCCAACTGTGTGTGTGGTTTTGAGGAGCAGAGGCCCATTGGCCAGAGTGAATGGCTGGGCCTGTGAAGGAAGAAAGCTGGCTATAAATAGGCAGAGGCAGGAGGCTGGATGTGAAGGAGGCACAGCCAAGGGTAAGAGTCTGAAAGTCCCATTCCGAACCAGAAACTGCATCCCAAGAGTCCAAGACAAAATCAGGATCTTTGATACTATTACCTGGTTTCTGAACATTTGGAAATGAGTTTGTAGTATCTGACATTGATTCTAGGATTCTAAGATCCTAAAAGAATGTAAGAAGCTATATAGCACAAAGAGTACAATGGGATTTGATGTGGGAGAAATGCCGAATTGTTATACGGTAAACTAGATGGCTTTTAAACACTTCAAATTTTCCTTCTTCAGGAAGGAAGTCCAATCAGTTCACCAATACATTTCTCCTCCTGAAATGGAACTAGTATCATCAACTTGTTCAGTATTCTTCCCATTTCTCTAATATTTTAGGGCTCCTTAACTTATCTATAGGAAATATGACTATTGTACAATGTTTTTCATTTTTTTGTTATTTGTTTTAAAATTTATGGATTTTGGACATATTCACCATGAGTACAAAATATAATAATAACCCTAGCCTGCAGACAAAACTTTTGTAGCATAGAATGGATAAAAGGGGGAAAATCAATATCCATGTAGCGGAGTGTTTGGTTAAATAAACACTGCACTGAACAAATACTATAGGGCAAAATATGGGAAGACGGTCTTCCCTAAGATGCCTCCGCAAATTGTGCTTTTGTGAAATCCCACAATCCTCAGTTTAGCCTATCCGTTTTTTGGGACAAAATTAAACTGATGATAATGTTCCAAAAGTTGTGAGAAAAACAGCTTTCTATATAGGTTACTGATGTCCTGTATATGTCAACTCAAAAGTAAGTCTCACCGAGTTCAATGGATCATAAACCCATGGATTTGGGTATTGGATCATTATATGCCTCGTATCTCCTCCTTGGGGTGATTGCCTCACTCTGACTAAGGGAATAATACTGATTTTATTCTAGCAAATTTGAAAGAACAGGAAGCTGAAAACAGAGCTCAAAAGTGCCTTTGTTAGCCATTGAACTACCTCTCTCATCCTTAGTACACCAAAGGAAAATGAAACAGTGGCCTCTCCTCACTGTCTTACCATCTTCAATGATCCACCCAAAAGATTAAGAAGAAATTAGATGTAATGATGATGATTAATTGGTTGCATCAAATCAGGCAAAGATGCATTTTTGAGGCTGGATAGCATGATTGCACTTGAAAAGTGAACATAGTGTTTCCATGATCTTCACTGCAAGCTTAAAGGAACCATTGCAAACTTTCTCTTCGCAAAGAAAAGAAAAGTAATTTTCTCTCTCTCCCTTTGTTCTATATCACATCTGCAATAATTTATCAACAACAACATTTTTTTTATCAACGGATGCTTCCATAATTAAATTATAAAGCTTTCTCAATCAATAAGGTAGACACGGAATACAGTTCAGATTTCAGTTTAGAGGTACTGCTTTGTTTGGTCACTGGAGAAAAACCTATTTTAATAAGCGGAGCTAATTTCTAGAGATGTCTTCATTCACACGACCACAGACCATGGTTTGAAAGTTCCTGGTATAGCAGGTGGACACTAAAAGAAAAAAAAAATGGGATGAGAACATTATAGATGCTTTAACTTTTTGCATTTCCAAGTAGGGCTGAAAATAGTTTCTGCTTGAAGTCCTGAAATCCTGAATCAATAATACTGGACTTCATGGATCAAGAGTCATTTAAGGATGACACAAGTTGTTAATTTTGTTTTCTCTTAATAATTTCTGCAGCTATATTGAATTCAATTCATCAATCGTGAAACTTTTTTTAAAAAAGTTGAACTGACAATTGCATGAATTTAGGAATACATTTCTCCAAACATATGCAGGTTGTTGTTGTAGGTTTTTTGCAATTGTTTCCAATGTTTAAAAGTTTTGCAAATAATTTTGGTAATAAAATATATCATGCTGCATTATTTTCATTAATATCTGTATTTTGATGGACTTTTACTTAATGTACTTGCCTGCATTGGCAAACTTCTAAAAGACTCTTGTTTTAGAAAAGGTGTACTTTAGTATACCAGCTAAAAGACTAAGGTTCAAGTCAGAAATCTTTGTTCAAATCTTGCTTCTCCCATGGATTCACAAGGAAATCTAGTTTGCTGTGAAGATTTCAAGATCATACGTTTTGAATCCTTGAAAAGCACTATAAAATTCTTAAGTGTTGTGATTACCAAGTGTTTGGGAAAGCCTTTACCAATTCAAAGCAGAGTCCTGGTTCATGTTGATCTAATGCTTAAATAATTGTACTTGCAGAAGAGAATAGGAGGCAAATTAACTTACCAATTTGGTGAAGGAATCAACACAAGCATTACGTATTCTTTCTGGAGTAGCTGGACTATCTAATCTGAATGTTCCCTTCAATCCAGATTCTTCCCTTGCAGAGAGAATTGCATCTTTGATAGCATAAAATACTGAGGCTGCTAAGAACAGTGGAGGCTCACCAACAGCCTATGGAGATGAAAAGGCAAAAGGCCATGCAATCTTCCATCAAAAACATATTCTCAGCATGTAATTATATCACAAAAATGCACTGGTTCACAATTTCACTGTGGAATTACTATGTACAGTGATGGAAAAATGTATCTTTTGTGCATAATTTGTATGTTGAATTCCATGTTATACTTTCTTATATAACATCATCAGCTCAGAAGATATGTGGTCCTTGACCATATCAAACGAGTTTCTTAATAGGGCTCAAGACAGCACTTCCTTCTTTTGATTGTCTTCCTTTCACCCAGGCTTTAGTGCTGGACATTAGTCCTATTCAGGTTTATGTTCTTGTCATAAGAAGAATCATGTGAGAATAAGTATGGGGTCATGCTCATGAATTCATTTCCCTCCCAAGACAATTCTATAGTCTGAATCTAATATCTTCCATCCATATGTTATATTGTATATATAGGGAGGTATGTGTATGTAGAAGAAATCTTGCTTTACTCATATAGACTCCAATTCTGATCATTTATGAAGTTACATTTCCTGGGAATGTATACTACTACAGCAAATTCTCTGCTTTCAAGGTTTTTTCCCAACATGTAATGAAACATAACAATCAAATAACTCCAATATTAACAATGAATAGTAACAATGAATCTACTTGCACTTTTATAGGTTCCCCAATTGTGTAAGAAGAAGACAAATATATCTGTCTGTTAGGGAATAACTCTGAGTACCTTCAGGACCAATAAGCAATGGCATTATTGATCTTGTATAATGTTTAATTAGAGAAATTAGGTTTGTCAAACACATTAGGGTAAGCTCAAATGGAATTGTATATGGTTCAACATGTTGTGTGAACCAGATCATCATATTAAGCCATAGTATTGTTTAGCTGCTATTTATAGTATTTTGTTAAGCTACATTTAGGATTTAAAATAGTCTGTATATTCGGCCAAAGAGTACTTAATTAGTGAAGAAACATTTACAATATAATAAACTTTCTATAGCCAGTAACCCAAGTAAACAAAATGAGCAATTCCAGATCATCCTACAGTAAGTTCATTAAAATGTTTAAGGTAAGGCAGGATACTATAGAAGAGATAAATGGAGTTGTTAAAACATAATATTTATATTTCTCAGTGTAGTAGTACGAAAATCATTATGCTCCGATGCTCCCGCTAATAAGTTCTGATTTAGCATTGGCCTGTTCTATAAATACTACACTGTTTAGAATGGTGGATAGAAAGAAAAAATAAGTGGGGGGAAAACAACTATAAAAGGAAAGGGAGAAAGAAAGATATTCTTAAATAGAGCATAGAATTAATTCAGTGGTATTCATCACCTAAAATATATTTGATTGTATTCTGGTTACTTACTGAGGCAATCAAAGCAAGATCCCATGTTGCTAATTGTTATGAAATATATAAAGTACAGGCGATATGAGAACAACGTTCTGCCTCACATATATGCTTAATAAGTTAATATGTGAATTAACAAATGGAGAAATGTATTTCCCAGTGAGATATTTACCTTAGATGAATAAATGGCTTTGCTGTTTGGACAGTCCCGGAGAAGAGAAACATGGAACTCTGATGGAATGTCCCCAAATGCAGGGATCTTGTACATTCCAGGCCCTCGCGTATACAAGTTGCCTTCAGGGGAATAGCGTAGCTCCTCCATGGTAAACAGCCCAATTCCTTGGACAAAGGCTCCTTCAATCTGGAAAAATAAATAAATAAAGTCCAAATTTGTTCTTTTCCTTTCTTTTTGGTAACAATTTAAAAATAAAATGGAAAGATTTCAGAACCAAATATGGCACAGGTTTCTGCAAACATGCTTAGGTCATCTTTCTAAATGCTTAATTATGACTGCAATCCTGTTCCCGTGTTCTTGGGAATAGGCCCCACTGGATTCATTAAGACTGTGTGTAAACCTTATCATCAAACTAAGAAAACTGCTCAGTTCAAAGACTTCGGAGCTAGACTGCAATTATTTAGCGATTAAGAAAAATTTAGCGATTAAGAAAAACACTGTTTGCAGACATTTATATAAATGGCATTACATGATTGTTGCTTAAATTAGTGGCAAAGCAACTAATAAAATTATAACAAATATATTGCTTTACCATCTGTTGTAAGCAACGGTTTAAAGTATATGCTTGCTAATGCATTTGGACATTATACTGAATTGCATTAGCAATAAATGCCAAACTTTAATGGTCCTCCTCTCAGGTATGGCCATGAAAGGAAGTTCTCATTGGTCTCATTCAGATGCTGACTCTGAAGTGCTTTTTCAGTAAGATATTCAGATAATTCTCCTCCCCTCCTTCCCCTGTCCTCTATTATTGTAAGATTGACCTCTGTCCAATTATCTATATGCTCCAAGGAAGTCTGTTTTGCTGGAAGCTTTTTCAAATGCAGAGTAAATGTGGCTCAAACACATTTCGTCTTCGATGCATATACATTCCTCCTACAGACATTAACAATGAACTTGTGAATATTACAAGGAAACTTATTATTTGAATAATGTTAGCAGAAAAGATGACTTATCAGATGACATGCATGGTTCAAAACTTCAAATGTAGCTATTCTGAGTAATTGTAGTTATGTAGAAAACTAAATCAAGTACATAAATTTTGAAGGTGGCTTGTTTCCCAAAACCATAGATAATATGCATCAAAACCTGTGATCTTTTGTAGAGACAGATGAAGTTCATGAGGGGCCAAAGGCCTCATTGCTAATATTAAACCCAAAATGGTTCATGTCATATTGTAGATTAAAAAAGCAATGTTACTGTGTAGTTAAGAACATGAAACATAAATATAAAAGTCCTTGTGAACAATGCTTATTTACAAGAAAAACATTTGCAGATAGGGTTCAGAGTTCACCTAATATAATAAATGTAACAAAGTTAAATGTTAACCAGTTCCAGTTTTAATATTACCACATATTGAAGATTTGCCAGCTCAAGTATGTACATATTCAACTAGATTATATGTCTAAATCAGTGGTCCTCAACCTTTCTGTCCTGGAGAACCAGCGAGGGGAGTGAGAGGGGCTGGTTCAATGCGAGTAGCAGGCGAGCATACCTGTCACTCTTGAGCAAATGGAGCTTTACATGTGAGCACCAACCAGTCATGAGAGTGGAGCTGTGTGTGTGTGTCTGCATGTTTGCACTCCCCACTTGCATGGCCCTGTTCCAAATGGGCCACAGCCAGTAGTTGGCCACAGCCTGAGGGTTGAGGACCCTGCTCTAAATAAACGGTTTGTGGCATGATATTTAGTTGGTAGCACAGGAAGCCTCCTAGTTGGCTACATATCTGAATTTAGTAATTTAGGTGAATTGCAACACAGGTTAAAACAGAAAGTTCAGTTTCTCCAAAACATGTGAGCATTTTCTGAAATGAATCTACACTGTAATGAAGAAACCATTTTCCTTTTTCTACCTGGCATAAAGATATGCATCATGTGCAAAAAACTTGGACACAAACTGATAATAAATTAGCAATTAACAGTTTTCTGTGTTAAAAGAGTTCATAGTACTGCTGCCTTTTGCTGATTATTAACTAATTTAATCTGTCTGTTTGTACACACATTTATTTCAGCTTCACAGAGTACAGACAACTTGCACTGCTTACCTGCCCTATATCTATAGCTGGATTCAGGCTGTTGCCAACATCCATCACAATATCAGTGCGAAGATTCTAAATATTGAAACAAATAAAGCCTTAGTAAACACAAGACTAACTATACTATTAACTAAATATGCATATCATTTGACTTGATATTTTTATTCGTTTGTTTCATGGAAGAGCAAGGTTTTCATCTGAGCTGGAACTATCCAGGTCAAAATTCAGCCTAAATATTAATGTTGACAAGATAATTCTCAGTGTGACTTTAAGATCCCAATCTCAATGCAATGCAATGCTTGATGATTGAAAAAATTATCCTAATTATAGAATTAATTGCTTAAAGATGCAGCCCTTTGGAGTCAAATATCAGGATGGCCTTCACATTTGTGGAAATCTAACATCACTATGAAATTAATGATTGAAACAAAATCAAAGAAATAGATTATAGAAGTTCCACCACAAATTTGAAAATGTTTTGACCACTTTCATACCGAGATGGTGTGAATCCACCAAAAGCAAAATACACCAAGTGTTTTTTTTTAAAAAAAAACCAATAACTATATAACCTTAGTTTAAAAAAAAATAAGCACAGAGCAAAAGATGTACTGAAGTTCACACAATCTACAGACAAAAATAACTTACCAGTTAAATTCATTCCTAATTATTGTAAAATGTCCCTCTATACATCAAAATGATGAAGTGCTTTTAATTGTTTAGTAAATCTGCTTACCTTATGGTCACCAGTCAGACAATCTATCTCAACCTCAGAACAAGAAACACCATAGGAGTAGTAATTGAAAGGCTTTCCTGCATTCTTTGAGAAGTCATACCCAACATTAGGAATTCTTTTAAAAAAAGGGAACAAAAGGAGGAAAATATAAAATCATCAGAGAGATTATAAGATTACAAGGCAATGCACAAATGTATGGATGTGGCCAAAGCAAGATTAGTTTGCAAGAATAAAAAGAGATGGAGAAATATAGCATACAGTTGGGAGTAAACTAGATTGGCTAAATTTCATTTTATTTTGCTCATGATAACTTTGGTCTCTTGGCCTACAATTTCTTTCTTTTTTTGCATATTGTTGCTTACCCTAAAAGGAAATAGTATGAAGGATAAATTTGTATGCATGTACAGATTTTATTATCATTACAGGAAAATCACTAATTGTGATTTCGTCCAATGTTGTTAGGTTTTCTGAAAGTTACTAGAGTAAAGCAATACAAGAGATTCTGAAGATCCAACCATGATTCTTATCAAACAATATTATCAAGGGGACTGAAAGCAAGACATTTGCACTTCAAACCTGGTCCCCAAAATCTGGAGGTCACATTGAGGGCCAGCATAGAATTATTTCAGTTACTCCATGCATTCATTCCATTTCTTTATTACAGCATTCTTCCTCGTCTTCCTTTGGCACTCAGCCAGAAAAATATTTAGCTGTTCTCTCTAATTCTTATGCATTATTTAGAGCAAATATCGTGACTCAAGTAAAAAAAGCAATCTGGGATTTCAAGAATAAGTGGAGTTAATAAGCTTATTATGTTAGTAGAATGTGGACAAGAGACAACTGTCTCATCTTCTTTATTATAAGCCCCTTTTATGAAATGAGCTTCTACCTAAATCCCCAATAGCAGAAATAATACCCAAATACCAAACCTTATGACATTCTGCAGATCTTCTCTCAGATAGTTTCACTCACCTAAAAAATCCTGTAGCTGATAAACTCACACAATCCTGATAGGCTGCTAACACCTAGTGAAAGACACATGTAAAATTTTGTTAAGCTTTTCTCAAACTGGAACAATGGTAATATCCTGGGGAGAATGGAAGTGTTTCATTGAGTAACACAGGTATTCATAAGAAAAACATAATCAAGAAAACATTAAACAAAAACCAAAGAACTCGTAAGATTCAACATTACAACCCTAATAGACCTTTGCCTGAGATCAACATAGAGCAAAGAGTGCTCTATCTGAGAGTGCAATATTGTGAGGGTTGTACACAATTACCTTCCAGTTATTGCTTATCTCCAATTCCAAATAGCTGCAATGAATGTGGGAAAATGCTGGGAACTGTAATTCAACAGCATCTGAAAGACTACAAGTCTGCATTTTTTAACATATCTCTTCACCTAGAAGGGTGTCCCACAGAACTAAATAGAATTTCCTTCTGAATAGAAATGTACAGGAGTGCATTGCTAAATATTAAAATGGCTTATAATTGTGTTTTTATATTTGCCAACTCAAAACCGTGGGCAGCCCTGTTCTGCATGGATATTTTTACATGCTTTAGAGTTTAGACCAAATAGATGGCAACATCAAACTAAACATGGCTGATATAATCAACACATGGATGGGGAACCATTTGTAAAGTCCAGAGATATTCAGTAGGCGGGGGGGGGGGATTTATTTATTTATTTTTACTTTTTGTTTGCCACCCATATCACTGCAATTGAAAGGCAGTGGGAAATTGTTTCCATATCAATCAAGGAATCTGCATGGTATCAAGCTTGGTTAGAAGGCAACTTTACCACCCTGTAACGCTTAAAAAAAAAAGATTATCCAACCTTGAAAAAAGACACAATGCAAAAACCTGAACATCCAAGAGCTACAAACCACATCTCAACCCAACAACCACAATCCAATCTACAACCCAATCCAAAAAAAAACATAAATCAGACAAATAATGATATCTCAGTCCTCGTCAGAGAAGCTGTTGAGCATGAATGGAAACATCCAAATATGATCTTATTTGGTCTAGAGGACATCAATGACAATGATGACATCACAACTGTCCAAAACATATCAGTGATTATCAAGCATCAACCATCTCCCCTGATGAAATACTTGACATTTCCCACATTGGCCGAGAGCTCAAAAACAGAGACAGCTCTGTGGCCCCACGCTTCTGCAGGGTCATTTGCAAAAATGAATCAAGCAAATGTAAATTCATTTATACTATAAATTCACTTGCCAGAAGCAACACCAACCATAAGAACCTCCGTTCTCGCCCTGACCTAACCATACAGCAATGTGCCTGCTCCTGTGTACTCCGCACTGAACTCAAAAAATCTCTAGACAATGGAGAGAAGGACCTATACATTGACTACCATGCTGACTGTATCAAAAGTAACACATAACCTGCAACTCAGCTTTAACCTTCAACCACAATCCCACCTCAACCAATCCACCATCTGGACACCTGCATAACTGGATAGAAGCATTCCTGTCAAACAGACAACAAATGGTCAAAATTGGGAGTGTCCTATCAAATTCTGTATCTGTCAACAGTGGTGTCCCCCGAGGCAGTGTTCTAGGACCAACTGCCTTCATACTCTACACAAATGACCTTTGTGATCATATCAAGAGCAACTGCATTCTCTTCGCTGATGATGTAAAGCTGTTCAATACCACAGACAATACTGCTACCCTTCAAAATGACCTTGACTATGTATCACAATGGTCAAACAAATGGAAACTTCAAATCTCAACAAATCAATGCTCTGATGTGTCCTCTATTGACAAAAGAAAAAGGCAAGGGTGCCCACTGTCACCTTTGTTGTTTGTGTTAACTTTGGAAGTGCGAAATAGAAATATTAGAGATGAAAAGAACATAAAAGGGATGAACATCAAAAAAGAAGAATTTAAGTTGCAAGCATTTGCAGATGACCTGGTTTTTATCTTAGAAGATCCACTAGAAACAGCTCCAAAATTGATAGAAAAGATAGAGACATATGGTAAGGTGGCTGGTTTGAAAATAAATAAAGATAAGACAAAGATCTTGACAAAGAACATGCTATCTAGACAAAAGGAAGAACTGGCAGACTGATTGAAAAATTCACCAATAAGATCAAGTATTTTGGGATATATTTGACAGCAAGATGCAGTACATTAAAAGAGAATAATTATGTCAAATTCAAACAGCAGATAGCACTAGTTTTGGCGAAATGGGAAAATTTACAACTGTCATTAATAGCAAGAATATCAACAATCAAGATTAATATATTACCCAGAATTTTATATTTGTTTCAGACAATTCCAATTAGGTTTGAAAAAGATTACTTTGAAGATTTCAGTAAAATTGTGTTGAAATTTATATGGCAAGGTAAGAAGGCAAGAATAAAGTTAAAACTTTTGCAAGATGCTAGAATAAGAGGTGGATTTGGTTTGCCTAATTAGGAGTTGTATTACCAAGCTACAAATTTGATGTGGGTTAAGAAATGGATAACAAGAAATACCAGATTTTTGACATCAGAAGGACATGATCTGTTGTTGGGGTGGCATGCTTTTCTATGGTATAAAGGAACTAAAATAAAACTACAAAGGGGTATTTTAGAAGACATTATATAAGGGAGTCTCTGTGGTTAAACTGGGAGAAGATTAAAAGACAAGGTTATTTGAAAATTCTAGTCTGGTTATCGACTGTTGAAGCATTTTCTTATCCTATAATATATAAAAAGGAACAAACAATTAGATGTGGTGAAATATTGAATGAAAAGGGTGAACTTAAATCGATAAAAAATTTGAGAAACAAGGTATAAAGATGAATTGGTTTTCATATGCGCAAATACATTCAAGGTATGATAAAGATTCCAAAACAGCAGGTTTTTATGGTAAACCGACTGATTTAGATAAGATTTTGAAAGGTACTGATGAAAAGGTGATTAAAAAATTGTATGGATATTTATTAGAAATTAAACTAGAAAAAGAACAAGTTAAAGAAACTATGATTGCTTGGGGGAAGAATTTTGGATATGGGATTGACCTAGAGAAATGGCAAAAATTGTGGTCTCAAAATTATAAGATGACAATGTCAACAGCATATAAAGAAAATCTGTAGAAGATGTTTTACATGTGGGATTTTCCCCCGACAAGAATAGCAAGAATGTTCAAGAACAAATTGGAAAAATGTTGGAAATGTCATCAGACACCTGGCTCATATTACATATGTGGTGGACTTGTGCGGATGCTAAAAAATATTGGACTAAAATTCACACGTGGTTGGAAAAAATGAAAAAAAAAAACATATAGATTTGAAACCAGAGATATTTTTATTGGGAATTTCACCTGAAATATATAGTAAAGACTTGAAATACCTGATTGTAAATATATTAACAGCGGCTAGGATTCTATTTGCTAAAAACTGGAAAAATGAGAAAATACCATCACAGGAGGAAATTGTTAAGAAAATATTGGAATGTGCTGAACTGAGTAGATTGACATTTGAAATTAGAGAGCAAGAAGATAAACAATTTTATAAAATTTGGGATCTATTCTATCAATGGTTAGATAATAAAATATAGTAATGAAATATGTAGACATTTAGAAAATACTAAATATATAAAGATGCATTTTTTTTTCTTATTATATCTACAAAATGATTTTAGGATAGATTTGGGATGATAATATGAATTGTCACAAAATAAATTGAGTAAAATATGATTATTTCTTAAAGCATGAATGAATAATAAGTAGAGTCAAATGATTGATTAATAATGATATTAATGCATTTAATATTGGATTGAAAATACGAGATCATATATAATATAATTGTAATTGAAGACTACGAAATGGAAGCACAAAAAATTTGTAAACCAACCAACACATTGTATGTACATATATGGAAGATGACTTGATGTTTTTATGTTTTGTTTGTTTATGTTTGTTTTAAAAACCAATAAAAATTATTAAAATAAATAAATAAATGCTCTGTCCTGCATATTGGCAAAAAGAATCAGAAAATAAAATACAAGCTGAATAGTCAAGACCTTGTTGATGATCCAAGCTCTGTAAAGGACCTTGGAATACTCATCTCTAATGATCTAAGTGCTAGAGCCCACTGTAACTACATAGCCAAAAAGGCATTAAGAGTTGTTAACCTAATCCTCCATAGCTTTTTCTCTGGTAATATCACACTACTAACTAGACCATACAAAACATTTGCTAGACCAATTCTCAAATACAGCTCCTCAATCTGGAACCCACATTACGTATCTGATATTAACACAGTTGAGAAAGTCCAGAAATATTTCACCAGAAGAGTTCTCCATTCCTCTACTCATTGTAGAATACCTTATGCCACCAGATTTGAAATTCTAGACCTAGAAAAACTTGAATTATGCCGTCTTCGGTCTGATCTAAGTATGGTATATGAACTCAATGAATACTTCAGCTTCATCCATAACAAAACAAGAGCACACAATAGATACAAACTCAAGGTTAACCGCACCAAACTTGATTGCAGGAAATACGACTTCAGCAAACAGAATGGTCAATGTCTGGAATACTCTACCTGACACTGTGGTTTCTTCCCCAAACCCCAAAAACTTTAACCTTAGACTTTCTACTATTGACCTCACCCCTTTCCTAAGAGGTCTCTAGGGGGCGTGCATAAGCACGCCAACATGCCTACCATCCCTGTCCTATTGTTTCTTTTATTTTTCTTATATGTACCCATTTCATGTATTCATAACTATGTATATACTTATACCTATTATCTTGTAAGTGATTGACAAATCAAAATAAATAAAATAAAAAATAAAAATACAGAACAAGACACTTTTGTAACCGCCACTCCTTGAATAGTGCACATCCTGTCTAAACCACAATGACATGAGTTGTCAGCATTAGAGATAGAAAATTGTAGTAGTTGCCTCCCACAAAACTCCACTTATGTGGAAGAAACCCGAGATTTGGGAAGGCTGCCACATAACATTAATATAGAATCAAGATGGGATATTACAACTATGCTATGTAGCAATTAAGAAAAAGTAGCATGGCAGAAAGCTGCTCAGAATGAATGAATAGTATAAAGTAGTAAGTGGTATACAGGTAGCACATTTATATTATTTAAACTTCAACTTGCACTAAATAAAAACATACCCAGTCTTGCCATGATCCTTTTGGGTTAGTACATCTGAATGGCTTCAATCGTTCTAAGATCGTCTGACAAGCATTCTAAAAAATAATCCAAATCCCCCCCAAAAATTGTTACAAAGATAATCTATTGTGGCTGCAGATTGCAATTAAGTCTACATAGTTTTACTTGTTTGAAACTGTTTTATTCTACATAGAGTAAAAACTGTTTAGAAACTGTTTAAGTCTCCATAGTTTTACTTGTTTATTCAAAGGAATAAAAATATAATGATCTATTTCAGATTGTAAATTTCCATTTCAGGCAAGCAGCAACTGCACATATACTAAAAACAAAATAAGGGCAAACTAAATAAACTGTTTCTTGAACTCCCAAGCCAAACAGACTTGTGCTAACAGCAATGATTGTGTAAGTCAACTTTTCTAACTTTTATGAGACTGTACATCACAGATATGATCTCAGAATTGCAGACTTTGGTAATGGAAAGTAGAATTTGATCCAACAAAAAGTAGAATTTGATCCAACACATCTGGAGGATAACAGGTTGTGGAAAGATACTACAGAGATACCTAAGAGTCATCTTTTAGTGTATCTTTGTTTATCTCAAATTAAACATTGGCTGAAGCTTAATGACCAGATATTATCATTCCTAATCTTGCTATTTTGATCAGCAGTAGAATTCCAGGGTCTAAGACAAAAGATTTTCTCACCAACATATATATAATGGCACTCCATCATTAATTTAACAATTTTCTTTTACATTAAACTTGTATTGATAACACCTTTCAGCTGGGGAGTGGGGGCAGTGCAGCCAAATCATTTAAATAACTACAAAATTGTGTACAAGAAATATCCCTTACAAAAACAGCCATCCCATTGATATCAGCACTGACAGAAGCAGCTGTGGGTGATGTATTTGGCACCGTGTTGGTGCTCGTCTCACTTATGTGGATCTTTGAGGTAGGGATTCCCAGAGTCTTGCTGGCAACCTACAAAGAGAACATAGGATTCATTGTTAAATGTTAGACTGGCCACAGCTCAAAGAAACAGAACTTTATGGAAAGCTGTTTCTTTCTTTTCTTAAAAAAATATCAAGCTATTCTGACTCCCATTAGATATCAAATAAAAGTTATAAAACAGCAAGGGAAATAGGGGCGGGAGGAATCCAGATTTTAATAGGGTATCTACAGGTCAAGAGGTTTGCAGGATTTCAGAAGCTGTTATTATAAATAGATGTATCTGAACAAATTAGATATATATTAAAACAGAGGTCTCCAAACCTGCCAACTTTAAGACTGTTGGACCTGAACTCCCAGAATCTGGCTGGCCTGAGAATTCTGGGAGTTGAAGTCCGTCAGTCTTAGAGTTGCCAAATTTGGGGACCCCTGTATTAAAATAGCACAGGGTGTTTATATACATATTCCTAATTTACCTGAATCATCTTGGTGTGCAGACCTTGACCCATCTCAGTCCCACCATGTGTGAGTAACACTGAACCATCAGTGTAAACATGTATCAGTGCACCAGCCTATCACCAAAATTAAAGAAATGAGCTGTTAAGATCTTTTTGAAATGCTGTTGTCTCTGGGACACATTTTTAACTATAGTCTTCCTTCTTTCATATATTTTCAGTAGGAATCAATCTAACTGATGCCAAATGACTAATATTAGAAGCCCCATGGAATTTAATCATATGAAACCCATCCAATATTAAACTGTAGCTTCATCCAGTCTATATAAAGATACATACAACAGAAGAAGCATGGATACAAAAAGGTATTGAATCATATTTTACTTACAGAATATCAGGTCTGAAACCTATGTGAAATTTAATCTACAGGAAAAGCTTCCTCATTGTCTCGTAAATGACCAGGCACCTCATTACTGAACTCCGACCACAATATATAGCAAGTTGGGACTATATATAGATCCCCCCCTGTTCTGTATGTAAAGTGGATGACTCCAAATCTACCATTCTGATTGGCTAAGAAAAAGAACAGTGGATTGGTTCACTAGGAAAGAGCTGCCAAAAAGGCGGCAAATCCAAATAACTGCCATTGGCTGCAAGCAGGCAAGCCAGCCTGTATAAAAGGGCTGGCCCCGGCTTCAGCCGGCGTTCCGTTACTGACTGGTTATAATAAACGTATTTGTTGTTGGAACCCGGTCTACCTCGTGTGTTTTACGAACAAAACACTGGCGACGAAGGTGGGATCGTCCTGAACGGAACAAACCTGCACGCGGTGATAAGAAGCCCAGACTGCAACCAAGATGTCTGGAAACAACGCACCGCCCGCACCCTTCAATCCCAACGAAGAGGATTGGGATTCCTATGCTGATCGCTTCCAAATGTACTTGGAGAGCAATGAAATGGAAGGCATTTCCGAACAACGCAAGAGAGCCGTGTTCCTGACGCACTGCGGAACAACCGTGTTTAAAATAGCAAAAGCCCTCGCTAAGCCTCGGGACGTTAAACAATTAACGTGGACAGAATTACAGAGACTCCTCAAAGCACACTACACTCCGATGGTGTCAAATTTAATAAAGCGACATGAATTTTACCGAAGAGACCAGAGAGAGGGAGAAACCGTCGCCGACTTCGTCGCTGCACTCAGACAAATAGGGGGTGGGTGTGAATTCTCAAACATAGACGAGGCAATGAGAGATCGCGTGGTGTTGGGCCTGAGAGACTCAACCGCACAGAGTAAAATGCTCAACAAGCCCAACATCACCGTTACCGAAGCCATTGCGGAAGCCACAGCCGCTGAAGCTGCGAAAAAATCTGCAGTGGCCCTTAAGAAGATGAACACACACAGCGAGGTAACACCAGCCAAGGATAGAAAGCATCCTGCCACCACGACCCATTATGAAGAGTCGGGCGAAACAAACGAATCGAGCGAAGAGGACGACGAGGTCCACCGGTTGCTCACGAACAAAAAAGAGCGCGAAAAGAGAAATTGGCGGGAATGCGCTGGCTGCGGAGGAAACCATCCACGAGCCGAATGCAGATTCCTCGATGCCATCTGCCGACATTGCAAAAAAAGAGGGCACATCGAGAAGGTCTGCAGGAACAAAAAATCTTACAGCCCGACGAGACGCAGAAATTCCCCAACACGAGCCGAGCCCAATCGAGCCGGAAGAAAATGGCAACAAGAAAAGCGAGCCAATACACACCAAACTGTCATTATCCAGAGCTCCCAGACGGAAAATGGGAGAAAAATTAAAATCGTTGTAGAAATCGAGGGAAAACACTGCAAGATGGAAGTGGACTCGGGGTCCTTCCTCTCCATGGTATCGTGGGACACAATTAAACAGTCCCAGGTATCAAAACCAAAGACTTGATGAAGCAGCACCTAACCCTCAAAGACTATCAGGGAAACCAAATCCCTGTGATGGGCAAGGGACATTTCCAAGTTGCCTACAAGAATCACATCAAGGTGCTCCCACTGACCATAGTCAACCAAGACAGACCAAGCCTCCTGGGCATCGAGTGGTTCGCGCCATTGGGCATCGGGATGACCGGGGTCGATCGAGTGACTACAACCGGCTGGGAAGACGACCTCGTCCGAGAATTCCAGGACGTTTTTGATGGATCACTGGGCAAGTACCGGGAAACCCCATTTCTTTCAATTTAAACCCCCAAATAGCCCCACGAAGAATAAAAGCCAGGCGAGTTCCTTTTGCACTAAAGGCAAAAATAGAGGAACAGCTGGACAAATTAGTAGCCCAAGGGGTTTTAGAACCTGTGGACCATGCCAAGTGGGAAACGCCTATCGTCACACCCATTAAACCAGACGGGTCCATCAGAATCTGTGGTGACTATAAGGCTACCCTGAACCACGCATTACAACCAAGCGCATACCCGGTGCCAGTAGTCCAGCATTTGCTTCATTCCCTGGGAAATGGCAAAGTTTTTGCCAAACTCGACTTGGCACAAGCCTATCAACAACTCCCAGTAGACCCAGAAACAGCAGAAGCGCAGACTATTGTCACCCATAAGGGCGCATTCAAATGCCACCGACTCCAATTTGGAGTAAGCGTAGCCCCTGGCGTCTTCCAGAGTCTAATGGAATGCCTTCTAAATGGCATACAAGGAGTCATTCCCTATTTCGACGACGTCCTAATCTCGGCCAGAGATGAAACACAATTAAGGAACAGACTGAAAAAGGTTCTGACTAAGTTTAGAGAATCTGGCCTCAAGGCTAAAAGAGAGAAGTGCTGTCTAGTTAAAAACAACGTCGAATTTCTGGGCTACTCAATAGAAGGAGAGGGTATCCACCCCACAGATAAAAAAGTTAAGGCGATAAATGACGCTCCTGAACCTAGAAATAAAACAGAACTACAAGCATTCTTAGGATTAATTAATTTCTATAATGTGTTCCTGCCAAACAAAGCCACTATAGCAGAACCGCTACACCGCCTGCTAGACAAAAAGGCAACTTGGACTTGGGGTTACAAAGAAAAAAAAGCCTTCCAAAATATTAAAAGACTGCTAACATCAACAAACGTTCTCATCCAATTTAGCGACACTCTGCCATTAACAGTGACCTGCGATGCTTCACCATATGGAGTAGGTGCCGTCCTGAGCCACCAACTACCGGATGGCAGAGAAGCACCCGTCGCATATTATTCTAGGACTCTATCAAAAACCGAGCAGAATTATAGCCAATTGGACAGGGAAGCTCTAGCAATTGTCGCTGGAGTAAAACGTTTCCACGAATATTTATATGGGAGGACTTTTCGAATCATAACGGATCACAAGCCGTTAATGGGGATTTTGGCGGGAAACAAGCCAACACCTAATATACTGTCACCAAGAATGACGAGATAGTCAGAGTTCCTGGCGGCTTATTCCTACACTCTGACACACCGACCAGGGAAACAAATTTCCCATGCGGACGCTTTGAGCAGAGCGCCTTTACCAACAACCGACGCAGACCCGGCACCAGCGATGACAACGCTACAAATCGAGACTTGCCCCGATCTACCCATATCAGCGTATGATGTCGCCAGAGCCACCGCGAAAGACTCATTGACTGCCCGCGTTCTTAGCTGGGTAGGTAAAGGCTGGCCGGAGAATCAAAAAACTGAAAATTCTAAACCTTTCCGGTCCAGACAGACTGAACTTTCCATCCAAAAGGGGTGTTTGTTGTGGGGTGATCGGGTAGTAATCCCTGCTAAACTGCAGCCCAGGGTTCTTAGGCTGTTACATGAAGGGCACTCGGGAATGGTTAAGATGAAAAGCCTCGCCAGAAGTTATGTGTGGTGGCCGGGTATTGATAAGGACATAGAGTATTGGGTAAGCTCATGCCACAAATGCCAGGCAATTAGACCATCCCCACCAAAAGCACCTGTTAAGGACTGGGAAACCCCTCGAGGACCGTGGTCAAGAATACACATTGACTTCGCAGGGCCTACCAAGGGGCATACCTTTCTGATTGTCGTTGATGCCTATTCCAATTGGCTTGAAGTAAAAATCATGCCATCAACGACAACAGAAGCCGTAATAAAGCAACTAGACAGCCTGTTTGCCACCCATGGCATACCAGACATTCTCGTATCAGATAATGGGCCACAGCTAACCAGCATACCATTTGAGCAATACCTAGCCTCCCTAGGTATAAGACATGCACTAACCACGCCGGCTCACCCGGCTGCGAACGGCAGGGCTGAGAGAATGGTCCGGTTTACCAAAGAAGGGTTGGAACGAATGGACGCTGGAGATATCCAACAAAAAGTAAACCGGTTGCTCACACTCCAGCACATAACACCCAGTACTATCACAAATAAATCACCAGCAGAACTACTCATGGGGCGAAAATTAAGATCTCACCTGGATAGGTTACACCCAAATTTTACCCCAGAAAACCCCCCTGACTCCTCAACACGGTTCAGACAATTCGAAACAGACAATTTAGTTTACGCAAAAAATTTCACCGGGGACCCGGTATGGCTACCCGGGCAAATTATCCAAATTACAGGCCCCAAATCCTACCGAGTAAAATTAGACGATGGCAGGGAATGGAAGCGGCACATAGACCAGCTTCGATCTCGAATTATAGAAAGAACCACGGACTTACAAACATTCACAAAAAAACACGGCGAAAGGCAAACCGAGGTGGGGGGGGAAAGGCGAGAAACAAATAAAGAACTTTTTAAAAATAAAACTAACATTCAATACGACCAAAAAGAGCCAACAAAAGACTCACCGTTTGAAGAGACCCACGGAAAGAGACCATCGGAAGGGGCCAGCCAAGCCAGCTCGACCTGCCCCGAGGAAACGGGAGGGAGCGGCAGAACCGCCGGCCTAAGAAACTCAGGCGGCGGTAAAATGGCCGACTCACCCTTCCAGACGGTTCCAGAGAGAAGGACGGACGACACAACAGCCTCATCCGAACCGGTCGAAGTCTTCACTGAAAATGAACCGCGCAGGTCAAGTCGAGTCCGAAAAAGCCCCACCTACCTGCGAGACTACGTCACCACGTAGGACTGAACTAAGGGGGGAGGGGTGTTCTGTATGTAAAGTGGATGACTCCAAATCTACCATTCTGATTGGCTAAGAAAAAGAACAGTGGATTGGTTCACTAGGAACCAATCCAAAGAGCTGCCAAAAAGGCGGCAAATCCAAATAACTGCCATTGGCTGCAAGCAGGCAAGCCAGCCTGTATAAAAGGGCTGGCCCCGGCTTCAGCCGGCGTTCCGTTACTGACTGGTTATAATAAACGTATTTGTTGTTGGAACCCGGTCTACCTCGTGTGTTTTACGAACAAAACACCCCCCATTTTCAGAATTTATTAATGCAGTCATGTAACTGACAGAAGTTGTTTCATATTCAACTAAAGCTAAAGAAAATATTATTTACACAAATCAACTTGCTATTAGTTTATGAAGATCTGAATCAGTGTTGGGATTTAAAAATTTAAATGGTGGGTAGAAAAAAATTTCTACCAACAGTGGTGGGTAGAAAAAAATTTACTACCAGTTCTGTGGGCTTGGCTTGGTGAGCTTGGCTTGGCTTGGTGGGCATGGCAGGGGAAGGATACTGTAAAATCTGCATTCCCTCCTCACTCCTGAGGGAAGGTTACTGCAAAATCCCCATTCCAGCTCTCTTCTTCTATGCAGGGCAACAAAAGAAGACCCAGCCGATCAGCTGAGACTTGGGAGGCAGAGAATAAATGGGGGCGGGGCCAGTCAGAAGTGATATTTGCCAGTTCCCCAAACTACTCAAAATTTCTGCTACTGGTTCTCCAGAACTGTCAGAACCTGCTGAATACCATCTCTGATCTGAATTATGAGCAAATAAAGTGAGTGAGCCCCTTCAGCTAGTAGATTTTACAGCAGAAGACTGGGCAGGAAACAGCAGCGAGGTATTGGCAGACAGAAGTGTGAATATCATGCCTCTAGTCTGCTGCTGTCAGATATGATGGAGCATGTTGTCCTTACACTAGTGCTGATGTGGTGCCATCTGGGGCAGGTAGCAGTATAATTTGCTTCAACCAGAAAACTAAACATTTTGGTCCAGCACTTTGGAAAATGAGATAATAAAGATAGTTGCTGCCCTCAGCTGACACACAGTCATTTGAAGTTCAGATACAATCTGTCCTATGCCGAGAATTCTGGGAGTTACTCCCATTTAAATCATGAGTCTCGAGCCAAACTTCCAAAACTTCAAAAGGATTTATTGGGAGTTAACATGTCTGGCACTGCCTGGGTGTAGCTGACTCTGAGCCACATAATTCATTGTCAGCCTTGACCCTAGTTTTCCCACCCTCTGGATGTATCGTAATTTAATGGAACACATTCATAGCCAAGAATCATCAATCATGCTCTCCAGTTAGAATTTTGTGTGGCAGAAACTTCAGTCACCTAGTTAGTATCTTTGAAAACATTTATGGAATGCACTTTCAGTTTGTAAGCTGTCGCACTGCTCCCCCCTCCATTTCTGTTGGCAACTCTAAAAAGACCATAGAAATATTTTATGAGTTGATAATAACTATAAGTTTGATGCAATCTCTATTTTTTTAAAAAAATCCAAAGTCTGTAAACACATGAAGCATGGGAAATCTATTTTTATATGAAGAAGGCCACCATTGGCCCATAGGCTGTCTAAGTAAAAATATAGGATGTTTGCCAACCTGATTCAGAAAAGGAACGGTGAAGCTGATCCCAAACTTGGTAGGAGTAATGGCTATGCCCCTCTTCTTCCAGCGATTCTGCCTGGGAAAACAGAAGAGTTTGGCATGCCTTTCCAAATGCATTCTTCCAAAGCAAGGCATTATTTCCCAAGATTGTGTGTAAAACAAATCTAGCATCCAGTCAGTAAATGTTATAAATAAGAAACATGGTTACTGATGGCAGCCTTGTAGTACTGAATATAATGTTCAAAAGGATTCATCTAAAGTTTAAACCTGATAGTATACAAATCTAAATTTATACTGCATTTATACCACAGGGTGTTTCCCCCCACCCTTTTTTTCCTTTGCATTTGATCTTGATTTATTTTTCTTTTTATCTTTAGTTTTGAAGTTTTGAAAGCTTTTGTCAGCATTTCATAGGGAACTGGAGTAATAAACCAATGCAGCATATCTCATTTGATATATTTTATTTTAAGCCTACAGTAGGTGTGATTCTCTAATGATCAAACCCATAAAAGCTAGCTGCTTGAGAGAGAGAATAAATTATACTGTATTTAGTCCCAAATACAAGATAAAATTCAAGATCTTATACTAGTAATACAAGAAATTTTCCACAGTAGTTGTATATTGCTTTCTTAGTGCCAGTTTGCTAGCCTTCTGCATCCTTCCCCTCCAGTTTCCAGCTACTAGTCATAAGAATCCATAAGAATCCAGCTTTATCCTTCAATAAAAATGATTGAGAAAGCTGTGGGAAGTTCTCTATGAATCACATTAGCAGCTACTCCAGTCTGTTTTTAGCAGTTAAAGAAAGGTTGTCCTAATTGTATGATATACCAAGATATTTTTTTCTGAATGGCTCAATCCAATGCAATGCAATAATGCAGTATATTGTGTTCCTCCACATTTTTCCAAATGTATTTTTATCTTTTTTGAATGTCATATCTTTCTGTGATTCATGTGTGTGTGTGTGTGCGTGTGCGCATGTGTGTGAATAAAATCTGGAAAAATACCTTAACATGCTATCAAATGGGTATTTGTGCTTATCTAGTTATGTACATGCATGCATAATATATAGAAATAGCCTTAATTGCCTTATTAATTAGCCTTATAGTGATCAGGAACAATGCAGTAAATAAAACATAGAGGACTTAAATTACAACTTTGACAGAGGTCCATACATTTTTCTGCCAAATCCATTAATTTCAATTATCAGAGAATTTATTTCAGATAATTGGGTATGATGTTACAAGGTGGCAATCTTTAGAATGAAAATAATCCATATGAGATAATTCCAACTTTCAGTAAAATCAGAAATTATCTGTAAAAAATAAGATACTCACTGGTTGAACTTCTCAATGTTTGTTCTTCTGGAATGATACTTCGATTTTGCAAGGCATTCCTCCCAACATCTTTTCAAGGTGAATCCCTCAAGCTTCTGATTGAAATGAGTTAGATCTCCTTCACTATACAGATTGATTTTTCGTACCTTTTCAGAACAAAGGAGAAATGGACAGACTTCAGTTCTGAAATAACTGGGATCTTTCAAACAAACAAGCAGAGCTTAAGGCTAGGTCCCACTGGCCGATGGATGCAAAACTTATGCAGAAAGGACACAGTGGACAAGCAAAATTTTGGGGGTGGCTTCATCCATTTTCATCCGCTCCAAAAAGTGGCGAAAATTTGCATAAACAGAATGGAAAAGAACGGATGTGGGTAGTATGTAGCGGGGATGTTAAATGGATGTTCATTGGAAGCCTAGCGGATGAAAGCAGATGGAAGCAGATGACACCTCCGAAGGGGTTCCGGGGAGAATTTTGAAGCAGACGCATAGCAGAAGGGGCAGATGCTTAGCGGACAAAGCGGATGCATCACGGACGCCTATAGAAAACAAAAGGGATGCCGCGCGGATGTATATCGGATGCAAAACGTTCACTGCACATGCGGGGGGTATGAATTGCGTCTGCTCCGCAGATATAAAAGGATGCAGCACACACGCAGAATACTCTATTCTGACTCAGAATAGTCTCAGAGACTGAGTTGTTTACTTGTTTAATAAAGTTTATCTTTGCTTAAGACACTTAATACAGTTTACTTGG
>BLBF01000018.1:32875114-32917971 GCA_015471245.1 Laticauda colubrina
TGCTTATTTAATAAAGTCATAAAGTTTACCTAAGAAAGTTAATAAAGGTTATCTTTGCTTAAGACACATAGTTTACTTGGTTAATTTTTTTTACTTAATAAAGTGTTGGTGAAAACTTTGAAAAAATGGTTAAGCCTTTGCATGCTTGTGGGATAGATAAGAATAGTTGTGGGATAGATAAACCTCCAGTGCAACCATAGTGGGACTGTATGGTCTACCATCCCAGCGATCCAGATGATTTTCTCCCCCTTTTTATAGAAAATATCAGTTGTCTGCTAGGTGTCCTTCTACATACTCTAGACATACTGCAGACATCCTAAATATACGAGATACATCCCAGATACAAATATTTTGTCCGTTTTGAATATTTTATATCCGAGATGCATACGCTTACATCCTTTCTATTTCCGTGCTACTAATGCTGTGTAGACGTTCCGTGCACCTTTCGTTTCCTCCCTCTTTCCATTTTCAGCTGCAGCGGATGTGAGTTGAGGGGATGGCCAGAGGATGCAGAGAGGATACAGCGAATGTTTAATGGATGATAACAGACATAGAACGTTTGTTGCCCATATATGTTGCGGATGTACATCATACACAGCGAAAAGTTCATGCGTTCACAAAGTTTTGTGCAGCTCAAAACTTCTTGCGCGGATGAAATTGCAATGGACGGATGCTTGACAGATAGAGCGTATGAAACACGTATGCAGTGAGTATACAACGGATGCATAGCGTTTTCCAATGGATGGCAAGCTTTTTTTAACATTTTACATCCTCTTTGCATCCGTAAGTGCAGTGGGACCAGGCCTTTTAGCAACAAATTGAATGTTCATCACCCCATCAATACTCAGTAGAATAAAGGAATGGGACACAATTGCCATGATGCCTAATAAGATTTTTACATCCCACTAATGAAAAAATTCAATTATCAGCATCAGTGATGAAATCAGGTTCAGTGGAACTGCATGAAGAATGTATGCATTGAAAGGCAGGTGAAAACAATGCTAACCAAGTTATAACAGATAGGAGATAAGGAGATGGTGTCCACAGAATACATGTGATCTAGTCTCAGTTCAAGAACACTGAAAAGCTCTGAAAAGAAAACAAAGGTTTGGAATTCAAAAAGAGGAGCATTGAGGAAAGAGGTGTGACCAGCCTTTCACCAGATTGGCAGTTTTCCAAAAAGGAATGTTGGTGATATAGACAAGGAGGGAAGGGTATCCAATTTGTTCCTTTTCCTTTAGGCCAAAAGGATTTATCAATTCCAAGAAAGAAATTATGGCCCACTGCTTTCCCATAAAAGGGAAGTGTGAAAGTTCTGATAAGTACAAGTGAGTAGGACAGTATTATAACTTGCTTTCTGTAAAATTATATCTTGGTGAGCACATACCTCTTCTGCTGGCAGCCCACACTTCAAGGCTATGTCACTTATCCAGCACTCAGCAACCATCATTCCCTGGGGACCCCCAAATCCACGGAAGGCTGTGTTGGAGGCCAGATTTGTTTTACAGACTACACCGATACCTCTGATATTTGGGATGTTGTAGGAATTGTCCATGTGAAGCACAGCTCTGTCCATCACCTGTGGAATCAATTTAAATGAATAAATAACGTGAGGGATGGGTTTGTTTGTTTGCTTTACTTGCTGTTATTCCTGCATCAATAGTTACAAACTGAATGTTTTCTGTATACTGCACATAAAATGGCAGAAAATGTATGATATTATGCATGCAAAAAAGAGCTTCAATGTTACATCAAACTTATTATTTCATCATAACTTTCTTGGTGAGCCTTTATTTATCTCAAGCGCTCTTCACTTTTTAATCTCAAGCTCTTTTTGAGATTTGCATCACAAGCACCCTAGCTTGGATTCCCAAAATGTGAATTACTGATATCACTGACTTCTGGAAGCCTAACACACTTGAATAATATTCAGCTTTTTTTGATACATTGCATCAGACCCAATTTAGGGATCAAGTCTGACTTTCTGATTGGTTTCACTTTGCCCTTGTCTGCATTATACAGTTATCATTGTAGCTATTCTAATCTAAGATATCCTTGCTATTTCCCTATTCTACCAGAAAACAGAATTCCATGGAATTCAAAAAGTTTGTTGGTTTCCACAACCCCTGATATTGGTTCAAAGGAATCAGAGTAGACCGTGATTTTCAACTTACCCCATGAGAAAGATCAACAGAATTTCCTCCATTGCTGTAATATGATGTATCTAGACTAGTAATCCTTCCATTTTTCTTAAAGCCAACCTTGGAAAAGCAGAAAATAACTATTTTATAGAATTCAGTTGTCCCATTTACAAATATTCTGATATTCATTTAACTGAGCTATTTGGTTTTGAAAGACAGGCTTTCACAGAAGCTATTATTAGATGACTATTTTCACATGAAAAAGACAATTTCTAGCTAATTGATTAATGGCAATTAAGGCACAAGGCTAGAGATTTGGAAGCCACAACTCCTAGTCCTGCCTTATGTGTGAAAGCCAGCTATATGACTTTGGGCCAGTCACTCTCTTTTACAGAGTTTTTGTGTAGGAAAAATGGGAGGAGCATAGTAAGTATGCATTTTTCTATAAAAATTAAAAGGGGGATTTAAAAAAATCAATCAATAAAATAAACAAATACATTTAGAATGAGGTATACATTCATTCTTCTTCTGTTATATTACTTGCTCCAGAATGTGGATCGAGCAGTGCAAAAGTCACTCATCCCAAGTGTTTTGCTCATAACAAGTATAATCTTTTTAATGCTCATATTAATTTTTATTTACCTTATACTGTGCCCAAAATGGATGTCTTCCACCAGAAATCAGCATATCTTCATCTCGATCAAGCATGCATCGTACTGGGCAGCCAGTCCTGTAGAATTAGGCTGAGAGTAAACCTACTGCAAAGGTGTCATGGTAACAATTTATATCAGTGAACAACACAGGAGGCTCTTTTCTAAGTGCTTTCATTTGGGAATAAACCTTTTCTATTCTGACATTCCCTCAATCATAGAGCACACATAGATTCCCCCCAATACTACCACAAGTCCCACCTATATTTTCTAAAAGCAAGTTAAGTTAAAAAAAATAGAGAAAGAGAGACAGTTCTAAAGATGTATGAAGTCATCATATAATTGAAAAGACCAGGAAAGGGGGGAGGGGCAAAAACCTTTGCCTAGTTTAAAAAAAAATTAAACAAAGCTTTAGAGACCAAAAGCTGGTATAGAAAACGATGTTCTTTTGACAATGATGAATCTAATTCTAAAAGGCACTGAACAGTGTAATATAATATAAAACTACAAATTGGCAATGAAAGTAAGTGTCTCCAGCATGATGTTGAAGGTGGCAGCCATTTCCAAATTATAGTAGAATTTTGCATTTCTATGTGACAAACCGAGCAGAAAATAACCCTGGAAAAGGACATGTAGTGGTTCCGGGCCACAAACAAAGCTATTTTCTTGATTCTCCATATGAAACAGAAAATTTAACTTCACATTAAAACCTGAAGTAACCATACTAAGGGGCCATTCATTAGAACTTACTTAGCAGCAGCTACTGCAACAACTGTAGACAAGATAATGCTTCTGGATTCTTTCCCTCCAAATCCTCCTCCCATTCTCTTCACACGAACCAGAATTCGATTAGCAGGAACTCCTAAAGCGTTAGCAACAAGATCCTAAAAATAACAATTTAAAATAATTCAACCATGTATTAGCCTACATTGAAATAGTTCTCCTTCTGTGAAGAGAAAGAGAGAAACTAAGCTAAACAACTCCATTCCTGGTCTAGAAGTAGGCTACACATATTCAGGTCAAATTTTCAGTTTCTTGATGGGAAAGTGTGAATTCCTGCATGCAGAGGTTAGAAGACAGTTTGCGTATGAGAAAGTACTTTATATACATAGATGCAAATATATGTAAATACATGTACAAAGTGGTCACATTCAAATTATAAAGTATCCAGGATTGGTTTCATTGGCAGCAGTCAATCTTTGTTGATTGAATTGAAATGTGAAGGACGATTCAACACTTTTGTTTGTGTATAGATTTTTTTTTCTGTCTAATCTTTTTTTGGAATGTGTTAAATTAGAATCATTTTGCTTTCAGGTAAAGACAAAATTGACTTCATACTACAGTAATTTACTAATTTGCCATATAATTCCATAGCTAAGTTTTGCAGTTCTATAGCTCCTAAATTAGGAACATCAAGGAATATCAGAAACTCGAATTGAGTTTCTTAGTTAGTCAACAATATGTTTTGCCTTGTATACAGCTGAGCTAATCTGCCTTGTCAACTTTTGAAGAATGTGATTTCTGCAAATGTACAAAAAACACATTGATTTTTTTTTTTTATGTGTGAAGCATCATTCTTACTCCATAGTAAGACAGGATAGGAATGGAGAATATAACCATTTCCTTTCTTATTGCACTCTAGAGGAAAATCGCTGTTTAACTCTTAATGAACATCCCTATTCAAATAATAATAGCAATAACAATAATAAATCATATTATTCTTGGTGACAAACTGACTGCCTTCTCCAAAAGCTATCAAGAGACTGGCTAACCTGTGTTTTTGCTAAGTTTTGGGTGGATACAAAGAGTTCCATTTCTCCATCTTCTCCTTTTGGTACAGCAATTGTGCAGTGAGTCTCCAGATAAAAATGTTCCTGGCCACCAATGTGCATCTCCCCTAGGGAGGATGAAAAGAAAGGATTTCCAAATCAAATAATACATTAAATTCAAAATAGTGTTTTCCAGGGTGGTGTGAGAATTTATACAATAATAACTCTGATTCAAGTTCATGGAATTCAGAGTGCAACTGCTGATTTTCACTGCTTGAGTTCTTAGACTCCAATCATTTGGGAGAGGCCTCTCCTGAGTCCATCAAAATTTAACAATCTGTATGCACTTTATCAAATAGCAATTTGCCTCCTATTTGCTCCTCTTAACAAAGTAAAAGAATATTATTCTCTCTTGTCATACTCCCTTTACCCCATTAGTAACTTTGAGTACAGACTCCAAGAAATATACTTAGTTCAATATTTCACCCTACCCAGATTCCACCACACCCAATTATGCCGTTTAGTTACAAAAAGGGATTATCGTATATTCTTAGCCTCTGGGCACTTGATATATATCAAAGAAACTTTCCATTTTTACTCTGATATGGACAGGCAGTGTAGGGAAGCTGGAAAAAAATAATAACAAAACAAGAGGAGCTTGAAAAGATGTCCATTTCTCATGTTTGGCCAAAACAGAGTCCCAAGATCAATGCAAATGTGTAATTCATCCAGTCAATGCTTTAAAAGAAATCTTTGTTATATATAAATCTGAAAGAAACAATAAGAAATGAGGAAGCTTACCTTCCACAATATGATCAGCCTCTTCAAATCCTTTCTTGATATTTCCTTTTTCAATTTTTCTATCAGTCTTAAAGAAAGACTCCTTCTCAATGGCTTCCTGTGAAAATTATAGGAGAATCAATTAAATACACACATATTTACATGTACTTGCGTGCTCACACATACACACATAAAACCACCAGCTCTATTTTGTGTAGCTTAGCCAAGTTGGACCAATGTTATGTACTGTTCGTAATCTGCATCATATTTTGAATACAAGGTACAATTAAAGTTTCTGCACCTTATCTAGACAAAAACATTGGCAGATAGTATGTGTCATTATCTATTTCATTAGAATTCCCTATTCTGTCCTGTGCTCTAGCTTCAATAACTTTCTTTCCAGTCAGGACTCTGAAATCAAGATCTATGTCACTTTCTTGCAGTGCTCACCTGGATAGTGATAATTGGTGTAAGTTCTTCATATATGATCTTCACTGCTTTAGCAGCTCTTCGAGAATGTTCCTGTGTATCTGCCAATACTGCACCAATAATGTGCCCAATACATGTCACCTATGAGGGGAAAAAAGACTTTTGTTTATTCAGTAACTTTGGAAATTTTAGCTGATTTATTGTCAGTAATACTTTAATTTGGATATGTTTATTTTTGAAACCTCAAAATTAAGTTTTTTGGGGGAAAACCCAAAAATTTACATAAAGAGAACAAACATTCTGAATGTAGACATACTGTTGGACAACAGCTAGTCTGGGCACAAACGGATTTTCAAAATTATGAATTAAATTTTGAACAAGCAATTTCTCCAATTTTCCCTAGAGGAAGAGAACTCTTCCTATACTTCTGAAAGGTGCTTTTTCAAGAGGCAACTGGAATTTCTGGTTTTCCTTTGAAAGCATTTTCCTTCTCATCCAAGAAGTTTCTTTAGCTCTGACTGGATGGTGGGGAATGGAAAGCTTTATACTCCTTGCGGACACTGGTTATTTGCATTCTTTTAGAGAGTCATTAAGGCCCCCAGACAACCATGATCTGGATGACTGAGAATATCTTCCTATCAGGGGCAAACCTTCCCTTTAGAAGTGGTGATGTCTCTTTAAGTAAAGTTCCCATAAAATATTTTTCCTTGGCATTTCACTAAACTGTGGGTACTCTAGAACATCAGAGTACTGGAAAAGGGAGAATTGTACAGTGGAATACAGGATATTCCCTCACATACCTTGCCATCTTGCAACTAAATGAGAGCAAGAATATCACATTCTTCTGTTTTGAAAGAGTTTTAAAAGAAAATTCTTTCTCATGAAATCAAATGGGAAATGATAGAGAACAGACAATTACATGTGATTATATTTGATCCCAGTGAATTCAGTGGAAACTATCTTCAATTGGTGTTGATATGCACATTAAGCTGCATTCATTGCCAAATCTATGAGATGCCCCATTATATATACCAACTTCATGGGGAAGGACATCTCATAATTTAGTATGTCATTCCACATGACATACACATTTGATCGTGTACCAGAACACGTATAAATACAATTTTCATGGGGGATGATGGTACATCTGCCAGGTGTCACTCAAACATATAACTCACCAATTCAAGCCAAAGTGAAGAGTATAAAATGTATAGAACACAACTGGGAATGAACCAAGGGAGAGAGATAATTGAGCTATAATGCAAGTGACTTGATTGCTCCATTTCAGTATCTTTGAGGTAAATAGGACAATTTGTAGATGAAAAGCAATAGTTACGTACAATATCTTTTGCAAAGATGGTTTCATCATTACAAATCCCAGAAGTGTTACTTCCTGGAACATCCTGATTAGAGACAAAACACACAAAGCCAGGTACATTCTGAGCTTCTGTGGTGTCAATGGAACTGAAAAAAAAAAGAGTAGCACAGTAGGATTATTCCCATGAGATTTAGGTGTATGTCTACAAATACAATTCTTGACTGCATTAATTTCTAAAACAAAAATTTCTAAAATCAATGTCTGCATTGAACACCCTCCTTTTGAGTATTGTGTCTTCTTCTGGGCAATATCCTTTGTTGAAAGAAGAAGAGATTCAAAGAAGGGCAACCAAGGGATTTTTCTAGATTGGGGATCTAGAAATTAAACCGTATACATATATATGTTTCTCAAAACTCTCCAAGAAAAGATAATCAACAGTCAAAAGCTCAACTGTGGATCGGTGCAACTACAAATTACTACAGATTTTGGAATAATCTGTGTACATTTATAGTTTGCACTTTCTGACATGCTGTCAGTTGTAAAAATTACACAATTTCCAGAGGCAGAAACAAGTTGCATATTATATGGAGGTGGACTATAGCTTTTCCTTGGAGGCCTTTATAATGTAAGAGACACAAAAGACCACATCTATCAACTCATAAAACATTCCTATACCTGTTTTAGTCATTGCCATGGGGGGGGGGGGGGGAGGAAGGAAATCTGGAAGAGCAGTGCAGCAGTTTAAAAGCGAAAGTACATTCCAACCCTTATCTTTAAAAGATTGCAACTAAAATACCAGAGTTTTTGGCCGCAAATATATTTAATTTGAGAACGTGAATGATGACACACAGCCTGTGAATGTGCTCAATTGGAGAATCTGGTTAATGAGACACATGGGGAGAGGGGGAAAACAGGGTCACAGGCAGGGGTGGGATTCTACCAGTTCACACCTATTTGCTAAAACTGGTTGTTAACATTCTAAGCAGTTCGGTGAACCGGTTGTTAGAAGAAATTATTGGCCTAATCCTGTAAGGAAGGCAGGAGGGAAACATTCTGGTGTTGCTTACAGAAACTGCCTCTCCGTTAACCCTTATTACATTCTTGGAAAGACTAGACTTCCTGTCTCAGGACCATCTCTGGAGGTTTTCTCCTCCTTCGTTGGTACTTTGCTTGTGTGGAGTGACCATTCAAAGTCAAAATGTCACTGAAAAAAGTGACTTATGACAATTTTTCACACTTATGACTGTTGCAGCATCCTCACAGTCATGAGAGGCCAGGCAAGGGGATGTGTGCCTCAATGTGAGTGATATTGAGTTGGCCACACCCAGCCAATAACATTACCACCAAGCCATGTCCACCCAGTCACACGAACACCAAGCCATGCCCCCACCTAAGCCACGCCCACAAAACCAGTTGTTAAAAATTTTGAATCCCACTCCTGGTCACAGGTGACTGTAAATTACATATGCCAGAGTTGGCTTCATACAGGACAGTGCCAGTATGTCACCTCTAATGAATCCTTTGAAGTTTTTTGGAGTTTGGTATGAGAATCATGATTTAATTGGAATGATTGCTGGAATCCTGACAACATCCACATCATAATAATTGTGACCTATACCATTTAATAAATAATGGCGTATGTCACGGAAACAGGACTTACATAATTTTAGCATGGGCTTTGCTGCTGATAACCAGTGTTAGGTAGAGTTCATTTGTGTAAGAAGGGATGTCATCACAGTAGACTGCCTCTCCACTCGCCTGCTTAGCAGCTGATAAATGCATCAGGGGTCGTCCCACCATATCGTCAATGGATTGCTCATTAGGCACTTCCTATGAGAAAAGCAAAGATAGGTATCCTTTCATTGCTGATTAAATCCTGGCATCAATACACTACAAATATTGCCTCATTCAAACAGTTAAAGTTCTACTAGCAGCAATGAAGTAATTGGGGGAACAGCATTTAGCATTTCAAATACAGAACAATTTCTTCTACCTAAAAGGAAGAGGCCCTGTTAGGAAAGACATCTTCTGTAATTAATTAATTTAAAAACAGCAACAAAGAACAAAAATCAGAATAAGGGCTAGTTCTAGTTAAGGTCTAAAAGCACATTTCCTGGAACTGAGATGGGAGGCAATAAAACAAATGGAAAACACAGCTGTTTTTTGCTCTTACTTACTTGGAAAAGCTGGACATTGCTAACAGGATCCTTGTTAAATAATTCAGTGGCACTAGCATCCGTGCAAGGGACCAAATCGCTCAAATTATTCTACAAAAATATAGGCAAAATCTTATTTAATTTTTGATTTCTCTTATGCGAAGCTAAATGTATGTTTAATACATTTCTTAATGTGCACAAGAACATTACCATCAAAATGTAAAAAGTTACCAATAGCCATATGGAACTTGCATACAGACAGCCATATAAAACTGACCCTTATCCCATCAAGAAGACAGAAAAACTCACATTGCCATTTAATTTTACATGTTTCTGAAGCACCGTGAGGTAGAACTTAAAGAAAAAGCTGAGCACGAGAGTACGACGGAAATCCACCATGCCACCAGGGGCCGAAGGGGAAAGATTCATCTCCTCAGCCAGCAAACGGCAAGCTTCCTGCAGGAGATCTTCTTTCCATTCTCTGTTAAAAATGAACCATGGATTAACACAAAATTGTTTTATTAGTCTATTCAGTAAAAGCATGAAGCCAGATATTCCCATTCAGCTGCCATGTAGTTTTATTGGGAGTTCATCTTGCAGAATGACCCTTTTCTGGCACCAAAGCATGGGTATCCATAGGATATGATCAGAAAAGAAGCTAAGATGGTGGCCATGATGATGTGATGGAAACTCCACTTATTTTTGGAGGGGAACAGGCCAGAAATCATTAGAGATGTAATTGCAGCTTCCCAATAAGAAAGTCCACTTTAAGCTGCACTCAAGGTCAAAAGGAGCTTCTCTAAAATCATAAGTCCATAAGGCTGTCCCATGCTGCAGCCTTCCAAGTATCTCCACATTATACTGCCAATGTTAAAATATTAATGTGTTTATATTACACTATGAGGATGAAGCCAAAAGTTCCTAATCTTTCCCCAAAGTTATAAACAAACCAGAATGAAAATATTTGACCCCACAATTCAGCAAATAATCATGTATGCGCCCCCTGTTTCCTTAAGACTGAAATGATAACAACATCATAAACTTTAATCTCCCAGTTAAAAATGTTACAAAATTCTGCCCCCAACATTCATTTACCTCCCAATCAGCTTCTGACAAGTTTTTACAGCCATGACTGTTGTGGGAGCCATTCCCCCATAACTCAGCTTAATCTCTTCTAATCGATTGGTTCCTTCTTGAAACTGAACTCTCATTCCGCAGGTTACAATGGCAATGTCATCCTCCCGTCTTGAAGCTTGCTTGAAGGCAGAGAAATATTCACCCTAAGAGAAGAAAAGGAAGTTCTATGGACTTTTTCACATTGATCTCAGTGGGGGAAGCGTGGAGTAAAGTTGGTCCATTCATAGCAACAGTACTAGAATATGAGCAGTAGCTTTTATGAAATAATTTCTCGATGAAGGAAGAATGAACCCTGGGAAAATATAATAGAATTCCAGACAAACAATGAAAGAATTCCTGTTGCTATGTTCTGAATAAAATTTAACATTGCAAAATTCACTTTCATCTCTAAAAACAGCAAGTCAGGATTATGCTTATAAATAAGTGTTCATTGTTATGCTAGAACTGATATATATTAGCTACAAAGTGTTTCTGCAGCATGTCTATGTCCAGGATCTTGGTTTGTTGGTGTATTTGTTTTTTGCTTTACGTACGGGCAGCAAACATTGTTTTGGTGGGTGCTTTCTTGTTTTGAATCTCTAAGAATCTCATTTAACATGCTAATAACCATGAAGTAGCAGATTATGTCTCTATTTCCTTCCTTTCAAGATGCTGGAGTCCCCTTTGCAAACAATCATGATTCATTAATCTTTCTAGAAAATGTCAAGGTTGAGCACTCAAAACAGATCTATCATGTTGCTTTAGGATTATAGAAATGGCATGCCAAGCCAGACCATTGGTCCACTTATCACCGTATTCTTCATACTGTCAATATGTCTCCCTTAATGTGCTCTGACCCTAAGCTAAATGTGCACAACAGCGTTAAAATTTCTCCAGCAAAATTGATCCTAACCATCTCAACATCAATTCATTTCTGTTTTAAAATTTTGTCTGTCTAAATAAATAAAACTTACGACCCTCATGAATGCCAACATCTGAAACTGGAAGGGACAGAAACAGCCTCTTGCTTTACAATTTGTATGGTTTCTATGTAATTCTTACAAGTTAGAGTAAACAATGCAGAGTTCTTAGGTGCTCACACCCAGATGCCCTTCTGTAAGTGACAGCACTACTGGCAAGGATGTAGAAAAAAAACACAGGGCAGCTTCAAAAGAGATAATTGAAAAAGATCCCAAAATTAGAACTTGGATGTCTTAATGCACAGCAGAGGGTGCTCTGGCTGCATGGTGCACTACTGGTATCAAGCCCCATGCACTGGGCAAGAGGAAGGTAGCAAGAGCTACACAAATTTCAGCAGGCCGTCTTTAACATCTGTGGTAAGTGCAGAATCTTGAAATTTCTCAGCTTCAATTCTGTAAGTTTCTTATGGAATTGATAAAGGCAGAATCTTTTTTTTTAACAATTTTACCCTAGTTTTGTGCCTTATAATTATAGTATTTTTCTAATTATTGTTTAATGCATTGTGGAGAAGTGGTTCTGTTGGGATTTTTCTTTTTTTGTAATTGCTGTTAATGTTGCTCTGAATTTGGAAGGGGATATTTTAAAAAGCTAAGTTAATAGTGGGGAAATTTTGAAGTGAAAAAATGCTTGACTGATATAGAAACAATGTGTGCAGAATTTATCCAGATTGGAACAAGATTAACAAGATTAACTTCCCCCTTTCCATTCTTCATTTCATGTATACCAGTCAAATAAATGCTTTCCTTGTAACTCAGAAAAAGCAAACATAATTGATGTCATAATTCAGATGGATTTTTTTCCCATGGATCTCTCACATTGCAAACCATGAGATTCTTAGAACTCCAGTCAGGAAAATCTCATCTTTCTTTCTAGAATAATCTTAACCAATATAATAAGAACATAGTTACCCCAAAATGCAATTGCATCAGGACTGAAAAGATGCTGTTATTATAACCACCATATCCAAAATAAGCTCAGAGAAGAAAGGAAAAAAGAAAAATAAACACAGCCCTGAAAAATAATAAGCACACTCTCGGTCCATTAAGTAATTAACATTAATCATCATATTTGAGTCCATAAGTATCCAGAATCCATGGATCTAGATGAGTCAATTACTTCGTATTAACCAGAAACGAATCCACATTAGGTATTCTGGAGACTTTGCAGTTAATATGTTGTGTTCTTTCATCATGAACATTTGAGTTGGATAGTAAGCTTATCTATTATTAGTTGGATAGTAAGCTTACTGACCCCAGGTATTTCAACAGAAGTACAATGTCAAGAGGAGACCTATGTTCAATGGAACTAGATAAACTACTGGGATGATCCAACAAGGCTCTTCTTGGACTCTTAGAAATGGTAATGGGATAATGAACTTGTTGATTCTTACTTTGCCTCATTGCTGATTTTGACTTCTACTTATTTCAGAACAGATCCATCTGTCATTGCACTAAAACTTGGACCAGACTGATCATGGAATGTATGACACTTCAAAAATCTGCTTCCTTCTATTACTGTATGTTGTTTTTCAAATCTGGCTACGTGGGACTAGAACTCTCAGTCTCCTGAGTTCTAGCCTGGTAACTTAACCACTCGACAAACTGGTTTCAAAATTCCTTAATTAATGTATTGTTCACTTCTTGATTGTTAGTGTGATGTTAATTTTGGTGTTGATCTATGTACATCTGGGTGTTGATTGCTGGTAGGGAGTTGTTTTGGTTTTATTTTCCCTTTAGGGTTTGTTGATTGTCTCTTTTGCACAGTATATAGATATTGTTTGAGGGTAAACTAGAAACAAAAAAAAAACCCCACTCATACTAATCAAGCCAAACAACCTAATAGTAAACAGCCCAACCAAAAAAACTCTATCAAGATCAATCCTACTAACACTGACAGGGCAATTCACCAGAATATAAATTTAGAGCAAACCCCACTCCATACTGGATTTCATCAAGCAGTGATGATGTTACCGAGTTTGCATAATGAAACATCTGCATGAAAACAACTAAGCTCAGAGAGTATCAAGGAGCTCTCATTTCAATCCTGAGCTACAAATATTCTTCTATATTGAAATATTTTGTATCTTTCATGACTAAACTAAATTTTCCACATCTTATCTCAGAAGAACTCTATGCTTGAATTAACTCCTTTTTTGTTGCTTGGGCAGTACACATACAAAGCCACAATGCAGGATGGCTAAATTGGTCATGTGATTTCCTTTTTGTAGCTCTCTCCAGCCATAGCAAAACATGCTGAGAAATTGTTGTTTCCTTTCCCACTCCCTATTTTCTTAAGTTTTATTTATTTTTCCACTAGTATACTCATTCCTAAATTCAACATCTATTCAGGAAACATATTTAAAGATTTTATATATTTTTTACCTTCTTCCTAGTTAAATTTTTACACAAAATGAAATAAGTATAAGTCAATGGGAGGGACATTTTTGCTAAAAAAAAATATGTGAAAAGAGTATCAACTATGTGATAGCTAGCTTGTGCAACACAAGGAGAATTAATTTAGCCCTGAATAACTGATTCTCTTTGTAAGGGAAAAATCTAACCCCTTTGCTATAGATCAGGAGTATCAAACTCGTGTTGCCACAGTGTCATCACATGACATATTGTGACTTTTTTCCCTCTGCTAAACTGGGCATGGTCAGTGCATGATGCATCCAGCCCACAGGCTGACACCCCTGGTATAGATTAAGCAGGTCATTTTTCTGGTTTCTACGTGCTCAAATAAGTTTGTGTGATTCAATAAGTGATTGTATGAATAGAACAAGGTCAACATTTTACCCCATGAAAAGCACAGTTAATTTCTTAATTAATTAAGTATAATTTCTCTGATTTTGAATATTTTTGTCTAGGATATTTTTTGTTCTTATGATTTTACCTCTACTTTTATTTCAGTTTTTAGGTGGTAGTAAAAAACTATATTGGAATAATGTCATCAGTTTTGCTAGGCATGAGAAGGAGCAAAAGTTTTTTTGTGGCACTAAGGTCATCCCCAAGGTGGAAATCTTTTTGAACTCAATGCTCTAGTTTGTAAGATTTCAGGAACCATAGTTTACTTTTATTCGCATATGGGCATCCATGGGAACTAGATATTTTTCAGCAGAGAGATGGAGGAGAGGGAGGGAAGGAGGGAGAGAGATGACTGTTATATCCAAACTACTTTTATGTTTCATAAGAATCATAGCAAACTTAACATGGCTTTGAGCATTGCATCTGCATTATTAATGAATATTAATGAACTTATGAAACAATAGTTCTTTTACTCCAACCCCTTGTTCAAGCAGGAGACACAATTCTATTCCAGACAAATGGTTGTCTAAACTCTTCTTAAAAATTCCCAGTCATGGAGCACCCACAACTTCTAAAGATAAGCCATTCCATCGATAATTTCACTGTCAGGAAATTTCTCCTTAGTTTTAAGTTGGATCTCTCTTTAATAAGTTTCCATCTGTTACCTCTTATCCTGCCTTCAGGTGCTTTGGTAAATTGGTTGACCCCTCTTCTTTATTTGAATATTAAATATTGTAGATTACTATCATGTTACCCCTAGTTCTTTTCTTTATTAGACTAGACATTCCCAGTTCTTGCAATCATTCTTCATATATTTTAGTCTCCAATCCCCTAATCATCTTTGTTGCTCTTCTCTGCACTTTTTCTGTGGTCTCAACATCTTTTTTTTTATTGTGATGATCAAAACTGGATGCAATATTACAAGCTGATCTCACCAGAGCAGTATAAATCAGCGTCGGCACTATACATGACCTTGATACTATCCAGGGGTTGGCTACAGGGGGCTCACAGGGGTTTGGAAGAGCCCCTAGATAAGATTCTGTGCAGTTCAGAGAACCCCCAAATACCACTCCTGGGTAGCCTCACCCACCCCACCCCGGCCCTCCCAGGAGTCTCCAAGTAGCCCATTTTGGATGCAGGTAAGTGCAGGGGCATGCGGAGGCTCAGGAAGGGCAAAAACCTCCTGGAATTTTGGGAAGGCCAGAAATGGGCCCGTTTTCAGCCTCCAGAGGGTCTCTGGAGCCCAGGGGAGGCCATTTTTGCCCTCCCAGAGGGTCAAGAGCCTCTGGAGCCCGGGGAGGGCAAAAATGCACACACAATCTGCTATGGTGCAGGAGGCTGACTCGGCCATGCTTACCATGGCCATGCCCATCCAGCGACCAGGCAGAGAACCCTTTGCTAAAAATTTTGAAGCCCACCCCGACACTATCCCTCTGTTGATGCAGTCTAGGACTACATTGGCTGTTTTTGGCAGCTGCAGCATACTGCTGGCTACTATTTAACTGATTGTCCACTCCTAGATCCCTTTCATACTACTGCTATTGACCAAGATATCACCTATTCTACACCTATGTGTTTGGTTTATCTTGCCTAAGTGTAAATCCTTATTTTTCTTACCACTGAATTGCATTTTGTAGGATAGAGTGTTCCAGTCTGTCAGGGTCCTTCTGCATCTTGAGTCTATTTTCTAAAGCGTTACATATGCCTTATAAAACTACACAGTCTTTTTTTCTATGATAATAAATATTCAGATCACCTGACCTCCCTACTGAAGGGAATCTCAACTGAAATCAATATTTCTTGAGGCTTCAGTATAGTTTTTCTGTACCCAGTGAAGAATTTTTCATCCATCCTTATTGTCCTGCTGCCCTCTGCAAGAAAACAAGATACAGCACACAAAGGATGAGTTGGGTAAGCAGGTGAGTTCTCAATTCAACTTGGCAACTATTTATTGTTGGGAGGGTGGCTGTTCTTTTAATTCCACAAGGAAAGATTGTGACCTACACTAATGAAACAATATATCCTAGCTATCTGTTCTTGCCTGGTGCTCCCTAGACATCTAGGCCTTCATATCTGTATTTTGTATCAGCTCCCATATGTCACATTGGAATCACAGGGAGAATGAAATCAACATGTCTTTGAAGTTCTATGTTATCAAGTAACAGGCAGGCTGGAATCAACCATCAAATGTTGGCCAAAGCTCTATCAGTGGCATTTAGACCACCTTTCTGGAAACTCTGAATTTCTTAGCTTTAACTTACAGATGAAAAGCAGTTTATCAGTCTTTGCTGGTCATTCTCTATACATAGGCATATGTTTCATTGCATACCTTGGGCAGAAAAGTGTATTCATCCACTTCTATCTCCAATAGAAATTAAAGGCCATCTAAAACATTTCCAAGAATTCTCTTTAATACTCAACATTCTAACAGATTTTAAAACCACAGATGTCACAAAGGTGTGATACACTGTCACACAGCTATCAAATACGACATCTTATCAATGCTCAGTTATGAAATATTAAAACCAAACTGTCCTAAAGGTTCAGGAGGAAACTGGATTTTCTTGTTTTCTCCTCAAAGACATTTCACTTCTTAACCAAGAAGCTTCTTCAGCTCTGAAAGGATGGTGGGGAATGGAAGGATTTATATGCCTTGCACACAGAGATGGGATCCGACTGGTATATCTACTGGTTCTGTTGCTCTGCATTGTACGCACATACAGCTGCAGTTGAAAACGCAGAAAATAAAGGTCAGGTAAGAGCCCAGGTGGGTGGGTAGGCCAAAACAGCAGCAAACATAGAACTGGTTCTATGTATGCTCTCTGTCTGCTGCTCTTTAGAGCAACTGGTTCTACGGAAGTAGACAGAACCAGTAGAATCCCACCCCTATTTGGACACAGCTGGTAATTTGAATCCTTTTAGAAAGTCATTGAGGCACTTGGAGGTTTATCTGTGTCCTCAGGGTCACCTGAGAATTGCAAATGGTTTCTGTAGATTGCTTTTTTTTGGAAATCCATTTGGGATGGATTCTCAAAAAATTGCAAAACATACAAAATAAACATCCAAGTGCCTCAATGACTCTCTGAAAGGATGCAAATGACTAGCTGTTTGCAAGGAATATAAATCCTTCCATTCCCCACTATCCTGTCAGAGCTGTAGAAGCTGAAGAAGTTTTTTGGATGAGAAATGAAATGTCTTCAAAGAAAAACAAGAAAGTGCAGTTTTCTCCTGAAAAAGCACCTTTGGAACAACCATGACCTGGATAACTGAATATCTCCATAAACTATTAAAACCAAACCAAAGTTAAATAATCCATGGTGAAACTATCTAAGCACATAGGGTTATGGGGAATATTCAGCATTAGTCTTTAGAAAGCAAAAGGAAGAATAACTGAAAAAAGTTCTCTTAACATTCTTTATTGTGGCTCTTAGAAATAACAGGCCACACTACTTTCCCTGACTAGCCTCCAAAAGAAAAATGAGGCAAGGAAACTGTTCCATTCACACCCATAACAGAGTTTGTCAGCAATAGGGGAAATTGAGAAACTGCTTACCATTTGACACCAAGGTCAGTTTGCTCCCACTTGCCATCAAAACTGGATTTAGGTCAGATATTGGACTTGCAGTCATTATATTTCCACCAAGAGCCTGAAAGAAAATGTAGCATAGACATATCTTAGAAATTAAGTCAACAAACCTCATTAAAATCACTTATCAAAGTATGTATAGTTTAACTTTATACCATTAAAATTAAAATGGGATTTTTCTTGTCCTCAAATAGAACAAGAATAGGTTAAGGAAGCAATACAGCTCAAGTTAATTCATTTCCTGTGCATGCTTTTACAACGAGCTAAATGTTTTTTTCATGCAATTAACAGCTGATGGATTTAAACAATGATTTACATTTTAATTTGTTATTCTAAATTGTACTTGAGTGGGTGAATATAAAGACATTTAATAAATTATTTAATTTCACTGTTTCTGTTAAAACTTCTGGCCATTTAACATGTCCCAGCAAAGAAAATAAATAGTCAAATCTGATTTGTCAGTTCAAAAACCATTACTCATTTTCAGTCTAAAATATATCTCTCTGGCCTGAAGGTTGGTATAAATTAAAAGATATGCTTCTCCTAAGCTGACATTTCCTCTGAAGATTTGTTCAAACTAAGGCATACATAAGAAGATTCACTGATCAGTTTGAATTTACCAAATAATGAGAAATCTTATTGCCTTGTAGGCTTGTTCTCTTTAAGCATGGTACAGGAATTATTCTATTAGGAACAAAAATATTCAATTTCTAGTCTACATTTAGCACAGAAATTCACTGGATGGCTTGGATCCAGCTATTAATTTTCAGACTTCTTGGCATAAAATTTAAAGGAAGTTGAAATTATTTCGCAACAAAGGGTGCTTACTTGATTATTTGCTACCCAATTCCCTGAGATCATGCATTGTGGGGGGAGCCAGAAGGAACATCAGCATGACTTGTAACTTGTATATGGCTTTTCTGGCTATGAAAACTATCTAGGCCAGTCTTGACAACTTCAACTCCACAACTTAAAGTTGTCAAGGTTAAAAAACACTGGTCTAGACATTCAGAGCAGATGAAGTTGTGTAACCGTGAAATTAAGTCGGTAGACAAGCCCAGCCACCAATATTATGAGGAAGTATTATGTGATGGATAATAAAATAAATTGGGATATAAAAGTGCAGAGGGAGATTCATTTTAAAGGAACTATAGAGATTCTCAGTCATCCAGGTCATGATTGTCCCAAAATGTTTTTTCAGGAGACAACTGGACTTTCTTGTTTTTTTCTTTGAAGACATTTCCCTTCTCATCCAAGAAGCTTCTGTGCTGAGAAGCAAAACATATTCAAAGAGAAAATAAGAAAGTCCAGTTATCTCCTGAAAAAGCACCTTTGGGTTTTTAAAGGAACGGTGCATCCTACCTGCTTGTGTTGTCTCCTTCCTTTATCAGAAACTATTTGGAAGCACTTACTGCAACATTGCGGATCTGAGGGCCTGCAAACCATCTCAGTTGTTCTAGGACAGCTTGGAAGACTTCTACTTGGTAAGGAGGAAAATGGGCCACTGCCTCCCTGAGTTCCTCTTCCACATAGCTCAGGCTGCAGGAGGCACCAAATCTGATTCCTGTAAAACCAGAAACAGGAGCGATTTGACCAAATGAACCTTCACCAAGATAAAAGTATTGCTCTCAGGAATTGAACTGAATAATTGTTAGGTCTTTAGTCTCCTCCTTTATTATGGTTTATTAAAAGAAAAACCAAGAAGGGTTTATTTCCTGTATATCTTATAAGGATGTATACTTGACTTAGAAAAGGAAGCAATCTGAGGGTCATGGTGGATGGGGCTATATCACATATTTGGGGAAGAAAAACCAGTTTGTGAGATTCTTTAAAAACTGTGACATGCTTATTTTCCAACGTACATTACAAATTTGTTGTATTTCTCCCCTGAAAACAGGAAAAATTAGGGTACTGACTTTCAGCAATCATATTAGCAAATCTGAAAGCAACTCTGAAAAGTGGAGGAGTAGAAATTACAGGTTGATCCCTTTCAGGAGAAGCTAGAGTATCTAAAATTACTGCTGTTAAAAAGGTTGCAAGTGTTCTCAGTATGCCAAGATGTTCATTTACCAGCAGTTATCAGATTTTAGATGATACATATCAGTTCTACCATTCAAGACAGTGAGTAAAGGCCCTGTCACACTGCCCAACGGATGCAAAACGTTTGTAAAAAGGACACAGCGGACGAGAAAAATGTTCCATCCGTTGTTATCTGCTCTCAGAAGGGGCAAACATTTGCATAAACAGAGCGGATAACACGGAAGGGAACGGATGCATGGAGGACACAGAGCGGATGGAAAGTGGTTGCGGAACGGAAGCCTAGCGGATAGAAGCGGATGGAAGCGGATGGCACATCCACAAGGCTTCCGGGGGAGCACAGCAAAGCGGACGCGGAACGGATACAGCGGATGCAGAGCGGACACCGAACGGATGAAGCGGATGCACAATGGATGCACAGCGGATGCACAGCGGATGCACAGCAGATGAAGCGGATGCACAGCGGAAGCCTAGCAGATGCCTAGCGTTAATTGCGCATGCAGGGGGGATGCATTGCGTCAGCCCCGCGGATATAAAGGGAAGCAGCTCCCAAGCAGGTCACCATTCTGAGGAAAGACCTGCTTCCGGACACATTGAGTGCCTTGCCTGCCCTGCCTGCATGCCTGCCTGCAAGCCTTGCTGCCAGCCTTCCTGTCAGCCTGCCTGCCAGCCTCCCTGCCAGCCTGCCTGCCAGCCTTGGTGCCTGCCTGCCAGCCTTGGTGCCTGTCTGCCTGCCAGCCTTGCTGCCTGCCTGCCTGCCAGCCTTGGTGCATGTCTGCCTGCCAGCCTTCCTGCCAGCCTTCCTGCAAGCCTCCCTGCCAGCCAGCAACTCCACAACCATGGGGAAGAAGAGAAAGCCTCAGCAATCTGCCGCCATCCCTGGCAAGAGGGACAGGGCCACCCTCCCGCCCCCTGTCCCTGACTCTGCTTCTGCTGGGGCTTCTGCTGCTTCTGCTTCTGGAGGAGCTGATGCTGCTGCTTCTGGAGGTGGTGCTTCTGCTCATGCTTACTCTGCTGAGGTTGCTCCTGGCGGTGGTGCTTCTGCTCATGCTTAATCTGCTGAAGCTGCTCCTCGTCCTGCTGGTCCTGCTGGTCCTGCTCGTGCTCCTGGACTTGCTCGTCCAGCTCATGCTCCTGGTCTTGCTCATCCTGCTCATGCTCATGGTCCTGCTAATGCTCCTGGTCCTGCTGGGGCTCCTGGTGCTTACTCTGCTGCTGATGATCCTGGTCCTGTTGGTCCTGCTGGTCCTGCTACTGCTGCTGCTGCTGCTGCTGCTGCTGCTGATGATGATGATGATGATGATCCTGCTGGTGCTGCTGTTGCTGATGATGATGATTATGAACCTGCTGGTGCTGGTGCTGGTGCTGGTGCTGCTGCTGCTGGTGCTGCTGCTGCTGATGATCCTGCTGGTGCTGCTGCTGGTGGTGGTGTGGAGGAGCAGCCCCTACAACCTGGAAGCCCCTCTGATGAGGGCCCATCTGGTCCTGCCAAAGGGAGGAAGAGGCATACGCGAGAACGGGAGAGGAGGCAATACTCCATTGAGGAGGCACACGAGGATTAGGTGCTGGAGTGGCTGAGAGAGAATGACTATCTCTGGCGGAAGGGACACCGTCTCTACAGGGACACCAAGTGGAAGCAGGCTACTTGGAGAGAGAAGGCGGAGAGTCTGGGCTACACATCAGATGTGCTCCTCGGCTGGTGGAAGCACATGCACACCTGGTACAGGAAGCTGCACCTGAAGAAATCTGGCCAGGCCACGGTTAAGCTGACGGACAGAGAGACCTATGTCATGGCCAGATGCAGCTTCTTGGAGGGTGAGGTCTGCCACTGAGGAGCAGCAGCAGCCCCTCTCACTACCCTCTCTCTCTGGCAGCCTGCTGAGAGCCAGTCCTCTTCCGGCCGAGAGTAAGCTCCTATCTCCAGGCAGGTTTCTGTGGAGCGTGCCATGGCAGAAAACCCCCCAACAGCTGTTTTAACCATGGTGGAGCGCGTGGAGGACTCCCTGGTGCAGTGGGAGAAAGGAGACGGCACTTCCACCACAGCCCTACCTGCATCCACCCCCATCTCCACCTCCACAGAAAGGCAGAGAGGCAGACCGGAGGGGCAGAGCCACACTATCCTGCTGGAGCTCAGGGACACCATCCGGAGCAGCATAGATCTCCTCTCTCAGCTGGTCCACACCGACTCCTCATCCTCCAACTTCCTCACCTATGTGAACCAGACCCTCATGGACATGGCGGAACCCCAGTACCAGGTGGTGAAGGACCGGATCACCGAACTGCTTCACAACCCTCCAGACCCAGAGGAACCTGCTCCCACTCAGTCCAGGTCTGCTCCTCCACTTCCACCCCAGGTGATGTCCCTCCCATTCCAAGGGTTTCCACAGCCCCTCACCTACCAGGGCTATGACTACCAGGAGGTCCAGCAGCATAGGCAGCAGCCCTTCCCAGTCCAGGCACAGTCATTGGACGACACCGTTGCCACTGGTTCCACTGATGCCACCGATGCCACCCATGACACTGATGCCACCCCCGACACTGATGCCACCGACGCCAACGATGCCACCCAGGCCACTGATGCCAACAATGCCAATGATGCCACCCACGTCACAGATGCCACCCATGCCAGTCCTCACCCAGCTGCAGACCAGACAGCCCCACTACATTGCTCCTTCCTCCACCCCACAGCCAAGCCCGGCCTCAGTACATCTGTCCTCGGTACTGGGGCTGACACCCCATGGCATGGAGGAAGGAGCTCTCAACATCACGGGGCTGATCCAGCTGTCTGAGAGCTTTCTCAACACACCATCACCTGTTGTCCTCTCGGGGCCAGGCATCCCAATGACGCTTCAGACCAACACTCCAGCACCAGCCACCTCCACAGCACCTGGACCCTTCACCCCTGAGACTGGGCACACCTCCAAGTGACCGTGAAGACTGCCAGAGACTGAGTGGCTGGCTACCTGTGGACTTTATTTGGACACTTGACTTGGGTCATTTTTCTTTTACAGCTTGTTATTAATAAAGTTTATCTTTGCTTCACACACTTGCTTCATTTATTTTTTTGAATAAAGTCTTGGTGGAAACTTTTAGAAATGGTTTAAGCCTTTGCATGCTTGTGGGATGGGTTAAGATAGCAATGGGATGGGCAGGGATACCTTTGGGATGGGTAAGGATAGCTGTGGGATGGGCAGGGATACCTTTGGGATGGGTTAAGATAGTTGTGGGATGGGTAAAGATAGCTGTGGGACAGATAAACCTCCAGTGCAAGCATAGCGGGACTGTATGGTCCACCCTCCCAGGTGCCACACCCTTCATTATCAATACTAATGTAATAATCATCCACACATGTCAACATAAACACAACTCTTTATTAAATGCCCTGTTCATTGTAGGCCCACCCAACATAAATGGCCCAATCTCATCAGTGTGATGAGACAGGCTGAAGGAAGTATCCCTTAATCATCTACCATCCTGTCTTGCCACTCCACTGCTCCAGCTGGGGAGTTGCACCAGTGTTTCAGGAGGTTGTGCTGCTGCTTCCCTTCACGTGAGGCTCTGTTGGGGCCTTGCACATCCTCAGTGTCTATCAGGTTTTGCCCTTGCCTCCATTCCCCAGGCTCCATGTCCCCATTACCTTGTTGGAGGTCCATGAACCTGTTCTGCAAGACTGGGTAGCGGGTGCGCATGAGATTGTGCAGGATGCAGCAAGCTTCCACGATCCTCCTCATGGTCTGTGGGTGATGCTGCATGGTGGTGAGAAGTACCTGGAACCTGTTGGCCAGGATGCCAAAGGCGTTCTCCACCACCTGCCTTGCCCTGGACAGCCTGTAGTTGAAGATCCTCTCTTCACGGGTGAGGCCTCTGGAGGTGTAGGGCTTCATGAGGTAGGTTCTGAGGGAGAAGGCATCATCCCCCACGATGAAGTAGGGCACATCTTGCGTGTCGTTGGGCAGTGGGTCTGGATCTGGGAAGCCCACAATGAGGTTGCGTTCCAGCCCCTCCTTGAGCTCACTGGCGTTGTATACCTAGGCATCTGAAGCTGACCCGTTGCCTGAAGCATCGATGTCCATGAACTTGTAATCAACATCGACCATGGCGAAGAGGATGATGCTGAAGAAGCCCTTGTAGTTGAAATAAGTGGAGCCTGACTTTGCAGGCCACGTGCTTCCCATCTATGGCTCCAACGGTGTGGGGAAAGTTCCACCTCTGATACCACTGCTCGGCAACTTTCTTCCATCCTTCTTCAGTGGTGGGGCACTGGAGGATCTCCTCCAGGTATTCTTCGATGATGGCCTGCACCACTTCTCTGACCACAATGCTGATGGTGTTGTGTGGCACCCTCCAGCCATACTGCATGCTCCTCTAGGTGGTCCCTGAGGCCAGATGGCGCAGAGTCAGTGCCACCTTGATCCCAGGGTCCAGGCTGGGCCGGAAGTTGGTGTTTGCCTTGGTCAACCTGGGTTTCAGCCGCTGCACAACTTCATCAAACATGGCTGGAGGCATCCTCATGAAGTTCTGGAATGCACGAGTGTCTTCGTTCCTGAGCTCCACCATCAGCTTGTTGTACAGTCCGTACTCTGCTCTTCTCCCGATCCATCTTTGGACCCAGACACTTCTTGGCCGCCTCCTTTTCTTCCCGTAGTAGAGTTCACAGAGCCTGTAGATGGCTTCGCACTGTTGCAGAACGATGGTGGCTACCAAAAGGAGTGTGTGATGATCCATGGTGGACATGACTGGATGCTGTGGAAGAGCAAGATCCAGATGAAGACTGCAGAGGTCTGCACAGCTGGGCTGCTGGTCTGAAAGTGAGATCCAGGTGAGTTGCTCCCCTTTTTATAGGCAGTATAGGTTTTCCACTATGTGTCCCTTTGCATCCTCTAGTCATCCTCTAGACATCCTTTATATCCGAGATAGGTCCCCTCTGTGAACGTTTTTCCATTTTAAATGCTTTCTTTGTGTGCTGCATCCGCTTTCATCCTTTCTCCATCCGTGCTACTAACGCTGCATGTCCGTTCCACGTCCGTTCCGCTTCCTCCCTGCGTCCGTTTACCGCTGGAGCGGATCGAGTTGCGCGGATGCGCAGCAGATGCCTAGCGGATATAGCGGATGCGCAACGGATGCAGAACGGACGCATTGGATGCATTTTCTGCACAAAAGTTTTGAGCAGCTCAAAACTTTCTGAGCAGATGAAATGTCTATAGACGGATGCTGAACGGATAGAGAGGATGAAAAACGGAGGCAGTGAGTACAAAACGGATGCATCGCGTTAACCAACGGATGGCAAGTGTTTTTCTCCGTTTTACTTCCTCTTTCCATCCGTTGATGCAGTGTGACATGGGCAGCAAATCATCCCTTTAAAAACTTTTATTACATTTGTAATAAGTGAGTATATATGTTTTATTAGTTCAATGCAAATATATGCAATGCAAATGATTTTCTAAAGAAATCATTTGGAGTGTGATATGTGCATGTGTATGTAAGTCTCTGATCAATTTCTGAAGAACAAACCAGTTTGTTCACCTAAAAAAGAGGCTTCTGGACAATTAATGCTGATCCCAAGTCTTCATTCAGAAATTTGGCCATGTGCTCTTGGATAGGTTATCCCAACCAAGTACACTGCAATTTGCGTTAGAACTGTAGCTCCTGGAATTCCCAGCCAATCTGATTGTTCTAAGGCAGGGGTGTCAAAAACAAGGCCCACAGGCCGAATCTGGCCAGCAATGTGGTTCGATCTGGTCTTCTGGATCATCCTGGAAAATGTAAGGGATCAATCCATATCACTTCAGCCCAGTCTGTCCAATGCAGAGAGGAAACATCAGGCCAGCATGGCTTCGGCCCAGTCTACCCAATGCAAAGAGGAAACATATCTGCAGTTTGGGAAGTTGCATCAAGCTGTTCATATCCACCCAGTCGGCCACGCCGTCAATGAAATTGAGTTTGACACCCCTGTTCTAAGGTATATGGCTCGCTCCAATGTGGTCTTCGGCTCCATTTGCTGTATCTGATTCAGCAATGTACTCTACTTGCAATTTTCCCAGAAGGTCCTAGAAAAATGTCCTTGAGAGAATGCTATTCCCTGCCCATCCAGGCTTCTGTTGCTTGTTCGAACAGTACCACTTTTGCATTTTTCAATAGATTATTTCACCAACCAATCTCACTATTTCAGAAGACAAACATATTAAGAAATTGTGGCTGGCAAAAGTTTCAAGTGAGTTCTGAATTTGGTTGGAACCTTTCCTTGGAGTGCAATCAGTATATCATGAACAAAGAGAGGCTACAAGTACAAAGGGAGGAGAACTGCCACACCGCTTTTTTTAAAATCATGGTTTATAAACATTTCCTTGTGCATTTCAAGCACCTCTTGCCAATCCCTTGAGGCAACAGGCAAACTACTTACCCTCTACTGTGTATTGAACAGAGTTCATTTCTGGGATTGAAGTTGGGGCTATAATGACAGGGTACAGCATGTTCTTTAATCTCATTTCAATACCTGAAGAAAAAAAAATCCAAAGAGATCAGTGCAGAGGCAGCCAACCAGCAGTAGCAAATCTGCCAATGAAACAATAAAGTTCTTATATAAAAGACTTCCAGAACAGTGGATCTCATCTCAGCGAGATGAGATTCCTAAAGCAATATCCAGAGCCAGTTCCTGCATGTCTAACTTGCATTGACTTGTAATGAATGTATAAAGCCAAGAATTTTCCCTTCTGCTTCACACATTCCCAAGGGAGTATGGAGAAAATTGTTAATGGGTGACAAAAAGTGATTGAGAACTTATTTTGATTGTATATATCAAGGGTGTCAAACTCAAGGTCTGCGGGCTGCATCCAGCCCACAATGTGGCTGGATCTGGCCCATGAGGCCATCCTGGTCTACCCAATGTGAAGAGGAAAGATCGGACCAGCCTGAAACATGCCAGTAGTTTGGGGAGTGGTGTCAAACTAGCCATGCCCTCCTAGTTGGTCACACCTACCCAGTCAGCCACACCCAGCCAGCCCCCTGAGGTCAACCACAGCCCTGATGCAGCCCTCAAAGAAATTGAGTTTGACACCCCTGGTATATATTGTTTTGAGGCATTCCTATAGAGAAAAAAATGGTTCCAGCTATGGGATCACACAAGGATCCCACAAACATAAGAAGCTTGATGGATTATGAGAGGGCATTTAGTGTCCTTACACCCAGCATTCAATATCAAATTTCCCCAAAATTAGATGTAAAGCTACAAACTACAGTCATATTCACTAAATAAACTGCATTAACAAATCATACAATTTGTTAACTATTACAAACGATAGTGGTTGGATTCCTTTTACTAACCATTTTATGGCTTAATACACATGTTAACCCAGATTGTGAGCAACAGGAACACTAGTATTAATTTATTATAAATGGTATTATCTTTAAAACAGAATTCCTGTTTTAAAGGTGTATAAAATTGCAGCTTTAAGGGACTTTATTTGATATTATGAAAGAAGAAGTAAAATCTTGAGTGGTTAGCCAATTATATAGTGCTATGTTTATGTTTGTGTTGTTCAACAGAAAACAGAGTTGGTCTTCTTACCCACTTCTGTGTTCCCTACTACAAGCTTGGCATTGGGGTGCTGAGCTTTCAGAGAAACAAGTTCCTTGAGAGTTGATGGTTGCAACCACATCACTCGCTCGCCTTTGAAACACAGTTGCTCAACAGGGTTTTTCTGTGTCTATAGAGAAAAGGCCAGATTTAGCTTCATGTAAAAACATGGCATCACAAAGCAAGCAATCTCAATTTGGTATGATGGAGAAGAGAAGGGTTGCATTATAGCTGCAGCTACTATTTCCAGTGAGTGACAGGCTTCAGGCTTCTTTGCAATAAGAAGCAGCACAGGAGTCTTTCTATGATGTTAATAAATCTTCTCTCATTATCCAGTTGGGTATTTGTAAGTGGGAGGGGCAAGAGGTCTCCAAGATCTATCTGCCACAAAGCTTGAGGCAATGTAGCTTGAGAAATACTAGCTTTTGTTTATCAAAGTTCTTTGCCCCTGGTCTCTGGCACGGCTGCACCAAAGCCCTGTTGGTTGCACATGGGTAAGGCAGAACGAAAGGAAATTGGTTCCAGTGGATTATTCTTTATGGTGGTTAGAATGCAGAATTGCAGGCTTACTGTGCCTGGAGCTCAATTCTGACAGGGCCCAATTAAGCCTTCCAACCTTCCAAAGTCAATAAAATGAGGAGCCTGATTGTTGGGGGGCAATAGGCTGACATTGTAAATCACTCAATGTGTGCTGCAATAAATAATATCATATCTGTATATCACTATGGGGTATATATAAATCTCAATGCTATTGCTATTACTAAGCAAATAATTTCATAGCAGTTTGGGTTAAAGTTAGACATAGAAATAAATATACCATCTACATTTAATAATTAATTTCAAATTGTATATAAGTAAAATAATGATAGAACATTGCAACTTTATAAAATGAAAACTTTTCATTTGTAAAACAAAATTAAAACCATGTTTTGTTTTATTTGGATGGGAAAAATTATCTTAGCTTTGTGTAGTTCCCAAAATCTGAATTTTTAGACAACCATTCACATTTTTCATTCCATATTTGTTTTGGACAGATATATGGCAGTTCTGCCATGGAGTGAAGCCCTAAAATCACTGTAACACAATTTGCCCAACCTATTTTTGTCACCACAGAAACCTATCATGTCATGTTCTATGCTCTCCATTTCATGGAATCTCATAAAATAATACAATTGTTGTATTGGTTTTAAATCCACCGACTTTCTAATATAAGATTTAATCAGAAGACGTCATGAAATGAAATTTGAAATCAATTGTCCATTGCTTATCCACATATGGTTCTCTCATCTTCATACATGGACATTTTTTTTTATTTAAGGCAGCAGGAATCCTATTTATTTGTTTGTTTACTTACTTGCTTAGTTATTTCTGTGTTGCCATAATTAAAATGATTTTTGATTAATCATAAAGAAAAAAATACAGCATAAAACAAGTTCCATAAAAAAATAAAACAAATAATTACTGTAAAAGTACAAAGAAAATAAAAACATGGCAACATGAAATTGTGAGCAGAACCAAAGTCATGTTTGAATAAGGAAGTGTGTCTCAAACTCAGTAGCTCTGCTAAATAAGAAAGTGTTCCAGTTTGTGCACAAGAGAAAAAACAAGATAAGGCTAGAACTATGGGGAATTGTAATAAAGTGCTGCGATGTCAGAAACCGTGTAACTGCTTTTGCTAGATAGGGAGTTAGTATGAACCTTCTAAATATATGTGTCAATTTGAAAACAGAAAGAATGTGAGCCAAGCCCTCGTACAAGGGGGCGGACAATTAAGGTATAAAAATGCTGCCTGAATTTTGCTCTGTGTTCCTCCAATGCCTGAGGGAACCCGTCTCTGCAGACACGTGAATAAAACCTTGTTTTCCTTGGATCACCGAATCTTTTGGTGGTTTTTTATCTGCTTCCACCTCACAAAATCAAATTAGGGGAGACCCTCTGAACAACTCATTCTTTAAATGCCTTTAAAAGACCAGCAAAGACAGAGCCTTTATGGGCATACTGTAGATATATATTTTCTTGCTGCTTCCTTCTTCTAGGATTTTTTTCATTAATATTATTTTTACTTCCCAATATAATCTACAAATTCCAGGATTCCCCAGTGATCTCCTGAATACAACTTCCTTGTTTAAGCAAGATCAGGATGCCAAATGCCTGAATACAAAATTTCTGAATAATGGGACAAATTGCTTGTCTAAGGTGAATAGATAGCTTTGATACTAAAAGGAGACAGATATCTTTCATCAGTTCTTTCCTGGTCAGGACACAGGTACAATTCAACCCCTGTACAGGACACTATCATGTACTAATGTTCTGTGACATAACAAGCTACATTATCAGAGGAATTACAAATCTTTTTCAGCAGTCAACTGTTGCTTAATGCCTTAGGTCATTTGCACTGCAAACTGTTAGTGATAACATTTCCCATCATATCTGAGAATATTTGCTTTAAGATTAAACAGTGATGAATCAAGGACTCCCAATTTGCATATCATCGTTGACCCATTTCCTTCTTTTTTACATAACCAAACAATCTTTTTTCTTCCTCCTTCTCTCTCTCCACCTCTATATAGTTCCTAATTCACCACTGAAATGTGTCAAGGAAAAAAAAACTGATGACATAACATTTAAGTTAGCTCCAGACAATGTATCTAAGTTTAAAGTGGTACCTTCCAAATACGTTGACAGAGCCTCAGTTTATGGGTGAAAATCAACAATACCAAAATCTTCCATAAGGAAATTCAATTAGCTTGGCTAGGAAAAGAAAACTCACCAATAACTCAGGTGGGAATATAGGCTCCTGGGTAGGGTCTAAAGGCTGGAACTCAGATGCATTGAACAGAATTGTGGTAATCAGTCCCTGCAGAACAAAAGCAATGTATACATATCAGACAACCCAAGATCCAGCAGTTAATTATTTCAGAGATATTTCCTTACCTAAACAGAGAAACAGCATGATCAGGGGAAAAAGAAGTGGGAGTAGAAGCAGAGGTGGTATTCAGCAGGTTCTGACCAGTTCTGGAGAACCAGTAGCAGAAATTTTGAGTAGTTTGGGGAAATGACAAATACCACCTCTGACTGGCCCCACCCCCAACTATTCTCTGCTTTCCAAATCCCAGCTGATTGGCTGAGTCTTCTTTTGTTGCCCTACACAGGAGAACAGAGCTGGAAAGCAGGTTAATGGGGTGGGGTGGGGAGGGAATTGGGTATTTTGCAGTATCCTTCCCCCAGGAATGGGGAGGGAATGGGGATTTTACAGTATCCTTCCCCTGCCGTGCCCACCAAGCAACACCCACCAAGCCACGGCCACAGAACCGGAAGTTAAAAAAAAATTAACCCCGCCACTGAGTAGAAGTGACTTCTGACTTCTTACCAGCTTACACAGCTGACTGCCCTTTATCAGCCAATGGTGACACCAGCAAGGCTGAGACTGTTCTACCTGATCTCCAGTGGCTAAAAAGAGGAGTCAATCTACCTAGGTTCCAGAAGACTTGGCAGGGACCGGTCTACAAATTTCTGGATGGTGGTGCAGCAGTGCAGTACAAATTTGTGACAACAAATTTGCCAAACTTCACTGGTGTCATGGGGTCCCAGATTTTGGACACATTCAGTAAATTAAGCCATTTCAGGTACCTTGGTTCAAAATTTGTTGCCCCTATGATGCATTGTTTCACGTAATTAAAGATTACAAAAACGAAAGAGAGATACAAACTAGGACTAAGGAAAAATTTCCTTATAGTGAGTACAATTAACCTGTGGAATTCCCTGCCTTCTGAAGATGTACCCCATCACTGTTATTCTATGCTCTAAAGAGTTATAGTAGTATAAAATTAAACAATATTGTACTATTAAAAATTATTTTCATGTTATTTATTTCTGAATTTTTTAAAAAATTAGGAACAGTAAGAACCTTCAAGAAATAACAATATTTGTTCAGATACAACACGATCAAGTAATTCTTAAATCAGTTTCCCATTACCCAATGATTTCTAATTTGTTAAAGCTACAACTTGTAAAGTTCCCAAGCACACAAGCAAGTAATTGTACTGCTGTGTTTAAGAATTCTGGGAGTTTTAACTCTAATCCATCTTTAGAACATCCTGCTGGGATAATCCCTCCAACTGTTTGTTTCTACATAAGAAATTGCCAAGAGTAAATATCTATATCCAAAGGTTTCATAAACTTACCGAATTGCCTTCTTTTTCATTCATGCAACAGTCTAGGCCACTGACTTGTGTATCATTGCATCCCTGAACCTTTTAAAAGATAGTAAGACAAGATTTTTTAAAAATAGCAAATAGCTGACATACTAAAAAGAGGGAAATCAAAAAATTAATAATTCTTTTTTTAAAAAAAATTCCTTTTTTTTTATTTTAATCTGTGTTAAATTTTCTTTTTCATTTATTATTTCTTTGAATTCTTGCTCTTTCATACATATATATATATAGAAAGTACAATACAAAAGAGATTTTAATATTAAATAATTTATCTTAAGAATAAAATCTGCTACTAGTATATACAGGTTAATGCAAGTTGGAGCATGCTTTTTCATTTTTTCTTTTCTACTACTTAGTGTTCTTTTCAATACTTAACTTGGACTGAAAAAGCCAAATTAGGTAATGCTTGCCACACTGATATCCTAAATTATTACTAACATAGAATATTTTTTTCTTTATTTCCAATTTTCCAATACAAATAACAGAATGTCTGAAAATTGTAATTGTAAAATTTGCAATTATGTCTCTCTCTCTTTCTCTCTCTCACACACACACACACATCCCCCTGTACTGAAAAAACATAATGCATCAAGATTTATAGCATTACAATAAAAAGGAAAAAAGAACAAAACCATTTAATAATTAAATACAATATATAATATTGTCAAAATGCTTTTTCTTCATGCAGATAAAATTACATTTGCTATTCCTTTGATTTATGAAATATATGAGATAAATATAAAGCTATTTCAACTTTTAAACAACATGCAGTACATATACACATTTGTACTGAAAGGTCTCATTCACTTTGATGAAAGAGAATTTTTGTTGAAATTTTTAAATTTCTTTCAAAATGGAAGAGAATCTCATAAATTTTCTTATGGGTAGAATGTTCTTGCATGAAAGATGTTGAGGTAATTCCCCGTTAGGAGAATGAGTGCATACAGGGAGACGTATAGAGAGTAGTGTTGGAATAATACACACACAGTACACAGATACACTGTACAGTAAATGTAGGTTTTTCCTTCCAGAAAAGTTTAAGCAAAGTCCAAAATAAGCAATCCAAAGTCATTCACAAGTAAATCAGTCAGTTTTCAATCCAGGGATAATCCAGTAACAAATCCAGTATCAAAAACAGTTCAGTATTAGACTTACATTAAATCCAGTAATATCAGTCAATTAGGAAAAATGGAGGAATAGCAATACTTTCCAACAGAAGGAAAACAAAGATACACTCACACTCTCTTCTGAGACTCAGACTCAGACTAAAACAACCCAGGTTTCTGGCACCATCTTATGGCCATTTGAGAAACCACACCCAATTGCATGCTCTTGCATTCCCTTAAAGAGACAGTATTAAAATGTTTATCCTGGTTTATATATTTCTAACCCAAATACTTGTTAGGTGACTTATATTCCTAACATTCTCCCCTTTTGGGTAAGATAATATATACAACTTTACATTCTAAATCCATAATCTTCAAAGCTAGCCTTATGCTTTATAGAGCCTTGGGCCTTTGAAAATGATCTGCTATATTGTTTTCTGACAAACAGTATTCTAGCTTAATCATCTTACTTTGCACACATTGTCTCACATTTAAATATCTTAAATCTGTGTGTTTAGTTCTTGTTTTAACAGCAATATTTGAAGCCATCTGTATTGCTCATTGGTTATCTTCGTAAACAACAATAGGATCTAATTCCCATATCAATTAATAATTGCTTATACAAAACTAAATCTGTACATAATAAACATGAGAATTCAGCCTTCATTGTTGACAAACTTAGATGTTTCTTTCTAATAGATCTCCATCCAATCAATGTTTTTCCCAATAATAGCAGTACCTGATGTAGATTTTCAAGTATTTATATCTGCAGCAAAACTTGTATCAGCATATGCAATCAAATTCAGTTCATCTTTTGGCTCCAAATACAATGCATTGTTATTTTCAGATATCTTAACACACGTTTAGCAGCTTGCCAGTGCCTTTCAGTAGGCTCAGTATTAAATCTTACTAATTGTTTAACACTGTATGCAATATCTGGCCTTGACCAATTACTGAGATAAGATAAACTACCAATCAAGGACTGACAAATGTTCTTATCAAAAGCAGGAGTTTGAACATCACTATGACTTAACTCCTAGCTCATTGGTGTTTTAGCCATCTTACAAAGTTCCATTTTTAAACTTTTTAGTAATTGGTTAATTTTATATGCCTGTGAGATCTTGTATCCTCCCCGAGTTCTATCTATCTTTAAACCAAGATAATGTTTGATTTCTCCTGTTTTATCTGAAATTTCTTTTCCAATAGTGAAATTATCTCAATAGCTTCTTGTTCAGTTTTTGTGATTAATGCTATGTCATCAGTAAACAATAGCAACAATGAAATTATACCATTACTTTCTCTTTTAAACAAACATGGATCAGCCATACCAGCTACAAAGCCTATCTTAGTTAATTCTTTAACTATACATTGGTTCCACTCATATTCTGATTGCTTTAAACCATAAAGACTCTTTTCCAATTCCAGCAATCAGTTGTTTCATCATCTTTGATACCTAAAGGTTTCTTTAAATATATAGTGTGTTGCAACGATGCATGCAGATAAGCTGTCTCTACATCCAAATGATTTACAATGTATTTCTCCTTAGCTGCCCACACAAATGCTGCCCTTAATGTAGTGGCCTTCAGACTAGGTGCAAACACCTCATCATCGTCATTTGCTGTCTGATTGAATCCTTGTGCTACTAACCTGGCTTTATGGGTAACAGTCCCATCCACACCTGTCTTTAGTTTATATATACATTTACATCCAATGGCATGTTCATCTGGTGGTAACTTAACATTTTCATATACCTCCAGTCTTTTTAATGATTCCAGTTCCTTATCCATTGCTTTCTGCCAAGCAGCCTGATCCTTAGCAGGATACAGTTCTAGTTCACCATAATTACTCGGAGCTGTATTCACTTGGCATACAACACTAGCCTGATATCTATCAGGTGGTTGTGTTATTCGGGTTGAACGTCTTGGTAATACAGGGCTTGCTGATGGACTTTCCTGCGCTACCTGCTCCAGTTCTTCTACTTCTTCCTGTCCCTGTTCTCCTACTTCCTCCTGTGCTTCCTCTTTAATGGCTATTTGGGGTGTACTGACTTTATCCTTAGGAACTATTTGGGTGTCAATAATAATATCATTGCTGGATTCCTGTTCCAGTTTATCCCATCCAATGTGCTCAAGAAATTTTGCACTAGCACTACAATAAACATGAGCTGTGCCTTGATCCCAGAATCTAAATGATATATGGTTGGCCTCATAACCCACAAAAAATAATTTCTTAGCTCTATGTTGCTCTTTCAGTCTTACTTGTGAGGGAATATGCACCCATGCTGGAGCTCCAAATGTGTGTAGGTGACTTAAATTTGGTTTTCTGCCATGCCAATGAGTGAATGGCAATTCTCCAGTAGTTGTATTTACTACAATGTTCAAAACATGGTTACTACACATTATGGCTTCACTCCACAGTGTTTCAGGTAAACCTGAGTCAGATAATATAGTGCGAGCCATGGCTTGTAATGTTTGCCCTCTTCGTTCTATAAAGGAGTTATGTTGTGGTCTGTAAGGTGCAGAACATTTATGCTCAACACCAGACAATTTCAGCATAGTTTGGAATCTTTTGTGAACAAATTCAGTCCCATAATCAGTGACTAAAGTAATTACTTTACTTTTCATTTTTCTCTCAGCAAACCTTAGCCAATTAAAGAAATGTTGGAATGTTTCTGTTTTGTTTTTCATAAGATAGCAGAAACCATATGGTGAGTAATGGTCCATAATACTCAAAATATAACAGGCACCTCCTAAACTTGGTTTCTTAGGACCAATTATGTCAACAAAAACAACCTCTAAAAGTTCTTTGGTCTTAAACCCATTTAGTCTGTTTGCTGGAATAACCTTACTCTTTTCTTGACCACAAGCATTACAGTGTAAATACTTGGTACAGGGTTTCAATTGTACTCCCTCTGGCAATTCAACAGTTTGTTTGAGCATTTTGAAATTAATATGCCCTAGGCATCTATGTAATAAATGTATACATTCATCATGTGGCTTAACATTGTTATAAACTGAGTTAGCCATCTTCAACTGATCATCATGTATTACATATAAATCATTTTTTTAAGTAGCAGTAACGCTTTTACACTCTTTCTCTATTATACAGTTATCTCCCCTAAAGGTTACTACATTACCAAAATTAACTAAAGCCCTTACTGATAATAAATAAAATTTCAGTTTAGGTACATATAACAAAGTTAAATGTTCATTTATACAAGAACAATATCCAGTACCTTCACCTGATGTGTTAATCTTCCATCCATTTGCCAATGATACATGTTGTTTACTCGTGGACATCTTTACAAACCTGTTTCTATCTTTAGTAATGCATTGTGATGCTCCACTATCAACAATCCACAAATCATGGTTTACAGTTGAATTGCTAGGCATAGCTAAACTAATATTCTTCTTAGCCTTCTGGTGTTTGCCAATATTCTGTTGTTTTCCCTTCTTACGGAATTTAGCTATATGTCCCCTGACCCCACAAGAAAAACATTTCCTAACTATATAGGCAGTTGAAGATAAATCCTCTTCTTGTAGTTTTTTCTTCCTCAGTTGGTCTCTATCTTGCCATCTTCTTGCTTCTTCTAACAACCTTCCAGTTATGTCAGTCAATGTCAGTTTATCCCTGGTCAGGACTTCCAGTGAAGATACATAATCATCATAACTTTCATCCAATGAGGAAAGAATGATGTAAACTTGATGCAGCTCTGAAAATATCAGTTCTTTTTCATGTAGCTCTTGAAAAGTTCTTTTCATGAAGTTTAAATGAGCTAACATATCTCCACCTTTCAGAAGACATGCTCTAATCAGTTTACGTGTAAGATGTATGTGTGCACCTATACTGTCACGAACATAAATCCTCTTCAAATTCTCCCAACAATTAGCAGCAGACTCTTCTCCATGAATATGAACTAGCTACTGGTCACTCAGTGTTAATCCAATTATACAAAGAACTCATTCATTGTTCTGTTTAAAGTTACCAATCTTCTTGGCATCATCCTCATTTTCTGGATCCCAAGCACTTACATCTGGTGGGTCTTGAACTACATTCCATAAACCTTCTCTACGCAGAAGTAGACTGCATTTCATAGACCAGGAAACATAGTTTATTCCATCCAACCGGGTTATCAGTGATAGACTTGAAGTGACTTGTGCCATCTTTATCAGGATAGTAAACCAGAATTAAACAGTAAACATCTGTCTGTATATAGTACTGTGCATTCACACTAACTCTCAGTTATCTGAGCCTGGTATGGCCTGAGCCCATAACCAGTGTTGAGGTAATTCTCCGTTAGGAGAATGAGTGCATACAGGGAGACGTATAGAGAGTAGTGTTGGAATAATACACACACAGTACACAGATACACTGTACAGTAAATGTAGGTTTTTACTTCCAGAAAGGTTTAAGCAAAGTCCAAAATAAGCAATCCAAAGTCATTCACAAGTTAATCAGTCAGTTTTCAGTAATCCAGTAACAAAGTCCAGTGTCAAAAACAGTTCAGTATTAGACTTACATTAAATCCAGTAATATCAGTCAATTAGGAAAAATGGAGGAATAGCAATACTTTCCAACAGAAGGAAAACAAAGATACACTAACACTCTCTTCTGAGACTCAGACTCAGACTCAGACTAAAACAACCCAGGTTTCTGGCTCCATCTTATGGATGTTTGAGAAACCACACCCAATTGCATGCTCTTGCATTCCCTTAAAGAGACAGTATTAAAATGTTTATCCTGGTTTATATATTTCTAACCCAAATACCTGTTAGGTGACTTATATTCTTAACAAAAGATGAGATACAATAATCCCTTCCATGATCTGCAGTCTCTCTGACTTCACACATTGCATTAAATCCAAAGGAAGATCTCAAAGGATCTTCCCACTGGGGTTTTCCAGTTAAGCAATCCCACTATCACCAATAAGGGGAAGTCTTAGTGTTATTGGAGGTAATTGTAAAGTATTATTTATTAAGTATGCAGTGTTATGCATGTTCATCCAGTGGTAAATTTTATGATATATAGGACTTACATTAAAATTAAAAGGTAAAGGTTTCTCCTGTCTAGTCATGTCCAACTCTAGGGGCTGGGGGCAATGTTTATCTCCATTTCTTTGCCACAGGAGCCAGCATTAGTCGAAGACATTTCCATGGTCATGTGGCTCGCATAACTATACACCAAGGTGCATAGAAGGCTGTTATCTTCCCACTGAAATAGTACCTATTTATCTACTCACATCTGCATGCTTTCACACTGCTAGGTGGGCAGATGCTAAGATAAGAACTGGAGCTCACCCTGTCATGCGTTGCTTGGGGCTCAAACTTGAATTGTCAGCTTTCCACTGCATCCCCCTGACACTAAACTAGTTAGAACCTAATTGCCAGGGCTTTTAACCCTGTGATATGGCAAATCAAAATACATGAAAAGGTTCAGTAGTCACTCCTTGTTTCCAAATAATCCTGGAATTATAATTATGAGAACACTGAGAATCTTTAACAGAATCTCCAATATTCTCAACAGTTATATTTCTGTTTATTTTGTGGAGGAGGGAGATGTGGCTTTTAAATTGTTTTTTTTAATAAATTCATTATGTCAAGGGTGATAAATAATCCAGTTACAAGAAACTACTTAACATTAAAGCAAATATTATTTATTAATTACATATTATTTAATAATATTAAATATATTAAATATTATTTTATTTCCTTCAGAAATACTAAGTTGAAAGGCATCCAACTGCCGTTTATACCATTTACCGCATTTTTTTCTTTTCCAGCCATACAGCAACCTTTTCTGTTTACTAGTTTTCCACAGCATCCTTCTTCCTAAAATAGAAATTGGAAGAGATAGAAATATGTCTAAATAAACTACAGAGCACATATGAAAGAACTTGAAAATATTTGAAGAGTTGTGCTGGATCGGATTCAAGTGTCATGGATAAAAGATAGGGTTTGGGCTGAAGACACTGAGCTTTAAGTCCCCATTCTACCATAGAATCACTTTGAACCAATTATTGTCTCTCACCCTAATGTAAGGTAAGAATTAAATCAGGAGAGATACCAGTGTAAGTTATCCTGAGTTCTCAGAGAAAAGGTAGGCTGTTAAGGCAATAACAACAATAACAACAAATCAACAATCCACTCCCGTGGTAAATAGTTATTGATTTATTTTGTACCTGGTTTTTTATTGTACAAGAAATCAAATCAGCTTACACCAATAAAAGCAATATTAAACCAATGCAAATAAAATATGAAAAATTAAAATTGAGAGCCAGTTTGTCTAGTGGTCAAGGTGTTGGCCTAGAAACCAGGAGACAGTGAATTCTAGTCCCATCTTAAACATGAAAGCCAGATGGGTGATTTTCTAGTCCCATCTTAAACATGAAAGCCAGATGGGTGATTTGGGGTCAGTCGCTCTCTCTCACTCCAATTCATCTCCTCAAGGAAAGCACTTCATAGGTTGGGAGCCACACAGAAGACCCTCCACCATGTATCAGCAAGCTGGGGCATCTTCAAAAATGTCTCTCCTGGTAGGTAGGTTGATACTTGGGAACGTAGTCCCTCAAATCGTCAAGCCCTAACCAATATTTAACTTGTGCCCCACAAGTTGTGCCACTACACAGGCAAGTAGCAATTATTGTAGATTATTCTACATGGGCAGGTGATCCCCATACTTTCCATCAGTTAGCCGTTAGGAAGCAGTTGTGATTTCTGAACATTCTTGAGGGGTAACCCCTCATAGAGTGCAAAGCAGTAGCCACAATAAGTTGAAAGGAAGATGTGAAGAACTGTCACTATATTGCAGAAAGAATTGCAGTTTATGTACTGTCTATAGTTGTGCAAGCATGTGCCTCACCACAAATCTACCATCTATAAATCTAATTACAAATAAATGACAAGGACAATTCCCTAAAGTATAGTGCCACCCCAGGCTTTACTGCAACCCCCAAATGCACTTTGTTTGTTTTTTGGTAACAGGGTTACTGTCTTGCCTGAGTATAATTTTAGCATGTTCTCTCATTTACCCATTTTTCCAATGGGGTTCCAGAATGTTCCAGAATATTTTCTTGGAATCGGATGATAATAAGAAACAAAATTGGGTATCATTGGCCTCTAAAACTCATACCTCAGTGATTCTATGGAGACAACATAGGGAACAACATTGAAATTGAAAACCAGCCCAGTAGGAGATAGTGGCAAATTACTTCAGTACTATTGTCAGGTAAGCTACATCGACATGTCTGTGAAGTAATCAGAACTTTAGCTGGAGTTAAAGCAGATTGCATCTTCACGTTCACTTGGAAAAGTCAGTCTGATTCCATCACCAAGACATTTTATCTTTAGACCCTCACCTTTGCAAATGTTCTGTACCCCTCCAGGATGGGTCTGTATCCTGTACAGCGGCAGAGATTTCCTATGTTACCAAATCAAGTTGAAAAAGTTAACAGGCATGTAGAACATAATAGAAAGAGGGTTATTTTAGTTTTTGCTTTTCATCAACCATGGAAATTCATTTTTTTTCTTCCAAGAAAGAAAACTGGAAATAGAGAAAAGAATAATTGTCTCTGGGGCTTTGATAATTTTGGAAAACAGAATTCCAGTGTCAAAAGACACGACAACAAATTCACCGAGTCATGAGAGGTCAACCGAATCATTTTCAAATGTATTTCTTACTTTATTCCATGATGAAAAGTAATTGTGCCAATAAGGATGGGAGTTGTGGTCTACTGTGTCTGGCAATCTTACCTTGAAAAGCATCTTCAATCTCTTCCATTTTAGGCTGAGGATGATTACGAAGCAATGTATACATGGACATGACAATCCCAGGAGTGCAGAAACCACACTGTGATCCATGGCTTTTGGCTATTCTCTCCTAGAAGAAGAATTGGTTCATACAATATGCCATCAACTTACTTTTAGTGACAGGTGTGAAAACACCGAGTGTCTGGTCTGGGTCATACATCACATTATATATAACTAGTAGGTCTTTGAGTATTGTGTAGTATATAAACTGCCAATTGTTCATACAATGAACTATAACTTAATTTAATCTGTGAACCTACATATTTGTTAACACATAATCACATCTCCCCAGTTCACCTGTACAGGGTGCAGCCTTGTCTTTGTGCTTCCGATGCCTTCAACAGTGGTTACAGCTACATGGTGTAGAGCGCAGATAGGGAATAAACATGCATTTGCAGAATAATGTCTGGAGAAATGAATTAAGGAAGTTGCTTGTTTTTCAAAATCTTCATTTTCCTAAAGAAGTACAATAAAATAAATGAAAGCCAGTGTTCAGGATTAGGCAGTCTCATACCAGAACTGGAACAGAGGTAGATACATAGGTATCATCCCAAAGTTTTGTAAGACGATGCCTTTCCATTGGTTATGCTGATGAAAGTTGAAATTGTAGGAAAACATTGGCCAAAAGATGTAGCTTCTGATTACCAGCACCATTACTGGATAAAGATGTAGAAAGTAAATGGGAAGGAGAATAACCTGACATCAAAACAACGATATTATCATTCCTTCAGAAGATCATAGTTCACTGTAATTCACTGAAATCTGGCAAATATTAATCTAAGAGACCAGAGTTGAAAACTAAAGTGATTTTAATAAATGCCATTGGACACAACTTCGCAACTAACAACAATCTAATGCTTCAGTAGTACTAAAATATTAGCAGAATTATTAGACAAATTTTGAATGTTGAAACTTTAAATTCTATGGAACTTCAGGATTTATGGAATCACAAAACCATAAGGCTGGAAGGGACCCTGTAAATCTTCTAATCCAAGCTGAAATGTAATGGATTAGAAATGTTGGGGAAAGTTAGTCCGACTAATAATTATCCCAAAGGTGCTTTTTTCAGGAGGCAATTTGACTTTCTTGTTTTTCTTTGAAGATGTTTCACTTCTCATCCAAGAAGCTTCTTCAGCTCTGACTGGATAGTGGAGAATGGAAAGATTTATATTCCTTTGCATTGTTTGCATTGTTTTAGAGAGTCATTGAGGCCACTTGGAGGCTTATGACCTGGATAACTGAAAATCTCCATAGACGCCTACTAATAATCCATACAATTATGGCACGGTATTATATTCACATAGCTCTTACACATATCTGTACAGGGAGCAGATTTTGCAAAATATTTACTATTTCTTGTGTGCAATCTTTTCTTGACCTGCAAAGGAATTTCAAGAGAGACAGATTGTTTCTGATAAGCACCTATTCCCAGATATCCAGCGTCTGCCCTGTCTATCACAAATTCTGCACACCCAAATTCAAAACCTCTTCCATCTTAGTGAATGGGGTAGAAAGGATACATGATTTTTTTTCGGGAGTTGTCAACCTTGGAAATCATGACTGTGCAAGCACCACAGCCTCCTTCTCCACAGCCCAGCTTGGTTCCACACAAGCCCACTAAGAGGGTAGAGCTTAAGGAAAATGTACCAACATGGCTGTCTGCATACAGTCCTTTATCATTGAAAGTCTTTGGTCCTGTTAATAAGCTTGCATTACGGTTCATAAGAGCAGGCTAAAAAAATCTGTCTTTTTTTTTTTTTTTTTAAAGAAAAGCTATCTGGGTTTATTCTACATGTATTCCCTGATGGGAAAACTGATTTTCATGTAAAGGATTTAATCAATTGATTTAAAAAATACACAATTATTGAACAAGAATATACACTCGTGAAATATGTTCACACAATATGCTTAACTTGATTGCCAGATTCAGAGAATATATCAAATCATAAACTAACCAAAATCATCAAGGCACAAATAAACTAACCAAAATCACCAAGGCACAAAAGCTAATAAAGATTAAGACAAATAATATATTTTAAAATTTTTAATATTATCATATTTAGAAACTACTCATCTCTCTCACAGGGGCACCTTGGCTGGTATTTTTTGCAAGTCATGTAATAACCACAGCCTCTAATTATTATCTTATTTGGTTTGTATGTCAAGAAGCACAGCCAATAATGGCACATGACCTTCTCTTTTCAGTTCTTCAAGCAAGTTTTTAAGTCAAATTAGTTCAAAGCTGCTTTTTGCTGATCAGTGTTTTTTGTTGATGGCTTTCTGATAATTTATGCTAATTTAATATGTTGAGTATAAAACTGCATACAAAGCTTGAAGTCTCATAATATGCCTCTTTTATGGTTTTGTGATTAATATGTCCAACTTCAAGTAT
>BLBF01000018.1:32925726-32943893 GCA_015471245.1 Laticauda colubrina
ACACAAAACAGACAGAAGAAACCAGAAACACCAATCAATCAAACTCCAAGTCCAATGAATACAGATCCAGGCTCCCAACCAATCAGAATGGACCAGCCTCAAATTTGAAACCAGGAACTAACTCTATACAGAAGCCTGATGATGGCAGATGAGATTCTGCTGAAACGTTGCTACAACTTTAACAGAACTACAATGACGTGGGATAATACCCGAAGGAAGCTAAACAGCACATATATATTCTTAATATATACAATTTTATCCTTTTTTAATTGCTGAAGAAGATCAGCTGGTGAAAAAGTAATAATTGATTTACATGCACTAGATATATTTTTTGTTCTACATATATGACTAAAAAAAAATCAGATTAGGCATTAATTTTCCAGCACAGAAGTCAAGGAATGTGTATTTCGAGTAAAATATATGATGTTCCACTTGAAAACATTCTTAATGTAATTATACTAAGCAATCATTTATTCATGGTAACACTACTCAACTTTTTATGAAAAACAAATAAACTGGACCCTTGCAGATGAACTTTCTCCAATAGTTTGCTCTTCTTTCCTGGTCCCTCTTTCAGCATCTAAGATTAACTACGATGTAAGCATTAATATGCTAGTTATTTTAAACAAGAGAGAAAGCTTAGACTTAACCCAACCAGTGAATTAATCCCCCTAAATTAGCTACCTTATCCCTTTCCATTTCCTGAATTTCTGATATCCAAATTGAACTCCCTGGTTCATTTACTGCAGGAAAGAAGCATTGAATCATGACCTACAACAGAAAACAGATCCCAGCAATGGCCACATTCTTTAACATTCTTGCCAATGATTTATTTGGGTTCGCTCAATCCAGATTTCTAAGCTCCAAAACCACATTTATTGCCTAAGCCAGATTTGTGCAACTTAAATGTAGTTGTTAGTTTGTGGTTGGACATCAGGTGACCACAACTAGATTTAATTCATGAGAAAAAGGAAGGTAAAGACATCTTTGCAGCACCTGGCATTTTGTTTGGCAGTTTATTGAAGCCTTATTACGTTATTCGGGAAATTTATTTTAGCAAAAGGTGTATGCCTGCCACTCCTAAGGAAAACTATTGTTGTCAGGCAACAGATACTGGAGGAAGAGCAGTCATCCTTCATATCCTCCAGTAATGGCCAGCTGTAACCAACAGTTATTGCAACTGGTGATAACTGAGGCTGTGTAGAAGAACTTAGGACTTGATAATAAGGGATCAGCAGATAAGTAGGAGGTAAGAGGGATTGAGGAGTTGATGGGGCATTGCTTGTGCATTTTGAAATCAGCCATGCTATCTTCCAGGTTAGGCACTGATTTTCCAACATAGGAATCAATGAAAGTAGAAGTAGCCCAGCTTCTTTTGTATTATTCCAATGCAAGACAGAAGATGAAAGTTATCTATCTCACACAGAGATTTTACTATCAGTTATGAATGTGTTTTCATTCAGTTTAATTCTGGCAAAACTAGAAATATTGGGAAGAACAGAACCAGCAGGCATGAAATCCTCAGAAATCTTTAAACGTGGACAACTTCCAGTTTGCAAGGCGCGGTGGTGGCAGGAATCCACGATCATGTGCAGTTTCTGCTGCGCTCACTGCTGGAGTGCCCCAAGCCAACCGGCTTCGGGGCTATAGCTACCCCATAGAGGTAGATGAAGACAGGGGAGACCTAGCAGGAGTCGGGTGGAATCGCACCCCCCTCCTCAGCTAGCTTAACTCCCTTTTCTGAAAGCGGCAGAGCAGCGGTCAGAAATGGCCACCACAAAGAAGCTTTCATCCGGAAAAGAATGTGCAGGAGGAAGCTGAGAAGTGAAAGTTTTGGCTGATCGGGATGAGAAGCAACATCCAAGATATCCTGGAATTTAAATTTTGGAAAAAGATACATCGCTCCCTAAGAAGGTCTGGAAGCAGCGAATGAAAGTGAAAAGGGAAAGCTTGCTTTTTCTCACTTTCCTTCCTTACGGTGAAAGCAGATGAATGAGAAATTGGAAAAACCTGCTTTGACATCAGCAGGTAATCAAACTGGAAAATTAAAGCCAAGGGGACAATAAAGATTTCTGAACACTGGAAAAAAACTTTTTTAAGCTGTAAGTGGGAAGGGAAAGGATAAGAATTAAGATTAAGCTATGGCTGGAGGAGATTGCTTGGAATTTAAATTTAAAAGACTAGAACAAAATCATAACAAGACTTCTAAAAAATACATTTTAACTGGAACTTTGTAGCTAAATTACAACCCCAGGAAGAGAAAGTGAAAAAAGAAGAAGAAAATGTTAAATGAAATAGACTGTGTGTATTTGGATTGCTTGGTGACTTTGGAACTTTTGGAAATTCTTATTTGAATGATTAAAATCATTTGTGTTGTTTAAAAAAAATTTTTACAATGGCATTACTTGTGGATGAACTGAAAATTGAATTTATAAAATATAAAGAAGAGGAACAAGAAGGGAAGGGCTCTTTTGGCTCCATTTTTCATTTTTAGAAATAGCAATTTCTACGTATGAGAAGCTACAAGAACAAGAAGATTGGGATGAAAAAGAAGCCATCTTTAATGAACGAGCAACTTTATCTGGGGAAGAAAGGGTAAAGGGGGGAAAGAGAATGGAGAATTTAAGACATAAAAAAACAACCAAAAAAGGGGAAAATAAGGTGAAAAGTGGACACAACGTCAGAAAGAAACAGAAAAGAGGAATACAGAAGAGGGTGGAGATTAAGAGGCAAGGGGATAAAAAGGGTAGAGTGGAGACGCAAGGGAGGAAAGAAGGGAAGAGAAGCTACAAAGGTTTGAAACAAGATGTAAAGAAACAGGATTTATTTAGAGACAATGGGTAAAAATATAACTGAAAAAGAGATTCTGCAAAGGTATATAAGACTGTATTGTTGTATTTGTATTTGAAATAATGTTAGAAAATTGGAACAACATATGATTATAAAATGGGATAAAACATTTAATGTAATTTAGCAATTTTTTTAAATAAAATAAATGAAATCAAATATGAGAGAATTGAACTAAAAAGGAATGGGAATATTGTCATTACATAATATTTTAAAATATAAGTGAAATGGGGAGGAAGTAACTAAGCAAAATCTATAAGTGTTCCCATAGAAGCATGATACTTATTTGGAAAGGAATGTGGAAAATGTTTAAGACTTAAATGAATATCAATTTTAATGAAATAATTTCAATTGCTATGGATTGTTGTTTTAATTATATTATATATATTTTTAAAAAATCCTATTTTAAAATATTGAGTGTAGCTTTAGAATGTACTACGCAGAATCCGAATGAAAATTATGTATTATTTTAAGTGTTAAACTTAGGGGAAAGATATAAAGGCGTCATACTCCAATCAGTTATTACCGAAGAAATTTTGTGTTAATGAAAAAAATAATAGACAGCTGAAACAGGACAAAGGATATAAGTATAATGATTTAAATTGAGATGAAATAAATAAAATAGAATTAAGAGAGTGAAAAGAGGGGAGAAGCTATATAGAAAATGTAAAATGGTAAATGAGATATGGAATGCTATATAAAAGTAAGCATGAACTTGAATTTATGTCTGTACAAAAAGATGTAACCCGGGATCAAACTACTTTCCAAAAAGATGTTTTATGTTCTTTGTGTTTTGTTTGTATATGTTTGTTTTTTAAAAATTAATAAAATTCTTTCCAAAAAAAAAAAGAAAGAAATATTTAAACGTATTCTGCTGTACTCTGGTCCGCTCCTGAATCTTAGGCCACCTGGAAATATATGGACTATTTTAAATTCCATGCAGTGCATAATTCTTGAGCTCAGATACGTTTCCTTCTAAGGTAGGTCAGCAAAGTAGTTTCTGGATCCACATTCTTTTCCACTATCTAAAAAGAAAAAAGAAAAATAGTTTCTTAAAACATATTTAACTGTAAGTACATATGTATGCTGCAGCTAACAAACAAACTGATATCCATATCAGCCTCTGATTACATTGTAGAAGTCAGAACATTCTACCATTTGTGAGTGAATTTCACAAACCACCCAGTCTCTTTGATTAAGTACCATTTCTTAAAAGAAATATTCCTGCCCTTGAATCACATAGCATTTATAATATACAACTGCAGATGACAATGATTTTTGGAGGTAATCAGGTTCAGGCCTGATCAATATTGTATAGGAGACATCAACATGTTGCAAGGCAATAGAAAGTCAAAACAAATTGTGGAAAATGACAAAAATAAATCAATTCTGCATTATTGCCAAGCAAACATTTTGGATGTGTTTAAGCAGTCATAAGGAGTTAAGCTCAGTTCAAGGTATATTTACTTTTGCCATGGCATTCAAACAGATTTTGGTGCCTTTTATCATTCATTTTTTAAAAGATTTCTTATATATTTCCTTGTTTTGATTTAGGTGTTAATAGTCTTACTGTTTAGCAGAAATAATAATTTCAGCTTAAATAAATGGGCAATATTTTTAAATTGTAGAATAAAAATCAACTAAGTTTTACCAAAAAAAAAAAAACCCTTGTACTAAATACCTCTGTCATGTACTGAGTGCTAGAAGTAACTCTAGAAATCACAAATTAGGTGTACTTTGTCTCCATGGTCCAGTGTAGTGTACTAGTTGCTCTATGTACAAAAGCATAGTTTTCAGTCACGAGCATGCAAAGTGTACCAAGATCTGGATGGCACTATCTGTTCTGCTAACATTAACATAATTTCCTTCCTAATTGCAGTACAAGACTGAAAGACACCAAGTCAGGTTGTTTACTCTTCAAAGTAGATTTTATAGCACAGTTACACTGAACTCCTAGTAGCTTATCTTGCCACTCCATTCTTGCTCTACCTTTAAGCCAGATTTTTAATTGAATTCTTTATCAGCATTTCTCCATAATAGTACTTCTTGTTGATTCCTGATTTCTTTCAATGTCTTTCTCTGGAAACTTTTCTATAAGCTATTAAATATCTACAGTGCCTAATACTGCATAACATACAAACATTATCAGTAGTTAATCATCTTATAGTTCAATAGATTGTATGAACCCAGACAGATGAATAACCATTGCACACTCATGGTTAAATGAACTCCTTTTCAAGGTTGGCACAGCAGTAAATTAAAATACAAATGAACTCCAAAAGTTGGATATAATAGGTTAAAATGTGAACTATAATTAGGCCATTTGAGCAGTTTCTAGGTGCTGGGCCCCTGTTGCTACTCACTAAACATGCAGTTTTTCTACCTTAGTTTCTTTAAGTGATATGTGGAGGATGAGATTTTGAGCAGGAGAAAATTTTGACCTTCTGAACATAGCCAACTTAGTTTTAATTATTAACAATAAAGTTTATTTCTATCTTTTCAGGCTAGAATCAATTACATAACTGCTTTTCAGTTGAAAACTTTGATCCCAGGGTCAAAAAACCAAAAATTTAAGCCTGCTTCTCTTCCTGACAAGATACTGAATTACTTTTGTTATTAACAGTTTATGTGCTGAGTAGAAGGTCACTGTGTGCTTTAAGTTGTGATGGTGATGATGCACACAAACTAAACATTTGTTAACATTCATTTTGCCTGGACTTGCAAGAATTTTAGGATAGATAAATGCAAATTTCTTGGTATAATTTGGTTTACTGCCATAAAATGTGGCAATTAGTTCAGGAAGCTTTTTTAAAGGAGATTGAGGAAATTGATACTGTCTTTACAAAACCATAATATTTTGTAGCAGTGTGCTCTTCAATAATAATTGCTGGAGAGGTAAGCACAGTCTGTGGAAGCAGAATGCTGGATTACATAAACCTTTGTGTTGATCCAGTAAGACTCAGTATAATACATGTTAAACAACAAGATCATAATTTCAAATTCTATTTCCTCCTGCATGTTATTTGTTATGTTTTTACAGGAACTACTTGTCACGTAAGGATTGAATCAGGACTAAGCTACATTCCTAAAAAAACAAAAAACAAACCCCTTGTTGCTACTGCCATTGATTTAATGAGCGATCAATTTGCCATCATGACTATCAGGTGGAAGAAAAAGTTTTGCCCCAATCCCCTCAACTTTCCCAATCTAGTATCTTCCACATAATTTCTAGCCAGCTTCTATAGACCACCTGTTTTGGGAAAGCTGATTTATTACATATGTACTCAAACAAAGTCAAGCCATTCCTGTAATACAGGGATCTTCAAACTTGACAGCTTTATGACTTGTGGACTTCAGCTCCCAGAATTCCTCCTCCAGTCATGGTAGTTCAGGAATTCTGGGAGTTGAAGTCCACAAGTCTTAAACTTGCTAATTTGAAGACCCTTGATGTAATACATCATTGGGACATTAAGCGTATAAGGAGTGGTAAAATAAATGCATATGGTCCTCTTTTAACTGCAGTAGCTATTTTTCTTTTTATATCCCTTTATTACAAAATCAATACTAATCAAAAATTTCCAGTCAAATATAAGTGACATTATAGTCATGCTATAATGAAATGGAAAAATAGTATGATTTTGATTGTTGGTTTGAGAAGTTAGATTGATTAATGAACTTCAAATGATAATCAGATAACTAAATATAGGTAGTCCTCAACTTATGACCACAATTGAGACCAAAACTTCTGTTGTTAAGCAAGACAGTTGTTAAATTAATTTTTCCCGTTTTACAACTTTTCTGGCCACATTTGTTAAGTGAATCAGTGCAGTTGTTAAGCCAGTAATACAATTGCTAACTGAATTCATTGACTTTCTCCATTGACTTTCCTTGTCAGGTTACAAAAGGTAACCACATTATCCTAGGACACACTGCAACCATCATAAATATCAAGCAATTGTCAAATGTCTGAATTCTGATCACGTGACTTTGGGGATGCTGCAAAAGATGTAAGTTTGAAAACACAGTCCAAAGTCACCTTTTTCAGTACTGTTCAGTCACTAAATGAATTGTTGTAAGTGTAAGGACTACCTGTATTGTTTTTGGCTTGTTTTTTTTACATCATGTCAGATCCTCCTATCACTTATCATGGTGGCCTTGAAGTCAAACTATACCTGTGTCATGTCTCCAAGGCATGCTGGAGCCATGACACCACGCATTGTGTCATGTCAGACTATGCTATTGAGGGGGGAAGTCCTGTTGGATGGATGCAGTAACGCTCACCAGATGGTGGATAAATTCATTAAGTTGTTAACTGCTGTATAAACTGTTGTATAAACTGTTGTGTAAACTGTTGTGTAAACTGTTGTGTAAACTGTTGTATAAAGCTCTGGCTGCGAGTTGCCCCAGAGCTGACTTTAATTCCTTTTGGTTACTCGTTGTTACCTGAATCCAGAGCATTGTATGGACGAATAAAGACTCATTTGATCATTACCTTGAGACCTTTGTTTCCCTTCCTGTCAGGAATTCAGCGAAACAGTTGAGAACCTGTTATTTACAATATGAGGCTGCCAAAAATAGAGACAAGGTAACCTTTCCCATCAACTGCAATATATTGTGTTCTGGTCAATTCATTCTCAAGAGTTTGCTGAAATGCTCCATCTCTACTTTGTGCCTCTTCATCATCTTTCTGTTTTTGAAGGATCTGAAGAAACTTGCACTACAAAGCCTATTTACGTCAAGGTGACTATCACAGAAACTTGCACTACAAAGCCTATTTACGTCAAGGTGACTATCACAGAACTCATGCATCTTTTACTTACAGCCTGGACTCATTTTATGAAACAAGTAATCCAAACTATCTCCCAACCTTTTCTTGAGCTTGAGCTGCTAAACCAATACTGGCACCATTTCAGAGGATTTTTGACTCATGAAAGAGACACAACTGATACCATATGGGGGGGGGGGAGGATTTGCAAGGGTTTCAGTTAATGTTTAATTCTGTGAAAGGCTGGAACAAACGCTTTTGCACATTTTGTATCATGAGTCGTTAACCTGTCTGTCACCTAATATATTCAGTGTGGTTTTCAATTGGCCACCCTCTAAAGAAGATGTACATTGTGAATGCTGCCAGAATTGTTTACATGAAGACAAGGGCTCTAGAATCATCTAGATGAGTGGCATGCTTGTAACTATCAATATATTGCCTATTCTGCTTGATCTGGTAGCAGCTCTTGAAGAATTCAAAATGGGGAGGAGGAACTTTTCCAGATGTCTGGTAAGCTTTTTTAGTTATAGATCTATGGGCTGAGCAGATCTTTCCTACATGCAAAGGATACTGTCTTCCGAGCAATGATCTATTAGGACAGGACAAAAAGATGTAGGAACAGGACTACACTTTTCTCTTTATTTCAAGAAGCTCATAGTTAGAAAAAGACAAGGGAAAAGAAAAGACCTCTGTTGGGATAAATGCTACAGAGATTTAAAGAAGCTGTGGTGATTGTGTCATTCTACTCTCCGGTTTAATTAAGCATGAGCAAAAACAATATCCTCCTCTGACTACAGATTAATTCAGTTACAAATCGCAGTGTTTTCAAGGAAGTAAGAACAGTGAATTTGTGTGCATTGTTGATACAACCTACATAATCCCCATCCTGACTGTGTGCCCCATTCATTACCTCTGTATGGTAGACTTATGGTAGAGCAATTGCTATCTGTATCTTTTTTTAAAGGAAGCACCAGTCAGATGCTCAGCCATAAAAGCAGAATTTGATCATATTATATGAGATTAATCGAATTCTAAGCTATTTATAAGGGTGTGAAAAGGGAGCTTTTAACTTTGTTTCAATTCATGAACTACGTCCTGGCAGCCAGAGCAAATTCTATGCAGAATCTGGCAGTAAAAATTTTCTGAAGCAAACCAGGGCATTGCAATACAGTATATTTTTCTCTAAAATTCATCAGGAATGGAATAATCTACCTGTTTCTCCAGCTGCATCCTGGAGCCCATCTGTTATTGGTGATCACTAACTTTTAATCTCACTGTCAAACAGAAAAATAGGGCTCTGGCAGGGAGAATAGGGCTTACTTTTATGATGCAGTTCATCTTGGATATTAATATGATAACTAAAAAGCAACCAAAAACAGGGTCAGGAAAACCTGAAGGCAACCAAGAAATATGTATGTTGTTTATTTGATTGCATACTTTACTATGTAGCATATGAGATTGCATTAATTGTCTTACTTTGGCAGTTTTAATTTAGCTTTGTTAGGGTTTATTGAGCATTTGCTCAGCACTAACTTGCAAATGACATTTTTATAAAAGTGATGTTCCCTGACTTAAGTAAAATCTTTATCAATGCAAAAATGAAACAGAAACAGCCTGAAAAGTACTATGCTTTTTTCCTCCCCTTTGATTTAAAAAAACATTGGATCCATTAAAAAGTTTAATTTGTTTTCTAACACAAGCATTTCCAATTGCCATAATGACTATGGCATTATGCTATTCTTTATTAAAAGGAGCCTCTGTGGTGCAGTGGTTAGAGTGCAATTCTGCAAGCTACCTCTGCAGCCAGCAGCCTACAATTTGACAGATCCCACAAGGCTCAAGGTTAATTCAGCTTTCCATCCTTTCGAGATGGGTGAAATGAGGACCTAAATTGTTGGGGGCAATATGCTGATTCTGTAAACTGCTTAGAGGGGACTGTAAAGCACTATAAAGTGCTATACAAGTCTAAGTGCTATTGCTATTCATCAGCTATCATTGTTTCTTCATTCCTCTGTCATTTATTGAATAGGTCAGTAAATATCTAAAAGACATGTCTTAAATCCAGTATTAAATCCAATCTTTGAGCAATGCTTTTGTCATCTGCTAAAGAGGGAAAAGAGCCATGGGAATAATCCATGAACTAAGATGCAAGAAGAAATGTTATAAGAAACACAGGTTCTTTCCTACCTTCTTGCCATTTACAAAGAAGACCAGTTCATTCTTTTCTGGGACCATTTTGCGCTTCTTCTGAATGGAAAATAGGAATAAGTTCTTGGATTACACTGTCTAAAGTTGCCCAACACAGCTGCAGCCTCAGTCCCAGAGATATCAAAACAGGCAATATGAGGCTTTCTTGGGAATCTTTCATCTTATATTGCAACACTGGAAGAGTCCAAGTTATAAAAGAACCACCCAGAGGCGTGTCAGCTACACTTGGCTGGGATTTCATGCTCTAAAGGAAAAACAGAAAAAAAGTAGTCTCCACCCCTTTCTGTGCCATGAAATTCGATGCAATCTTCTATAGATCAGGCAGCCAAACCTTGGCAGGAGAACAAGATTTGCTCAAAATTAATTTCTCTTATATGTTCTTCCACTTGTGACATATGTCTACCATAACTGATTCTAGAAGTGCAGCTCTTCAACTATTTGACCCAATTCCCTCCTTTCCCAGTCTCGAATCATGTCCTTACCTCCATTAAAAAGAGCCCAGACTATTATTTCACAAGCTGCAGCTCAGACTGGATTCTTGACACACAAACAAGCAATTGCAAATTGCTCCATTTGATATGCTCAGATTATCCATTGGAGGTAATTAATGCCAGTTTAAACCAATGTGTCACATCATAACTAACAATAACTTTGTTAGTTTTTCTCAACTTTTGCTTTTAAAAAGCTGTCTGAACCTAAGGAATCTGTGCTTATAAACTATATAATTAGACTGTAACTTAAAACACAAATTAGATATATTCATCCAATTGATTTTGTAATTCTCAAATCCTTGTAATTACAATATGTTAGTTAAAACAAGTGAATGCATTCCTCTTGGGCAATTATGCTTCTGCAGGGTAGGGTTCGGCTCTGTCATCGGGACTCAAGATTTAGTCTTCTGAACTTTTGGACTCACGCTAGAGCCCATCCTCAGGGAATTTTAGTCTAGCAGAATGTGTTGCTTTCTAGCAGAAGTATGCTTCTATTGGATGACTCTTAACTGTGATACAAACTACTGTCCGGTACTTCTCTTGAGCAAAAATAATTCTTCAATCAACTTACAAAGGTTTTATTTACGTTAAATGTTCTCCCTTCATAGCTCTCAAAAACAGCTATAGCATCTATTATTTAATTTTGAAAAGATTGGCATTAAGTGGTCAGCATCAAATCAAGCATGACCTAATTATAATTTATTTGTATTCTCCTCCTCTTTCTAAATAAAATATAAGTATACCTGTAAGAAAAATCCTGTTTAAATTGATGATCAGTTTTTACACTTGCTGAGACCCTTATGATAATTCCCCTGCAATTCTTATTGTTACTAATAATAAGTAGTAGTCCTTCATTTTTAAAAGGAGTATTATGCAACATAGCTACATTCCTCAGCTTTTACTAGAGTTATCTGAAACATGTGTATACATGCATTTAACACATATTTGAAGTAATGTTTCTGCATATGACGAATTATCATAAGACTTTCATTATCACAGATACATTTCAAAGGTGTAGCTGATGAAGTAGTATTCCAAAACTCAAATATATCCAAACTCTGCACGCAAATGCATCAATAATTCTGAAACAATTGGTTAAGCAAGTTGGAAGTTGATATTATCCATGTTCATAGCAACCTGGTTGGATTTCCAATATCATGCTTCTTAGTATTTTTGATACAGTACAGTATAGCTCAGGAAAATATAAACCCTGAAATATTTGTAGTGTCACACAAACTTTAATTATATTTCAACTATATTTTAGGCCATGTTTTTAAAGGCACACAGTGTAGCAATTTCAAATTTATCAGACTTGGATATGTTTACTTCCTGGATGATGGATTGCCTGACACTCTTTTGGCAACCTTGACATTGGCAAAGAAAGCTAGAGAGATTAAAAATACTTAAACATTTACTCACTCTACTTAATGATGAAAAGGAAAGTAGAACATTTTCTCATCTGAACTTCCTGCTAACCAGAGGTGATATTCAGCAGGTTCTGACCAGTTCTGGAGAACCAAAAGTGGAAATTTTGAGTAGTTCAGAGAATCAGCAAATACCCCCTTTGACTAGCTCCACCCCATGTATTCTCTGCCTCCCGAGTCCCAGCTGATTGGTGGGTCTTCTTTTGTTCCCCTGCACAGAAGAAGGGAGCTGGAAAGCAGGTTAGTGGGGTGGGGAGGGAATGGGGATTTTGCAGTAACCTTCTCCCAGGAGCGGGGTGGGAATGAAGATTTTTTTTACAGTATCCTTCCCTGCCATGTCCACCAAGCCAGACCTACCAAGCCAAGCCATGCCCACCAAGCCATACTCACAGAACTGGTCGTAAAAAATTTGAATCCCACCACTGATGCTAAACTACTGTGTAGCCAAAAATGTAGCCAAATGGCCTCTACATTCTTTATCCCTGCCTTTTTAATGATCCAAACAATAGAAATTCAAGTACAGAGTACATATTCTGCAAGCCAAATATCTCAGTTTCATCCTTGGTATTTTCAGTCTATGCATCTGAGACTGAAGAAGAAAAGGAACAGGAAGATGTTCAAACACAGAGACACAGACCACCCACTAGACATAATGGATTAATGAAATGATTTATTAGATTATAATTTAATGTTCTTAAAACTTTTCCTTCTTAGCTGGCCAGATAAGAGCACCAAAGTCACTTAAAACCTACTCGTCATGTGTGTAAGAAATGAAGAATAAAGCTGAGACATGGCTGTAAGGTCAATTACTACTGTAAAAAATGAAGACTATATATTTGAGGTCTCCAAACTTGGCAACTTTAAGACTTGTGGACTTCAACTCCCAAAATTCTGGGAGTTGAAGTCCACAAGTCTTAAAGTTGCCAAATTTGAAGACTCATGCTATATATTGTCAAGAAACAAAGCATAAAAATTGAGAATTGATTTAGATTCGCCAATGACTTTGATAAGATTCTCCAAAATGAGGTAAACTCATAATCAAATTAGACATTGGATCTTATGTTTAGCAAATAAACCAGTGAAAGAGTCCATGCCCATTTGCAGGGAGAAGACTTTGGGTTTTAAAAAGATTAAGGCTTTCAGAATGATCTGAGGCTTGCAATGAATACCAAAAACACTCCCAAACTCACAGTACTTTGAGACAGGTGCAGTACAAGAAGAATGTCAATGAAGTGGTCAGTTTGCTTCTTGGAGAAGAGTTTGGCAGGGAAGCAAGGTTGGGCCTAGTTGGTACTTTGATGGAGACTAAGAGTTCAAACGAGGATATCAGAAATATAGAAAGTGTGGTTGCAGAAATGAGTAGAAAGATGAGGCATTCATCAAACTTGGTTTAAACTTTGAACTTGCACATGCAATCAAGATAAGATAGATGTGAAAATAGATGTGAGACTGTAGACCTTTATCTTGGCTAATAGTGTATACTTGAATGCCTGCATAAAAGTGATAGAAATATATTAATATAAAGGTATGGCTCTATCTCTACAATGAAGAACCTTGAGAAAGATTTTTGCTGTATTCCAGGATTTTCATATGTAACTCTTCAAATAAGTGTATTTAATTCAGAGACCAAAAATATTCTATTTGAACAATCATAGTACTCCAAAAATATGCTTATTAAATATATGTTTTAAAAAAGCAAAATAAAATAAAAGGTCGTTGAAAATAGCAGCACAGTTGCCAATAGATTATTAACACCATCTTAATTTAATTTTTTTTTTATTTTTATTGGGTTTTTTTCGACGAACATAGACAAACAAAACATAAAAACAGCAAGCCATCTTCCACAGATATACATACAGTGTGCCAGTTGGTTTACAAATTGTTTTGTGCTTCCATTTCATAGTCTTCAATTACAATTACATTATATATATATTTCATATTTTCAATCAAGTATTAAATACATTAATATCATTGTTAATCAATTATTTGACTATACTTTTATTCATTCATGTTTTATGAAACAATCATATTTTACTTAAATTGTTTTGTGACAGTTCATATTATCATCTCAAATCTATCCTACAATCATTTTGTAGATGTAATAAGAAAAGAATACAGCTTTATATATTTATTATTTTCTAAGAATCTACATATTTCATTACCATGTTTTATTTTCTAACCATTGATAGAATAGATCCCAGATTTTATAAAATTGTTTGTCATCTTGTTTTCTGGTTTCAAATGTCAATCTACTCATTTCAGCACATTCCAGTATTTTTTTAATAATTTCCTCCTGTGATGGTATTTTCTCATTTTTCCAATTTTTAGCAAATACAATCCTAGCCACTGTTAATACATTTACAATCAGGTATTTCAAGTCTTTACTATATATTTCAGGTAAAATTCCCAATAAAAATATATATAGTTTCAAATCTATATGCTTTTTTGTCATTTTTTCCAACCACATGTGGATTTTAATCCAATATACTTGGTCACCTATTAATTACAATATTTTCCTTGATTCTTTCTCCTTTCTCAGTTTGTATGCTAACCATCTACCTGGTTTATTTGCATCTTCAAAATAATTCTGTTTCACGCCTCTGATTTTCTGTGCTAATTCCTCTTTTTCCATTAGTCCCATTTTATGTTTGATTATATCCATTTTTAACTTAATGTCCTTTTTCTGTGGCATTTTCTGTAACTCTTTTTCAAGTCCTTTATATGACTCCTCTAATACCTTAGAGGCTAGTCTTTTCATGGTATTTCTTTTCCTTGTATAGTCTATTATCAAGCCTCTGGTATATACCTTCATTGTATCCCGTACATTCTGAACTGATGTATCTTCTTTTTTGTTTTCTCTAAACAAGAAAGCCAGTTCTTTCTCCATCCACTGTGTGAAGTCTTTTTCCTTTAATATAGTATTATTTAATGTCCATCTAGATCTTCTTCTTTGTCCTTTCCATTTAATTGTCATTGGATTGTGATCTGCCCAAGTACTTGTTTCAATATTTATTTCTTGAATATTAGCTAACAATTCTGTTGACATCCATATCATATCTATTCTGGACCATGATAAATGTCTATTTGAGTAGAAGGTGTATTGTTTAATTTTGGCATTTCTTTCTCTCCATGTATCTTTTAAATTTATTTCATCTATCATTTTTAAAAAAGATTTAGGGAGAGTCTTTCTGTTTTGCTTTGCTGTTATCTGTGCTGTATAGTCCAGTTTATTATCTACAATTCCATTAAAATCTTCCATCATAACTATATTAGCATAGTGCAGTTCAATTATTTTCATGTGTAATTTTTTATAAAATTCTTCTTGATTGTCATTCAGGGCATAGATTGCAATCAGGAGTGTTTTCATATTATTGTCCATTATTTCCACCATTAGTATTCTTCCATCGTCATCAGTATAGATCAATTTCACTGGGATAATATCTTTAATGTATAAAACCACTCCTCTTTTCTTGCATTGTGTCAAAGAAGTAAATATTTTCCCTAATTTTGGTTGTATCAACAGTTGTTCATGTTGCTTTTTGATACTTCTTTTTGTACTTCTTGTAGGCAGATTATATCAAATTTTAATTTCTCTAATTTATGGAAAATTTTCCTTCTTTTAACAGCTGAGTTAAGTCCATTTATATTAATTGTAATCAGTTTTTTCTCTTCCATGATTATATTTTGTAGTTAGGTTTAGCAGCTCTTGTAGATCTTGGTTCACGTTGTTCTTTGGCTTCCACCTTTCCACCTTTTTTTTTCAGTCGCCATTTGGCAATCCTCTTGGAATTCAGTTAGTGAGATTTCTTTTTCTGTCTCTTCCTCTTTTCCTCCAAAAAGTTCTATGTAAAATGATTCAGCTTTCTCAATTGAGTCAATTCTATGTCTCTGTTCTTGCCATGTGAACATTAAACCTTCTGGAATCAGCCATCTATAATTCACCTCTTTTTTAAGTTGCATTTTGGTCAGAGATCAGTATTCTTTTCTCATCTCTCTCACTCTTCTGAGTACTTGTTTCAGGACCACAATCTCCTTGTCTTTATATTTCAATGTTTTCTCTCTTGCCACTTGCAATATTTGCGTTTTAATGGCTTTCTTTGTAAATCTGATGTGAACTTCTCTTGGTAAGTTTTTTCATTGCATATCTTGTGAAGACTTGATAAACCTCATCTATTCCATCCATCATCTTCTCTTTAGTTATTTCCAAAGCTTCAGCCAAAATTTCTATCATTATCTCAGCTAGGTTTTGTCCCTTTTCTTCCTCTATGTTTTGGAATCTGAGATAAAATTCTGATCTGTCCATCTCCCATCTCAGCATCCCACTTTTGTCTTGTTCAACCACAGTTAATCTGCTATCAATGTCTCCAATCTTCTTATCTCTTTGTTTATCGTCTTCAATTTTTTGAAATCTCTCATTATACTTCATCATCATTTGTTGAATGTTCTCCACCTTTTCATCAGTTTTCCCTGTTCTTTGTTCAGTGTTCTCTGTTCTCTTTTCAATATTCTCTGTACTTATTTGAATATTTTGTGTTTTGTTTGGAAAACACACGAGGTAGACCGGGTTCCAACAACAAATACTTTTATTATCAACAGTTAGTAACGGAACGCCGGCTGAAGCCGGGGCCAGCCCTTTTATACAGGCTGGCTTGCCTGCTTGCAGCCAATGGCAGCTATTTAGATTTGCCGCCTTTTTGGTATCTCTTTGGATTGGTTCCTAGTGAACCAATCCACTGTTCTTTTCTTTAGTCAATCAGAATGGTAGATTTGGAGTCATCCACTTTACATACAGAACACCCCTCCCTCCTTAGTTCAGTCCTACGTGGTGACGTAGTCTCGCAGGTAGGTGGGGCTTTTCCGGGCTCGACCTGACCTGCGCGGTTCATTTCCAGTGAGGACTTTGACCGGTTCGGATGGGGCTGCTGTGTCGTCCGTCCTCCTCTCTGGAACCGTCTGGAAGGGTGAGTCGGCCATTTTACCGCCGCCTGAGTTTCTTAGGCCGGCGGTTCTGCCGCCCCCTCCCGTTTCCTCGGGGCAGGTCGAGCTGGCTTGGCTGGCCCTTTCCGAAGATCTCTTTTCGTGGGTCTCTTCAAACGGTGAGTCTTTTGTTGGCTCTTTTTGGTCATTTTGAATGTTAGTTTTATTTTTAAAAAGTTCTTTATTCGTTTCTCGCCTTTCCCCCCCCACCTCGGTTTGCATTTCGCCGTGTTCTTTTGTAAATGTTTTTAAGTCCGCAGTTCTTTCCATAATTCGAGATCGAAGCTGGTCTATATGCCGCTTCCATTCCCTCCCATCGTCTAATTTTACCCGGTAGGATTTGGAGCCTGTAAGCTGGATAATTTGCCCGGGTAGCCATACCGGGTCCCCGGAGAAATTTTTGGCGTAAACTAAATCGTCTGTCTCGAATTGTCTGAACCGTGTTGAGGAGTCAGGGGGGTTTTCTGGGGTGAAATTTGGGTGTAACCTATCCAGGTAAGATCTTAATTTTCGCCCCATGAGTAGTTCTGCTGGTGATTTATTTGTGATAGTACTAGGTGTTATGTGCTGGAGTGTGAGCAACCGGTTTACTTTTTGTTGTGTATCTCCAGCGTCCATTCATTCTAACCCTTCTTTTGTAAACCGGACCATTCTCTCCGCCCTGCCATTCGCAGCCGGGTGAGCCGGCGCGGTTAGTGCATGTCTTATACCTAGGGAGGCTAGGTATTGCTCAAATGGTATACTGGTTAGCTGTGGCCCATTATCTGAAACGAGAATGTCTGGTATGCCATGGGTGGCAAACAGGCTGTCTAGTTGCTTAATTACGGCTTCTGTTGTCGTTGATGGCATGATTTTTACTTCAAGCCAATTGGAATAGGCATCAACGACAATCAGAAAAGTATGCCCCTTGGTAGGCCCCGCGAAGTCAATGTGTATTCTTGACCACGGTCCTCGAGGGGTTTCCCAGTCCTTAACGGGTGCTTTTGGTGGGGATGGTCTAATTGTCTGGCATTTGTGGCATGAGCTTACCCAATACTCTATGTCCTTATCAATACCCGGCCACCACACGTAACTTCTTGCGAGGCTTTTCATCTTAACCATTCCGGGGTGCCCTTCATGTAAAAGCCTAAGAACCCTGGGCTGCAGTTTAGCAGGGATTACTACCCGATCACCCCACAACAAACACCCCTTTTGAATGGAAAGTTCAGTCTGTCTGGACCGGAAGGGTTTGGAATTTTCAGTTTTTAGATTCTCCGGCCAGCCTTTACCTACCCAGCTAAGAACGCGGGCAGTCAATGAGTCCTTCGCGGTGGCTCTTGCGACATCATACGCTGATATGGGTAGATCGGGGCATGTCTCGATTTGTAGCGCTGTCATCGTTGGTGCCGGGTCTGCGTCGGTTGTTGGCAAAGGCGCTCTGCTCAAAGCGTCCGCATGGGAAATTTGTTTCCCTGG
>BLBF01000018.1:32961382-33004698 GCA_015471245.1 Laticauda colubrina
CCTCTAGGCATCCTCTAGGCATCCTCTAGGCATCCTCTAGGCATCCTTAATATCCGAGATAGATCCCCTCTGTGAACGTTTTTTCCGTTTTAAATGCTTTGTTTCCATTCTGCATCCATTCTGCATCCGTTCTGCGTCCGTTCTGTGTCCGTTCCGCATCCGTTCTGCTTCCTCCCTGGGCTTAAACCTGAGTTTGCTCTTAGTTGAATATATGACTCCACGATTACTTCCCTGTGGATGTGCTAAGAACACATCCTTTTTAATAGCTTTTTAATCCTTCATAATTATTTTGGCTTGCTCAAAATATTTCTCTTTTATTATATTGCTTTGCTGTTTTGTGAAAGAAGATAATACTAATTGTCAATACTAATTGTGCATTAAAAAGGGGCCAATTAATAGACAAGTCAAGGCAGTCTACTTGCTTCTTCCATCTTCCAACCTGATCAGCAGATTTTGCAGGAGGTAGTTGAAAGAGCAGCATTGGCAGAACCCTGAGAGATCCTGTAAGTCAAATCAAAGGTGGTGGTAATATACGAAGCAGCTTAAAGAAAGAAAAATCAGAATTATTTGGCGGGGGAAACCTTAAAGGAGTGGAATTGAGATCTCACAATCCTAACTTAGGTGGATGCCCTTGGATTGGTTTATTTTTCTTTCTCTTTCTCAACCCAACCTATACCTCAACCTATACCTGTTCTTATAAGAATAACATGGGAATTTTTAATTTTACTTGCCACTTCAAGTTCTCCAGGACTCAGATGCAAATTTAACAATAAATAAGGTAAAATAAACATGAATTCCATTCTTGCACATTTTAAATGCATTAAAGTCAAAGAATGGCTAAGTACTTGAAAAAATTAAAGGAGGGTAAACCTGTTCCATTATTTTGCTTCCAGAGCATAATGAAATATGTTGAAAGATATAAATGATTTGGCTTGATCCGTAAGGACTGCTTTCTCTTAAGACTACCTGCTCATTCCCTAAAATCAGAAAGAAAACAGCTTTCCACATGTGAGTAGGCACCCATCTTTGCCTGTTGTACATCCCATGCAGTTCTTCACTCAATCAGAAAAACGATTTCGTATACTGGCCCGACGAACTTCAGAATTTAATCAGTTCATTTGCTGTTGTAAAGGAGGCACAGCAAAGGCATTGCTGTATTTCTTCTGAAACTATAGGGTAGGCAGGTCCCCACCAGTGAGAATTCATTTGATTATGCTTTCCTTACTAGATTTTTATCTCCTTTGCTTAGTTCCCCTGGATACTTTGCCATTGAGCATTGAACTTAGGAATTACACAAATCAATTTCATTGCAAAACAGTTGTGCTGACCTTAACAATTGGTTCTGTACAAAATGAGAGTATGCCACAATCTCTAGCTCTAACTTTGTTGATGTTCAACAGGTGTTCAACTATGCCAGTTGCAAGCAAGGGCCATAAAGTTGCACAATTTCCTGATGATCTCTCTGCCCACCCCTTAGTAATGATGCAGTTATATAAGTTTACTCTGCTCTACACACACACACATACACACACACCACTACTGTATGAAGTTTTTGGATCTTTGCCCCTAACTCCTGACCAGGCAGTAGCTTTGATTATTAAGATAAAGAGAATTACAAGGCTATGTTTGTGCACTTGCATAGGTCTCATCCCATCTTAGTAGAATTGCATATAGGAAGAATTCTTTGCTAAATCCACAATTATTTCAAGGAATGTGCAAATCTGAAATCTTTTGCAGTTTAGCCTCCTGTTCTGTTCCTCTAATAAAGATATGAGAAAACCTTGCCATTCAAGGTATTGGTCATCATCACTAAATACTCATACAGTACCAGGTCAGGTTATTTGAGGGACTGCCTATCTCCAGTAATTTCTTCCTGGACTGACAGAGTTGATGAGTTCTGGGTTTCCTCAATCAAACAGTGCCATCTTTCAGGGCCCAAGAAGCGTGTCTTTGTTGTTGCAAGACCTGCCCACTGAAAGGGGAGCTCCCTTGAAATTCATGCAGCTTCCACTGTTGGCATTTTGTAAAGCCCCAAAGACCTGGTTGTTCATCCAGATCTTGTAATGAGAAGGATGAAATATCTTGTTAAATTAGGGGTTTTGTCTTTGTGTGTATACAGAGCAAAGGTGTCAAACATGTCATCACAGTGGCATCGTGTGACGTATCTGGACTTTTTTCCCCTTCGTAAAACCAGGCGGGGGCAGGGCCAGCACATGACGCATCCGGCCTGTGGTCCACAGGTTTGAACCCACCCACCCCCGGTATAAAGCACCCAGATCTCATCTTAGTATATTCTGCATTGTGCTTTTATTGTTTATTATCTTGTGAGACCTCTAGAGTCAGGTGCTACTTACACTGAAATATAAGATAAATGAATAAAACCTAAACATTATAGCAATAGCACTTAGATTTATATATCGCTTTATAGTAGTTCACAGCCCTCTCTAAAGGGTTTACAGAATCAGCATATTGCCCCCAACAATCTGAATCCTCATTTTACTGATCTCGGAAGGATGGAAGGCCGAGTCAACCTTGAGCTGTCAGCATCAAATTCCTGGAGTGAGCAGTAAGTCTGCAATACTGCATTCTAAGCATGCACCACATTGCTCTTTAATGTCTCTATGTCTTTAGCTTATTTGTGGGAGTGTTTGTTTTCTAGATCGGGGTCACCAATCTTTTAGACCTCAGAGACCACCAAACTCATAATTTTAAATCCCAGGGACCACAAACCGGTTCTGTGGATGTGGCCTAATTTGTGGGTGTGGCTTGGTGGTCATGTGATTGGCTGGGCATGGCTGGTATGTAAATATTATAAATATTTATATAAATATTGAATTTTTTAATAAAAAAGAGCAACTTTTACCCAAAATCAGGCAAAGCAGGCAGGCAGATTGAATTACTCACAGAATCACAGATTCATTCAGAGATTATCTATCTGCCATTGGCTAGCACAGTCTGTCACATAAAATTTGCTTGCAAGTAAACTCACAATATTAACTCACAACACACTATGTATGTAAATATTGAATTTTTTATTTTTAAAAAGAGCAACTTTTACTTAAAATCAGGCAAAGCAGGCAGGCAGATTGTGTTGCTCACAGAATCATTCAGTGATCTATCATCAGCCATCAGCTAGCTCAGTCTCTCAAATTTGCTTGCCATGAGTCTGCACTGAATAATAGAACCTTCAATTCTAAGGGAGGTTCAGCTGTGCCTAAAAGAAGAGCCAAAGATCTAAAGACTAGCTAGAAAGCAAGAAATGCAACCATTTTCTGCTTCTTAGCTAATCTAAATCTCCCTACAGAGCAGAACAGCTGATGGTCAGAAAAAGGAAAAATAGCAATTTAGCAAGCAAGTTTGCAGGGTAAGGAGTGAGTGGGCTTGGGGAGGGTTACCGCGGGCCCTGTGGGCTGCGTAGCCTTGTATTTCTGTGCAACCTGGATTAATTGCTTTGTGGGGGTGCTCTGGGGATGAGATTTCTCTGCAGCCCACCAAAAATTTTTCATGGCCCACCAGTGAGCCACTTGTGATTGGTGACCGCTGTTCTAGATGATGATGATGATGATATTATTGGATTATAACGGGAAGAAGAGATTTGTACTCTTTGTACCCATTACACAACCCATCTGAATTTGTGTGAAGGAGAGTCTTCTGTGGATTCTTTGCAGTTGTAGGAAAAGCTCTTAATTGCACCAGAAGCTTCCCTCCTATTGGAAATAAGAGATGTGTTCAGTCTTGATTCAGAAAGAGAAGAGTTATAACCAAAGTGTAGAAATGTACATTTCGACTTTTCACTGGGAGAGATAATTACTCATGGGCTATATCCTGTCAAGCTTGATCTTAACTTACCAACACAAAATGAGTAAGATTGTTCACAATATTATTTTTCCAAGTATTTTGATTTAGTTGATAGTCACTTGGCCATCTAGTGGCTGCTCTTGAAAATGCATGCAGCAAAGATTGGCAAATATCAATAACAATTGTGTTATGAAATGCTGTGCCTGCCAATACGGAAAGCCACAATATGATATACCTACAAAGAATTTGGACCTTGACTGGTGTAGGAAAACTGCTTTGGAAAAGATAGCTAAGCTTCCTGTTCTGAAGAGAAGGAAAATATTTGAATTTCTATGTTTTGGCATAGTTTCATTATTCCACTGTTACTTCTGTAGAAAGTCTGGTAGTTTGATATTGTATCAGTCGTGTCATTAGATGTCCTTCCAGGTTAAAAATAATTAACTAGGAAATCCACATTGTGTAATTGAAACTGTTTGCATTGTTTATGACGGATCAAAAAGTTACATTGGGACATATCAACTCTCCTTCCTCTAACTATATAGCTAATTAAAGTTATCAATCAGGACATTTTGAGAAAAAAAAATCCACACTTAAAACAAATGTCCCATTTCAGGCCTTGAATTTGTAAATTTGGGTTCTCTATATGTCATATTGCTTCTGAATACTGCCTTTTGGAAGAACATGTTTGTGCTTGTCTGCTTGGCATAATCATGAGATTCAGCCCTGCAAGGATTCACTATCATTACACCTGCATACATTACATCAGGAATGTGATCCCTCTATTCCAGAATACTGGGTCTATTAATGAGCCCATTAGGCATAATCCTAGAAGTGATTTGTTTTATATTTCTAAGAGCCACATGCAGTAACAGTGATGGGTCAGGAGCTGCCTATTTGTTCATACATAAATTCCCCACAACGTTTGCAAAGTCACCTTCACAGAATCCTGCTCACCCTCATAGAGCCTACAAACTGGAGGGTTTTATGGGTTCTGCAGGCCACAGAATGCTCACATGTCCTTTGCAATGTATTTCATGTAGTACTTTGACCCTTCATTTATCAGTTACCCATTGAAAAATGCATGTGAACTTACATTACCTGATCTCAAACCATTGATCCACCTTGCTCAGCACAGTCTATATTGGGGCAGGAAAGATTTTGCAACTTGTTCCTATGGGCACACTTTCTAAAAATCAATGGCCTCCAAAGGTCAAAACAGGTTTCATCAATGATATTCTGAAGTCAATGAAGCACAACCTGTTTACTGTGTAAAGAGAGAATTGAAGATGAAATGGAGTCAATTATTTTGCTCTCTAAAACTACTCCAGAAAACAAAATAAAGCAAAAATGTTATCCCTTTGTGGTAGTCAAAACATGGTGCACAAAAATAAATACCAGAGCTATCTTTAACAGAATCTTGTTATCTTAACAGAATCTTGCAAGACTGAAGGTATTGTCCCTCTTTTCCACTTACTCTTTAGAAAACCAGGGAGATCCATGTTTCTCATGGCCCCTTCCCCTTCTGTCTGTGAACTGAGATAGCTTTTACATGCCAGTTGGTAGTCTACGGCAGGGGGCTCCAACCTTGGCAACTTTAAAACTTGTGAACTTCAATTCCCAGAGTTCTTTAGCCAGTCTAAAACTTCCCAAGGTTGAAGACCCCTGATCTATATCTCTTTTTCCTGCCTCCCAAGGCATTCCTACATGCCATTACAAAAATAATGGTATCTTTATTTTGATTAACTGTGTCTTATTTTTTTGTAATAATACGTGGAATTGCCACAGCTGCAGTGGTCCCCATCCATGGATTGGCACCAATCTGTGGCATGACAGCAACTGAGCCATGCAAAGGAGCAAAGTCCCATCTGCCGCATATAGGCAGCACGTGAAACCATGCCCCATGGAAAAACTTATCTCCACAGAAGCAATCCCTAGTGCCCAAAATGTTTGGAGCCACTAAGCTACAGAATTCTGTTCTAAGCAGCATTCCTGCCATCAAATACTTTATCTGAATCAATAATAGCTGTACAGTATTTCCCAGGTTCCATCTCTGCCTATCAGATAATTTTTCATTGAACCAAAGCTGGACACCATAAATGTCTTTGCATTCAAATAGCAGCCACTTTTCCATTAGTGTTCATTCAGTTCAGATTTATCTATGCATGTTAGATCTGGAAATATTTCTGTTAGGCCTGTGATGGCAAACCTATGGCATGCATGCCACAAGTGGCATGCAGAGCCATTTGTGCCAGCATGCAGGCCACAGGCAAACTTACCCTACTGCACATGCACGCACCTCACAGCTGATTTTTCGGCTGGTTTGAGGCTTTTTTTGACCTCCCAGAGGCTTGGAAAAAGCCTCTGCAAGGCTTTTCAGGATGAATAATAGACCAGTTTCATCACTTCCTGTAATACTGGAAATGACAAAATAGGCCTATTATTTGTCCTTGCAGAGGAATATGCATGTTTATTCCGATTCATGACATTTTACCTTAATAATACAGATGATTGTTTACTTCCTAGTCTAGTCTACAGGTGATGGATTCCTGTGCATGTACTAGAGATTTAACTGTTCTTAGTGCCTGAGCCAAGATAAGGCCAGGATGGTGCTATTGCAATCACAAATGCTAGTCTTATTCAGGCATTCAATTCCTAGGGATGAATAATTGCATAATTAGGGAAAGAGAAGTATACTCATTGAATCTACTCATATTGTAGCACTAAGCATGTTTTGAAAATGATATGGAAGAAATGTTTAGAAGAAACTTAACACAAGTGGAAGAACTTCCAGTATTTGTATTTTTAAGTAGATACCTAAGAAGTAATTGAATACAAAAGATGACTTGTGCCAACTTCCATTTTATTAAATACGTATGGTCACTATAAGCAGAATATCAAACAGATGTTATCAAAAATAAGATAATTAACATTTGACATCATTATTGGTCAGGATTTATTATATAGCCTATATAAGTTGTGTGCACTCTTCTGAAGTGTGTAGGTCCTTCTAGTCTGTCCCCAATGCTGCTCAAATAAACGTGACTCAAGCAGATTATGTGGTTTCTACTGATAAATTGGGTCATGTGGAAATTTTCTCCTTCAGTGATGCCAATTAGAGAATACAGCTAATCCCTGGGTTACAAGCATTCATTTAGTGCCCATTCGAAGTTACGAGATAAGCGCTCCCTGATGTTTGTGAGCAAGTCCCAAAATTACAAATGTTGTAGCACTACAGTAGTTTTTCACACTTATAACTACTGCAGAGGTCTGCAACATTCACCCTATTCCCCCGCCCCTGTTCCCCACAATTGCTTTGACTTCCCATCCTGCTTTGCTGGACTCACCTTATAAGATCTATCTCCTCTTTGCCGTGATTTCTTTGCTTTTGAGGGAGAAGAGAGTTGATGAAAGCTCCTGGGTGCCATAATATCACACAAGTTCAGGCACCCATCCTCTTTTGCAGAGACTGGGGCCTGAACTCTCACAAGATCATGGACCCCAGAAACTTTCATTCTCAGTGCTAAAAGTGCTTGCGGTACCTGACTCCTGTTCCTCCACCCCCCATTCCTTTCCACCATCACCAGGACACTTTTTGTCCAGACTTTTTGTCCTGATGGAGACTGGAAGCTTCATCTGCGTGCAAATAGGGCCTTTGAAAACTGAGGGATTCACTTCATTTTCAAAGGCCCTATTTGCACACAGATGAAGTCTCCAGTCTCCATCAGGTCTCTGTCTGGGCGAAAAGTGTCCCAGTGGTGATGGAAAGGAGTTGGGGGAGGGGGAAGGAGTAGGAACAGATGCTTCAAACACTTATTGACTCTCCACTTTCTGAAAGGGAAAGAGGAGAGAGGAGACAGATCTTTGCAACATAAGTGAGTCCGGTAAGGCAGGCAGTAGGAAGCATGAGGTATCTTAATGGTTTGGAGAGGCCTTGTGGGCCTGTTCCATCACTTCCCCCCCCCCCATGGCTTTCGCCACCCTGAGATACCTTATGTGCACTTAATGAACCTCACATTCTTCCACACGTTAAGTTAGCAAATGTGTGAGGAAAAGCAGGGGCAATCTCATTCAAGGTACAAGATTCACTCCCATGAATACTCAGGGTATGAATGGAATAGGCAGGCTAAATTCCATTCATAATTCAAGGACTACTTGTATTGAATGTGTTTTCTTCCACATTATACAGGTACTTGTAATAGGTTTGTTCACCCCTATTTCCAAGGATACTACGCCATAAGAACTATGATATGTTCATTTATTGTATTTGAACAATGCTTTTTCCATTATCCATTATCCATTACAGGGTAGCCAAGTTCTATGTGGCAGGATACACCAATACATATTGATTATGCTAGAAATACTCAGTATTCCTATTTTATCCTTATTTTAGCAAGTTGGATTTATTATTTAAAGCATTCCTAAGCAAAATATAATTTTAACCCAGTTACTATTACTTTAGGGCCAGAACTAGCCTGGTGAATACATTTTAAATTCATTCTTGTAATCAGTTTCTCAAATTATTTTTCAGTAAATTTTGCAGTCTTATGTTATTAATACTTATTACTGCAGGATGCTTTTAGGTTATAGAAAGATTTCATGCTAAAATTCTTGCTTTTATATTGTTCTAAACTTAGCAATGGCCACAGATTAAAATCAAATTGATTGACCTACTGAAAATAAATACCATTTATTAAAAGTTATTGAGATTTCTAGAGCAATAGCTTCCTTTTTAGCATCACATGAAATACTGTGTGCTGCTTTAATATGTTGAGCCAACAGTTCCACATGATGTGAAACATATTTTCAAAAACATTGCATAACTGCTCACATCCCTACTTTTTCCAAGTTATCCACAAATTTAAAAGAGTGTCTAGAGGGAAGCTGTGACCACGATTAGGACCCAATATTATACAGTATATTGAATAAAGTGTTGGGTTTTTTATCAGAGAAATATAAATTTAAGTTACCACTTAGACATGGAACTCATTACTGACTACTGAATGTATCAGTCATTCTCTCTCAATCCAACTTACCTGTCTCTTGCACATATGGAAAATACATGGTCCTCTCTGCAATAATGCCTCATTACCTAGGAGCTACAAGTTGTCTAAACAGAGGAGGCTGAGTTGCAATGGTTTCAGGTTCCAACATTACTTTTGCACTTACCACAAAAGTTCTCAGTTTCTGAGACTCAGTATTCTTCCCAAGAGTTCTCAAAGAGATTTGCAATTCAGCAAAAATCTGGATCCATCAATATCATCTTATTTGATACCTTAATTGTTCTACTTTGGTTATTGAACTGTAGTCAACTAATTCATATATTTGTGAGGTCATCAACTTGATATGCAGCATCAGTGCATTGCATTCTTCCAATAACAAAACTTAAGAAGGCACATTGTTTCACAACAAATGCACAAGCAAGATAAACATTTAACTCCCTTGTTTTCCAGTTAAGGGGAATGCAATAAAGCAGTGAATGAGTGAATGAGGAAAGACAGTGACAGAAAACAAGTTGAACTGGTTTATATCCATCTCTTATGGCTTTAAGAAACAAAGTATTGTAGCTGCCTTAATTTTAAACACAGCTCACCTTGTTGTACCTGTCTACCAAAAGCAAATCTAATAGTTATTTAAAACAGAAACTTGCCCTAAGTTTGAAAAGCTAGTTTCCACAAGACCTGCCAGCCAACTTCTTTTGTAATCCTCTTTAAATAGGCCTGCAGCCAATCTTCAGTTAGTGGAAGGACTAAAAGGGACAATCTCACTCCTCCCCTGAGCATCCAGAAAACCTTTGCATAGATAAGAATAAGTTCACAACTTGCATCAAAACTTCTGATTTCAAAAAACTGGTTTTCATTGCCAGTTGAGTCAGTTCACGTGGTGATCCCCTAATTTGTTCAAATCCATTTTATATGCAATCCATTTTTAAATCCTTGAGAAAAGGATATACAGAAGATATAGAAGTTTGATGTATTTGGAATTTTGGTTGCAGTTTATTTAGCAACCACTTGATGGCATCCTTCACTTGAAACATTTGCATTACTCTAGCTGACTGGGCAAATAACATCTGTAACTGAGTCTCCTAAGTTAATTAAAAGCATGTTTCATATTAAAATAAAACTGCCTCAGCTGATGCATAGCAGCAATTATTTACCATCTTCTGGCGAGCAAAGGGATGATATATCAGCGTCAGCAGTAGTGTCAGACTCCGGAGGACTATTTCATATGGGAACAATGTCCAGAATTTGATTATGGAGGAGGGAGATGACCAAAAGAGGCCAAGGGAAGCTGTTCTTAGCTTATGTAAATATTGAAGGCTACCACAGCCGTTGGCACATTCTTCACATTGCTAACCACATAAGTGTATGAGTAATAAAGGAGAGGGATAGGGTGGTTCAGGGCAAGGAAGAATGAAGTTCCTTCTGCTGCTTGCTTTATTCAGATGTCACTGAGAAGAAAGCAGGACATTTCACACATACAGGGACTCACTCTCACACACAATTTATCCCCCAAAGTTTGTTCTCACACAATCCAAATACATGACTGGGCTGACAGAACAGAAGGAAAAATCTGCAATCATATACAGGGAGGAAAGAGAGAGAGAGATGCTATATTTATAGCACGGATTTTTTTCCCATCAATGGTTGCATTCCTTTGGATATAGTCTGTCAGGGGCTGCATGCCTGGGTTGGGTGGAGTTATTCTTTCTTTTACCACAACTGCCATTACCATTTCTCTCCCTCCTCGCCTCCCCACTCAGAAATCTGCTAGCAGATAGCAAGCATACACATATCACAGAAATGCCATTACCAAAGGCTTTCTCCAGATTTTATTCCATCAATTAACAACAGTTTGATTTGATGTTTTGGTGGTGTTTATGATCAAATTGGCCATGGAGTGACTAGTTTTGGCCTGCCACCTAGTGATAGATAAGTAATCAATTGGTTAAATGGCCTTAAATTTTCATTTAATTGTTTTTACTTGGAGAACCAAGTTTCTCTAATTTTCCATCCTCCTCACTCTTTAAATTTCCCTTGATTTTTCCATTCTTTATCAGTATTTTAACACCCTGACAAGCCAAATGTAGGGCAGGTTATATAGAAACTAAACTGGTTTTCTCTACAGTTCTTTTATTCACTTAATCAACTCTCCCATTTCTTTATTATCCCCTTTCCAATGTAAAAGAATGTAATGAAGCATATATGTAATATTCTACATTACATATGTAAAATGTGTAATGAAATATATTTCCAATCCAGTTTTTCTTCTAGGTATCTGGACTTCAATTCCTAGAAATTTACAGGTAGCATTTCAATTGCTTGTTAATTCTGACAATCACAATCACAAATCTATAGAGGTCATGCAGGCTGGAAAAGGATGCATAAGCAGAACTTTGCTGGACCTCAGGAAGTGAAAATTTATCTCTACTGTAGTATTCCATTTCCCACAGAGCTACCCAGATGTTTGAAGCCCATAAGCACAGTATGATGGCAAAAGCATTCTACTGCTGCTCCCTTGCAACTCATAAAGGCATATTATATCTGATCTTGGAGGTAACATATAACATTTTATGCATCCCATTTGGGTAAAATCCAGATTTTTAAGTAGAGTGATTTGGAATAGATCTGTTATTATTATTTTGCCAGCCCAAGATAAATGGGTGTGCGAACTATGCTGTGAGGAATAAGGGCAGCCAACCCAAAGGAAAAACAAAATCCATTGTTTAGGTAAAATGCCAAGGTGAGGAGTGGCAGAGTTTTGTGATCAACACATCTGCTTTCACATCAGAGTGTCTACAGGCTACTTGCAATTTCTTAGTGATGGAGAAAAGCTTGAGATCGAGCAAGATCCTTAATTTTAGCATTTGCTTTGTCTCTTTCTTATCTCGTCTCTTGTTTTGAGCAGGTATGCAATGTTTTCTGAACTGCATTAACTTGCTGGCCTTATGGCAGCTACAGAATAAGGGAACTTGGAGGTCTTCTAGCCCAACCCCTTGCTCAAGCAGGAAACCCTATACCATTTCAGACAAATGGTTGTCCAATCTCTTCTGAAAAACCTCCATTGTTAGAGTATCCACAACTTCTGGAGGCAAGTTGTTCCAATTGTTCTGTCAGGAAATTTCTCCTTAATTCTAGGTTGCTTCTTTCCTTGATTAGTTTCCATCCATTGTTTCTTGTCCTGCCCTCAGGTGCTTTGGAGAATAACTTGACTCCCTCTTCTTTGTGGATCTCCCCTAAGATATTAGAACACTGCTATCATGTCACTCCTAGTCCTTGTTTTCATTAAGCTAGATATACCCAATTCCAGCAACCGGTCTTTATGTTCCAATCCCCTAATCATCTTTGTTGCTCTTCTCTGCACTCTTTCTAGAGAGTCTCAACATCTTTTTACATCATGGCAATGCAACCAAAACTGGATGCAGTATTCCTAGTGTGGTCTTAAATACCTTATAAAGTGGAACAAATATAAAGTTGATATGTTTTATGGAACTGATCTCCTCTGCTTTATTCTCAGACCTGAATGAATAGCTCCACTACAAAGTGCATTTATAACTTGAAAAAAAATATTCCTGCATTTGGCATAAAATCTTTTAATAATAGCTTGCTCACATGTAAAACTAAATACATGAGCAGCAGTAAGCATACCACGCTTTGCCTCTCCCTATTGCTTACAGCATGATCATTTGCTGTGGGGATTTTTCCTTTTCTCTCAAATGCTTTCAAAAGAATTGAAATGTGACTATGTTTGGAATGTATCCATTTATTCTAGATACACTCTGGATTCTTTAGGTTTGCAGCCTATAATTACTGAACACCAGGACCAATTTAGAACCTCTGCTTGGCATGACTATTGTTGCATGATTTAGCTCAGCTACTTCTTAGACAACCCCCCCCCCTAAATTTGTCCCAATAATTTCTAAAACTAGGACTTCTGTTGCATGGGAGATTAAACATGTATTTTCCCATGCCCTCTTCCAAATTCATCTTAGGTAGTGTTTTATCTCTTTCAGATATTCAAGTGCAATACTAAGTTCAACAAATCTCCCACAAACTAAAGTTTGCTAGAGTGTCTCTTCACATGAACATCATATTAATACTGGTTGACTGAGAATCTTTATCGACATCATATGAATTGTGTTTCTTTGTGGTTCTAATACATTCAACAGCATCATTTTGAATAATTGTGCCATAGACATGGGTAGGCTGCTGGGGGCTCGCAGGGACTCAGGAGAGCCCCTAGCTAAGACTCTGCAGGCCTCAGAGAGCACCCAATAACCTCAGAAAGACAAGCAGCAAGGAAAAGCTCTTAATAGGTTTAATTGAACTTCTGGGCATTTAGTCAAGATCATTTCACACCTTGTAAAAGTGTTGTAAGCTAGATAAACAATCTATTTAGTGCTTGTGAGGCAGAGCCATTGAGAAAATCAGATAATATAACCACTAGCCTCCAAGGGGATTAATTCCCAAATAACAAGAATCACATAACTCACCAGAAACTCTACTAAGACTCCAAGATCCCTCTCACAGTCACTGCTGTTAAGCCTGGTTTCACCCAGTCTTTTATTTAAGTATTAAATGCACGAAATAACAAACAGCGTTTTGGTATATATCCTTTTTTAGGTAAGTGGGATAAAGAAGCAACATCGAGTTGGCCACACCCACCCAGTCACATGACCCATGCCCAGCTATGCCCATCCAGCAAGTAATTAAGGCAGAGAGCCTCTTGCTAAAAAATTTGAAACCCACCCCTGGCCATAGATGAGGTTGATCCTGCTGAATGACTCAATCAGCATCAACATATACTTTGGTCGACACAACACAGATTGACAACACAGATTGCTCTAGTGGTTAAGGCACCAGGCTAGAAAGCAGGAGACTGTGAGTTCAAGTCCCCCTCATAGCCATAAAGCCAGGTGGATGATCTTACTCTCTCTCTTTCAGAAAGAAAGAAAGTAGTTATTCTCTCTCGGCACAACTTACTTCACAGAGCTGTTGTTGTGGGGAAAATAAGAGGAGGAAGGTTTGTTAGATTTATTCACTGCCTTGAGTTATTTGTAAAAAAATAATACAGGTGGGAAACAAATAAATAATAAAATGAATCATATAGAATCATAGGACTCAAAGGAACCTTGGAGATCTTCCAATTCAACCCTCTGCCCAAGGCAGGAGTCCTTATACCAGAGATTTCCAAACTTGGCAACTTTACAACTTGTGGACTTCAACTCCCAGAATTCTATTCCGGCTATGCTGGCCGGAGAATTCTAGGAGTTGAAGTTCACATGTCTTAAAGTTGTCACATTGGGGACCCCTGCCTTATACCATCCCAGATAAATGGCTATTCAATCTCTTCTTGAAAATCTTCAGCAATGGAACACCCATAAATCTGGAGAGCAAGCTGTTCCATTGATTAATCATTCTCCCTGTCAGGAAATTCCTCCTTATTTTCAGGTTAGATCTCCTTCTAATGAGCTTCTACTTATTGCTTCTTCTTGCTCTGCCCTTTGGTGCTATGGAGAATAAATCAATGCCTTCCTTCCCAATGATAGCTCTTCAGTTATTGGAAGATTGCCACCATGCTTCTCCTAAGCCTTCTCTTAGTTAGGCTAAATATATCTAGTTCCCTTAGCAATTCATCATACAATTTAGCTGATATGAGTTTGGATGTGAGTTTGGACGTAATCTAGAAAACTTTGTCTTAAGTTTATATATTATTAAATTATCAGCACAATGAACTAATAAATGACTACGATGGGTTGGATCTAGATATATTCATGCTTGTAATACAATCATTGAAATCTTATTTTCTTTAAAAAAAAAACCTATTAAAAGGTGGTTGTGATTCTGCTATGTTATTTAATGTTAGCTTAGCAACAATGCACATTCACACATCATGCTCAGGAAATTTAGAATTGGAGGGTGATGGAGGTATGCTCGTAAATAATTTCAGAATGTGCATATCAGGGACCAAGTGCAACATGCCATAAATATTTATTGGCATTCATTATGTTCATGTGACCTATTATAGCCCAAAGTACTATGCAAATTAATTGTAGCCAAGTTCACTGATGTGCTTGGAGTGTTTCATAAGTTTCCTATCCAGTGGCTCCATAGAAGTACTATTTTTTACTAGGGTTTTTTTTTTTTGTCTCAGATGGAATCTAAATGCTTGGCAGCCTTTTTTTTCCATCAGTTGCTTCATGCATCTGGTATTTTAACTATATCTATTTATGTAAACCATCTTGGTTGCATATATGAGATGGTCTCCATGCTCCTGATGCAGCCTTAGCAACATTGATACTTATCTATGTCAGTACTAGCTTTTCCTAAACAACCAGGGGTTTACCTGACAACACTAATGTTTATCCATCTGTTAATAATAAAGATCTGAATTCAATTGATGCAGAGGTCTGCACAATAAGTCTCCAATCCCACCAGCAACCATAGATTGGAATTAGAGTTATAAAGGACTGGGTCTTGGTTTTATGGAATAAAATGAATAGCATGCACATGAAGAATTGGAATGAAGAAAAGACAATTGACTCTTCAGGCAAAAGTTCTTGAAGGAATTAAAAACTAGTTGTAATTTATCTGTTACGGGCTCCTGACATCATCTCACAGGCATTAAGAAAAAATTGTGATACAAGCCCAAGTCACCTCTGACTTCTGTGGATGAGCTCTGATATTGTGCATACTTGGTGCCTCACAGGAGACTGGAATGTTTTTTATGGTTAGGCATTACTGTGAAAAAGAAAGGCATTTTCTTGCCAAGAGCCCAACCAATTATGGCACTTCCTACTTTCTTATATTCTGCTGATATGTTCTCAGAGCACTTAGTTAAATTCTTCTCAGTCATCCCCCCTTGAATCCAGATGACATCGAATTCATTGCCAAACAAGCACAAACTAGTATTTTGCTTCAATTTGTTTTCTAATTTTTCTTCTTAGTTCATCAGGTACCTGGAGATTAGGACAAGAGGCAGACAATGAGGAAAACTAAGTAGTATCTGTCTTTGCCACATCATGAGGGCACCCATGGCAAGAGATGCAATTTTCTCCTGGGAGGTCTATAGAAATGTAGTTTATAGATCTCACTAAGCCAGATATAGGCATTCGTAGGAGCTAAATAAACTTCTAGGTTTTGCTTTCTTTCTGGGATAACCAAAAATAAGATAAAGGCAATTATCAAATGATTGACCTCTATTATGAGTGTGGGAGGAAGGATGGAAGAGGAGTTTAGTTGGATTGGCAAGAGGAGGCCCAACCTGAAGTGGCTGTGGGAAAGGAACATTTCAAAGAGACTGCCTTAATTGGCTCGCTTTAAGTCCATCTGGGGATTTATTCTTACAGTTTTCAAGAATATATTTTTATCTCTGACTATTATTAAAAATGCCTTTCTAAAATCCATGCAGCCCTCACTTCTGTGAACATTTAATCACAGATGGTAAACTTCACAATTACCACTATTATTAACACAAGTAATTTCAGTTCTACTTTTAAAAAGTAAATTATTTTACTCATATCAATTTATTTCACATCATTTTATCATTTTTCATATCATTCATACTGGTAGAGGTTCCTTGATTAGCCTTTTTCAGACCCTGTTGAGGTAATTCCCCATTAGGAGAATGAGCACATACAGGGAGATGTGGTGAGAGAAGTGTTTGAATAATACACACACAGCATACAGATACACTGTACAGTAAATGTAGGTTTTTACTTCCAGAAACTTTTAAGTGAAGTTCAAACACAGTCCAAAGTCATTCACAGATAAAATCAGCCAGTTTTCAATCCAGGGATAATCCAATAACAAAATCCAGTGTCAAAAAACAGTTCAGTAACAGACTTACATCAAATCCAAGAATAACAGTCCATTTAGAAGGAACGGCAATACTCTCCAACATAAGGAAACAGAGACTCACTGAGACACACTCTCTTCTGAGACTAAGACAAAGACTAAACAACCCAGGTTTCTGGCTCCATTTGAGAAACCACACCCAATTACAATTTTCTTAAAGATACAGCATTAAAATGTCTATCCTGGTTTACATATTTCCAACCCAAATAGCTGTTAGGTGACTTAAGGCTAGGTCACATCGGCCGATGGATGCAAAACGTATGTAAAAAGGACACAGTGGAGGAGCAAATTTTCCATCTGTTGTTATCTGCTCTCAAAAGTGCCCCAAATTTGAATAAACAGAGCAGACAACAACGGAAAGGAATGGACGGGGAGAGGATGTAGCCAGGATGTTTAGCGGATGCTCAACAGAAGCCTAGCGGATGGAAGCGAATGGCACATCCGCAGGGCTTCTGGGGGAGAACACCGAAGTGGACGTGCAGCGGAAGGAACGGATGCAGAGTGGATGCCTAGCGGATGACGTGGATGCATCACGGACGCCTAGCGGATGCCTAGCGGATGCAAAGTGTTCACTGCGCATGCAGGGAGGATGCATTGCGTCAGCCCCGCAGATATAAAAGGATGCAGCTTGCAAGCAGGTCACCAAGCAGAGGAAAGACCTGTTGCCAGACACATCTTCAGCCAACAACCATGGGGAAGAAGAGGAAGCCTGTGCCTACTCCTGCCAGCCCTGGCAAGAAGGACAGGACCACCATCACACCCCCTGGCACTGACTCTGCTTCTGCTGGGGCTTCTGCTTCTGGGGCTGACTCTGCTGGGGCTGGTGCTTCTGCTGGGGCTGCTACTGGTGCTGGTGCTTCTGCTGGTGCTTACTCTGCTGGTGCTGCTACTGGTGCTGGTGCTTCTGCTGGTGCTTACTCTGCTGGTACTGCTCCTGGTGCTACACTTCGGATGTACTCCTCAGATGGTGGAAGCACATGCACACCTGGTACGGGAAGCTGCACCTGAAGAAGTCTGGCCAGGCCGCGATCAAGCTCACCGACCGGGAGACCTACGTGATGGCCAAGTGCAGCTTCTTGGAGGGTGAGATCCGCCACTGAGGAGCAGCCCCTCTGTCGACCCTCACACTCAGACAGCCCACAGAGAGCCAGTCCTCTTCTGGCCAAGAGTCAACTCCTGTGTCCAGGCAGGTATCTGTGGAGTGCCCCACGACGGAGACCCCACCGACAGCTGCAATCCCTGTGGCGGAGCACATCGAGGACCCCCTGACGCAGTTGGAGCAAGAAGAAGCCGCTGCCACCAGAGACCAACCCACCCCTACCCCCAGCTCCACCTCCACAGAAAGCAGGCAGAGAGACAGACCGGAGGGACAGAGCTACACTGTCCTCTTGGAGATCAGGGAAACAATCAAGAGCAGCGTAGATCTCCTCTCTCAGCTGGTACAGTCCGACATACCATCCTCTAACAGAAAGCACTTCCTCACCTATGTCAACTAGACCCTCATGGAAATGCCCGAATCCCAGTACCAGGTGATCAAGGAGAAGATCACAGGTCTTCTGCACTACCCTCCAGGCCCAGCTGAACCTGCTCTGACCCAGTCCAGGTCTGCTCCTCCACCCCAGGTGATGTCACTGCCCTTCCAAGGCTTTCCACAGCCCCTCACCTCCCAAGGCTACGGCTAACAGGAGTTCCAGCAGCACAGGCAGCCCTTCCCAGTCCAGGCACAGGTTCCTCGCCTGCCACAGGTGCCACCGATGCCACCGATGCCACCGATGCCACCAATGCCACTGATGCCACTGATGCCATAGATGCCACTGATGCCACCAATGCCACAGATGCCGCCGATGCCACAGATGCCATCGATGCCTCACCTTGCTCAACTGCAGACCAGACAGCCCCACTACACTCCTCCTTCCTCCACCCCATAGCCAAGCCCGGCCTCAGAACATCTGTCATCGGTCTTGGGACTGACACCCCATGTCATGGAGGAAGGGGCTCTCAACATCACGGGACTGAGCCAGCTCTCTGAGAGCTTCCTCCACACACCATCCCCTGTTGTCCTCTCGGGGCCAGGCACCCCAATGGTGCCTCAGACCAGCACTCCAGCCACTGCCACCTCCACAGCCCCTGGACCCTTCACCCCTGAGACCATGGGCATGCCTCAGAGTGACTGAGAAGAGTGCCAGAGACTGGGTTGCTACCTATTGACTTTATCTTGGCTTGGGACACTTTACTTGGGTCATTGTTTTTACAATTTGTTGTTAATAAAGGTTATCTTTGCTTCACACACTTGATTCAGTTCTTTCAGTAAATAAAGTCTTGGTGGAAACTTTTAGAAATGGTTTAAGCCTTTGCATGCTTGTGGGATGGGTAAGGATAGCAGTGGGATGGGCAGGGACACCTGTGGGATGGGTAATAGCTGTGGGATGGGTAAGGATAGCAGTGGGATGGGAAGGGATACCTTTGGGATGGGTAAAAGCTGTGGGATGGGTAAGGATAGCAGTGGGATGGGCAGGGATACCTGTGGTATGGGTAATAGCTGTGGGATGGGTAAGGATAGCAGTGGGATAGATATTCCTTCAGTGCAAGCATAGTGGGACTGTATGGTCCACCCTCCCATGTGCCACACATATGGCCCTTTGTTATCAATAACAATTTAATCATTCATTAACACATTTCAACATAAACACAACTCTTTATTAAATGCCCTGTTCATTGTAGGGCCACTCAACATACATTGCACAATCTCATCAGTGTGATGAGACAGGCTGAAGGAAGCATCCATTAAGCATCTACCATCCTGTCTTGCCACTCCTCTGCTCCAGCTGGGGAGTTGCACCAGTGTTTCAGGAGGTTGCGCTGCTTCTTCCCTTCACGTGAAGCTCTGTTGGGGCCTGGCACATCCACAGTGTCTAGCAGGTTTCGCCCTTGCCTCCATTCACCAGGCTCCATGTCCCCATTGCCTTGTTGGAGGTCCACAAGCCTGTTCTACAACACTGGGTAGTGGGTGCGCATGAGATTGTGCAGGATGCAGCAAGCTTCCATGATGTTCCTCACGGTCTCTGGGCGATGCTGCATGGTGGTGAGAAGGACCTGGAACCTGTTGGCCAGGATGCCAAAGGCGTTCTCCACCACCCATCTTGTCCTGGACAGCCTGTAGTTGAAGATCCTCTCTTCACGGGTGAGGCATCTGGAAGTGTAGGGCTTCATGAGGTAGGTTCTGAGGGAGAAGGTGTCATCCCCCACGATGAAGTAGGGCACATCTTGTGTGTCGTTGGGCAGGGGGTCTGGATCTGGGAAGCCCATGATGAGGTTGCGTTCCAGCCCCTCCTTGAGGTGACTGGCGTTGTATACCTGGGCATCTGAAGCTGACCTGTTGCCTGAATCATCGATGTACATGAACTTGTAGTCAGCATCGACCATGGCAAAGAGGATGATGCTGAAGAAGCCCTTATAGTTGAAATAATTGGACCCTGAGTTGGCTGGAGCTTTGCAGACCATGTGCTTCCCATCTATGGCTCCAACGGTGTGGGGGAAGTTCCACTTCTGATACCACTGCTCTGCAACTTTCTTCCAGCCTTTTTCAGTGGAGGGGCACTGGAGGAGCTCCTCCAGGTATTTTTCAATGATGGCCTGCACCACTTCTCTGACCACAATGCTGATGGTGTTGTGTGGCACCCTCCAGGCATACTGCATGTTCCTGTACGTGGTTCCGGAGGCCAGGTGGCGCAGAGTCAGTGCCAACTTCACCCCAGGGTCCAGGCTGGGCTGGAAGTTGGTGCTCTGCTTTGTCAACCTGGGTCTCAGCTGCTCCACAACTCTGTCAAACATGGCTAGTGGCATCCTCATGAAGTTCTGGAATGCACGAGTGTCTTCGTTCCTCAGCTCCACCATCAGCTTGAAATACAGACCGTACTCGGCTCTTCTCGCGATCCATCTTCAGACCCAGACATTTCTTGGACGCCTCCTTTTCCTTGCGTAGAACAGGTGAAAGAGCCTGTAGAGAGCTTCGCACTGTTGTAGAATGATGGTGGCTACCAAAAGGAGTGTGCGACGATCCATGGTGGAGATGACTGGATGCTGTGGAAGAGCAAGAGCAAGAGCAAGGCTGAAGAGGTCTGCACACCAGGGCTGCTGGACTGAAAGTGAGATCCAGGTGATTTCCTCCCCCTTTTTATAGGAAATATAGGTTTTCCACTAGGTGTCCTTCTGCATCCTCTAGACATCCTCCAGACATCCTAAATATCTGAGATACGTCCCCGATATGAACATTTTTTCCGTTTTAATGTTTTATATGCGAGCTGCATCCACTTTCATCCTTTCTACGTCCGTGCTACTAACGCTGTGTGTCCGTTCTGCGTCTGTTTCGCTTCCCCCCTGTGTATGTTTTCCGCTGGAGTGGATGTGAGTTGCATGGATGCGCAGCGGATGCCTAGCGGATATAGCGGATGTGTAACGGACAACGGATGTATAACAGATGTGCCCCGTATGCATAGCGGATGTAGAATGGATGCGTTGGATACTTCACCCGCTCAAAAAGTTTTGTGTAGCTCAAAACTTTTTGAGCGGATGAAATCTCAGTAGACGGATGCTGGATGGATAGAGAGTATGAATCACGGACACAGTGAGTACACAACGGATGCATCGCGTTAACCAACGGATGGCAAGCGTTTTTCTCCGTTTTACATCCTCTTTCCATCCGTTGGTGCAGTGTGACATGGGCTTTACATTCTAAACATTCTCCCCTTTTGGGTAGGACAATATATATAACCTTACATTCTAAATCCATAATCTTCACAGCTAGCCTTATGCTTTATAGAGCCTTGGACCTTTGTAAAATGATCTGCCATATTGTTTTCTGACATGCAGTATTCTAGCTTAATCATCTTATTTTGCACACATTGTCTCATATTTAAATATCTTAAATCTGTGTGTTTCATTCTTGTCTTGATATTTGAAGCCATCTGTATTGCTGATTGGTTATGTTCGTAAACAACAATAGAATCTGTTACATCAATTCCCATATCAATTAATAATTGTTTATACAAAACTAAATCTGTACATAATAAATATAAACATGAGAATTCAGCCTCCGTTGTTGACTGACTTTGTTGACCTTTCATTGTTGACAAACTATTCTGCCTGATAGACCTCCATCCAATCAATGCTTTTCCCAATAATACAACAGTACCTGATGTAGATTTACATCTATCTATGTCTGTGGCAAAACTTGAATCAGCATATGCAGTCAAATTCAGTTCATCTTTTGGCTCCAATTACAATGCATAATGCATTGTTTGTTTCAGATATCTTAACACATGCTTAGCAGCTTGCTAATGTCTTTCAGTTGGCTCAGCGTTAAATCTCGCTAATTGATTAACACTATATGCAATATTTGGCCTTGACCAATTACTGAGATAAGAGGACTGATAAATGTTCTTATCAAAAACAGGACTTTGCACATCACTATGGCTAAACTCCTGACTTATTGGTGTTTTAGCCAGTTTACAAAGTTTCATTTTTAAACTTTTTAGTAATTGGTTAATTTTATCTGCCTATGAGATCTTGTATCCTCCCCCAGTTCTATCTTTCTTTAAACCAAGATATTGTTTGATTTCTCCTGTTTTATCTTAAATTTCTTTTCCAATAGTGAAATTATCTCAGTAGCTTCTTGTTCAGTTTTTGTGATTAATGCTGTGTCATCAGTAAACAATAGCAACAATGAAATTACACCATTACTTTCTCTTTTGAACAAACATGGATCAGCCATGCCAGCTACAAAACCTATCTTAGTTAATTCTTTAACTATACATTGGTTCCACTCATATCCTGATTGCTTTAAACCATAAAGATTCTTTTTCAATCTCCAGCAATCATTATTATCAGTATTTTCATTTTAGAGACCTAAATGTTTCTTTAAATATATAGTGTGTTCCAACGGTGCATGCAGATATGCCATCTCTACATCTAAATGATTTACAATGTATTTCTCCTTAGCTGCCCACACTAATGCTGCCCTAAATGTAGTAGCCTTCAGACGAGGTACAAACACCTCATCGTAGTCATTTGCTGTCTGATTGAACCCTTGTGCTACTAACCTGGCTTTATGGGTAACAGTCCCATCTGTCTTAAGCTTATGTATCCATTTATATTCTTTAGCATGTTTACCTGATGGTAACTTAACATTTTTGTACACCTCCAGTCTTTTTAATGATTCCAGTTCCTTATCCATTGCTTTTTGCCAAGCAGCCTGATCCTTAGCAGGATACAGTATTAGTTCACTATAATTACTTGGAACTGTATTCACTTGGCATACAACACTAGCCTGATATGTATCAGGTGGTCATGTTACTCGGGTTGAATGTCTTGGTAGTGCAGGGCTAACTGTTGGACTCACCTGTGCCATCTGCTCCTGTTCTTCTACCTCTTCCTGTGCCTGTTCTCCTCCTTCCTCCTGTTCTTTTCTTTAATGGCTATTTGTGGTTTACTTATCTTTAGGGACTATCTGGGTGTCAATAATAATATAATTGCTGGATTCCTGTTCCAGTTTATCCCACCCAACATGCTCAAGAAATTTTGCATTAGCACTACAATAAACATGAGCTATGCCCTGATCCCAGAATCTAAACGATCTATGGTTGGCCTCATAACCCACAAAAAATAATTTCTTAGCTCTATGTTGCCCTTTCAGTCTTACCTGTGAGGGAATATGCATCCATGCCAGAGCTCCAAATGTGTGTAGGTAACTTAAATTTTGTTTTCTGCCATGCCAATGAGTGAATGGCAATTCTCCAGTTGTTATATTAGCTACATTGTTTAAAACATGATTACTACACATTATGGCTTCACCCCACAGCGTTTCAGGTAAACCTGAATCAGATAACATAGTGTGAGACATTGCTTGTAATGTTTGCCCTCTTCGTTCTACAAATGAGTTATATTGTGGTCTGTAAGGTACAGAATACCTTCTGCTCAAAATCAGCCAATTTCAACATTGTTTGGAATTTCTTATTTACAAACTCAGTCCCATTATCAGTAATTAAAGTAATTACTTTACTCCTCATTTTTCTCTCAGCAAGCCTTAGCCAGTTGAAGAAATGTTGGAATGTTTCTGTTTTGTTTTTCATAAGATAGCAGAAACCATATGGTGAGTAATGGTCCATAATACTCAAAATATAGCAGGCACCTCCTAAACTTGGTTTCTTAGGACCAATTATGTCAGCAAAAACAACCTCTAAAGGTTCTTTGGTCTTAAACCCATTTAGTCTGTTTGCAGAGGTAACCTTGCTTTTATCTTGGCTACAAGCATTACAGTTTAAATACTTGCTACAGGGTTTCAATTTTACTCCCCCTGACAATTCAACAGTTTGTTTGAGCATTTTGAAATTAATGTGCCTCAGACGTCTTTGTAATAAATGTATACATTCATCATGTGGCTTAACATTGTTATAAACTGAGTTAGCCATCTTCAACTGGTCATCATGTATCACATATAAATCATTCTCTAAATTAGCAGTAACCCTTTTACCCTCTTTCTCTATTATACAGTTATCTCCCCTAAAGGTTACTACATAACCAAGATTAACTAAGGCCCTTACTGATTGCAAATTAAATTTCAGTTTAGGTACATATAACATAGTTAAATGTTCGTTTATACAAGAACAATATCCAGTACCTTCACCTGATGTGTTAATCTTCCATCCATTTGACAATGATACATGTTGCTTACTCGTGGACATCTTTACAAACCTTTTTCTATCTTTAGTAATGCATTATGATGCTCCACTATCACCAATCCGCAAATCATGGTTTACAGTTGAATTGCTAGATATAGCTAAACTAACATTCTTTTTGGCCTTCTGGTGATTACCAGTATTCTTTTGTTTTCCCTTCTTACAGAATCTAGCTATATATCCCTTAGCCCCACAAGAAAAACATTTCCTAACAGTATAGGCAGTTGAAGATAAATCCTCTTCTTGTGGTTGTTCCTTCCTCAGTTGGTTCCTATCCAGCCATCTTCTTGCTTCTTCTAACAACCTTCCAGTTATGCCAGTCAATGTTAGTTCATTTCTGGGCAGGACTTCCAGTGAAGATACATAATCATCATAACTTTCATCCAATGAGGAAAGAATGATGTAAACTTGATGCAGCTCTGAAAATATCAGTTCTTTTTCATGTAGCTCTTGAAAACTTCTTTCATGAAGTTTAAATGAGCTAACATATCTCCACCTTTCAGAAGACCTGCTCTAAACAGTTTACGTGTAAGATGTATGTGTGCACCTACACTGTCATGAACATAAATCCTCTTCAAATTCTACCAACATTTAGCAGCAGACTCTTCTCCACGAATATGGACTAGCTGCTGGTCACTCAGTGTTAGTCCAATAATACAAAGAGCTTATTTGTTGTTCTGTTTAAAATCAGCAAACCTCTTGGCATCGTCCTCATTATTTGGATCCCAAGCATTTACATCCTGTGGGTCTTGAACTACATTCCATAAGCCTTCTCTATGCAGAAGTAGACTGCACTTAATAGACCAGGAAACATAGTTTGTTCCATCCAACTGGGTTATCAGTGATAGACTTGTTGAAGTGTCTTGTGTTATTTTTACCAGGATAGTAAACCACAATTAAACAGTAAACAGCTGTCTGTATACAGTACTGTGTATTCACACTAACTCTCAGTTATCTGAGCCTGGTATGGCCTGGCCCATAACCAGTGTTGAGGTAATTCCCTGTAAGGAGAATGAGCGCATACAGGGAGACGTAGTGAGAGAAGTGTTTGAATAATACACACACAGCACACAGATACACTGAACAGTAAATGTAGGTTTTCACTTTTAAGCAAAGTTCAAACACAGTCCAAAGTCATTCACAGATAAAATCAGACAGTTTTCAGTCCAGGGATAATCCAGTAACAAAGTCCAGTGTCAAAAAACAGTTCAGTAACAGACTTACATCAAATCCAAGAATAACAGTCCATTTAGAAGGAATGGAAATACTCTCCAACAGAAGAAAACAGACTCACTGAGAGACACTCTCTTCTGAGACTAAGACTAAGACTAAACAACCCAGGTTTCTGGCTCCATCTTATGGCCGTAAAAGAAACCACACCCAATTACAATATTTAAGGATTTTCTTAAAGATACAGTATTAAAATGTCTATCCTGGTTTATATATTTCCAACCCAAATAGCTGTTCGGTGACTTACATTCCTAACAGACCCTCCAGAACAATTTCTTTAAAATTGCTCTGCTTATTCTCCATTTAATTATTTCAATTATCTTTTTCTCTATATTCCTTTTTTACATAACATCTCATCTTCTTTTTTGTAGCAAATATTCTCTTACATGCATTTTCCCTGATCCAGTTTTTCATTCAATTTCCCATTCGTGTTAACTTCTGTCGATGTATTAATCAACTCCATCCCACAAGATCAACTTCCTTCATTCAGATTATAATATTCTTCCCCTTTTTCTTAAGTAATTTTCCTACTAGTAGTTTATGGTGACTTTTAAAGTCATCTCGTCACGGTTGTGTCAAAATAATAATGAGGATAAGCATTATATAATTGGTGGCTTAGTGATATTTCTTCATCCATTTTACTTGTATCATTCAAAATCAATACATCCATGTTATAAAGACGCTAGTGGGAAAATAACCTGTTTTACAAACACACAATATAAGTCATTTCCTTTCCTTCTTTAATAGTTATTTGTCATATGTTCCAATCTTCTTTAAACTGTAATAATTCCCATAGATTTTGGCCCTGGCCACCCATCAAGATTTTGGTTAATTGAAGTTTTTACATAATATTTGATAAGATACAAAGGGTAGTTACCAGCTCTTAGTCATAGCCAAGCCACCTGTAGAATTGCACAGATAGTGGCTGTCCATGCTGACATATTTTGGTGAGTTAGCCACAAACATAATGAAGAACAATAAACAGGGATTCTCACTGGGGTTTTAACTTATTCTATGCAAACTAGGATCTCTAATCCAGGTTAATTTATAAACCATATTGTTACCCACTTGCCATCAATAAGGAGACAGGCCTCTTAGGAATGGAGCAAGGTTCTCGGTAGACAGTTTAAGGTTAAAGTTTTGGGGGTTTGAGGATGTAACAAAAGAGTCAAGTTGTGAGTTCCAGGAATTGACCATTCTGTTGCTGAAGTCGTATTTTTTGCAATTGAGTTTGAATCGGTTTACTTTGAGTTTGTATCTATTGTTTGCCCGTGTGTTATTGCGGTTGAAGTTGAAGTAGTTGTTGACAGATTGTACGTTTTAGCAGACACTTTTGTATACTAAGCTTAGATCAGACCATAGGCTTGGAAAGAATTGTTAGGTATCATTCTTGGTTTTGCTCCTGACAATCAATCTCATTCCTGATTCTTCTCTTTCATTCCAGCCATATCAATATCACAGAGTTCCCCAAGTTTTTCAAAGCTGCTACAAATCTGTCAATCATTTTAAATCCTCATGGCCAAGTCACTGCTTTGTTTGAGGTGTACATTCAAGTTTGATTCACTCAAGAAGCAGTATTATACTTGCTTTGATCTCAGATGTTGGGCTTTAGTGACAAGCCAAACCACCAAATCCCCATTTAGCCTACAGATGGGGGGGGCAATGATCATGCTTGACTGTTTATGACCCAAGATTCACATTATCTCAATAATTTCATTGACATATTAATGACATGCAAATTATGGCTCCTAATTTAGCTTTTCTTTCCCCACATCAAAATAACATTGTACATGTAAGATGCATCTTGTTACTCAAGACCACACACATTTAAATGTTTGCTCAAAGCACTAGTTTAAATTTACCATCAGAAATATGACTATATGTTGTCTGTCCTTTATGAACAACTTGTAACAAAAAGGGAATCTCCCAGAGACAATTGAGATTCATCATAATATGTTTTCAAGAGCACTGCCACAAGCAGTTCTTGGAGTGCGTTTTATTAATTTACTCTATATATCTTTTAGAATAAGGCATAATTAGAATCCTTGTTTATTGTTCTTACCCAAGGTAATGAATCCCTAATTTTCAGATGGAAAAATGTTTAGCTGTAGCTCAAAAAGCTACCAAAGTGGCATATTTTAACTCTGAGAAGAAAAAGAAGCAAAACATTAACAGGTTAGTGGTAGGGAAATGATGTAAAGCTAATGGCAGGGTTTAGAGACGATTATTTAATAGTGGGCAAAGGGTGGAGCTGGGAGGACAGTTGAATGTTTGCTTTGAAATCAATGGAACTTAAATTACATAAATGAAGCAAATTGGGATCCAATATTATAAAGATAGATGCTAACAACTATGACCTATCACTACATCATATAAAATTCATAATTATAATACCAAACAGCAATTTTAAAATTTTAAAAAGATCTGTGTATTGACTGTCAAGTGAAATTTGTCTATCACACATATCCAAATGGGGGGTGAGATTTTAAGTGTGTTTTTTTTTAATTAACTTGTTGCTAGTTGAAAGTGCTAGTTGAAAAGGAACTAATGGCTATATATTCCTATTTAATAAAGCCAATTTTTAATTATTCAATTACTCAAATGATGGTTACATTTATTACTTGGTGTTTGTGGACCTAGCATATATTATCAATACTTGATTGGAAATGATTATAGCCTTGTTGCAAATCTATCCACCTGGATTTCAACTATTATAGTTGCCATGGTGCCAAAGCAGGGGAGGAAGGGTTTTTGTGATTGTTCATGAACCCCTTGTGGTGACCTCTGCCCCAGAAGTGATTAGACCTTTGGTGATTAATGAATCATCTAGCTTTCTCTGTATGATCCTGGACTTTGTCCAGGGACTGGTGTTCTGAAAACTTCTGGGTTTGGGGTGACTTCCATGCTTTGGGGAATAACTGCAGTCTAGCTCATGGGTTTATAGCTTCTGTGGCAACCATAGGACTGTTGACATTTGGAGTGCATAAAACATATATGAAAATGAAAGACATCATCACATCTCAGTTGAAAGATCAAATAGCAGATCATAGCTACCCTGGTAGACTCTTTTTACTGTCTCTGGCATTACTAAGTGTTCCCAGATTTGTGTTTGTAGCTCAGCCTGACAGACAATTCTATCTTGCACCAGAATAATATGTGAAAAGCAGAGATAACCAAAATAATGAATGAGATTGTTCCTGTGAGGCCTCTGCCCAGTTACCATTCCCAAGCAACTCCTTGTTTTATCAAAGAGCTGGAAAAAATTAAGCATGAAACTGAAAGACAGCCTAGAGCAATAATGATGAAATGCCAGAAGTGGGCTATATCCTAGTGAGAATCACACTCAGGCCTACAATTAGCAATAGCAGCAATGAAGCATCAGTTCTTACCCAAATTTATAGATTATTACCTACAATCTATTTTCACTAAACCTATCCTCCCTCTCTTCCCCAGTGTAGTGTTTTATGTACATGTCAAAAAAAATTTTTCTCAAGCAACTATCTTAGTATTGGTCTGTGCAGTAGGCCAGATACAAGAATTTGATGAATGTTAGAATTAAAATTGAATGGATTCAAATCTCTCTACTCCATCTCAAAACTGGGGCTTCAAGTGCTTCTGATGTACTCCTCCATTTATTATAAATCAAAGGATCAGAGCACTAGGAAGTTTGAATTATTTTCTAAACCGGCCTTTGGCCTTAGGACACAATGGGCACATTGGGCCACAACTATTATTTTGAGATGAACTGCATTAGCGACAACTATTCAGTAACTGTTAACAGCCTTCATTTTATTGTATCATATTTGTCTTTCTTCCCCAGTTTTATTTTTCTCAAGTGGATTGTCAAAAATATCAGATAAAAACAATGGAATAGCGGTGTTCTAGAAACTTAAATACACACATACAATAAATTATGGCATACAGTACACTTTTATGGGTTAGAGCCACACCATCAGATGCTCAAAAGGTTATGGCAAAAAAAATGTTTGTCTTATAATTCACTCAGTGGTTTCTTCCATTTCAAACAGAAAATTGAAAAAATTGAAGCAGCTGGTTTTTTAGTCAGTGCCACCAGTTAATCCTGATACAAAGAAGAATCACAATTCCTATGCTGTTTATACAAATTGAATTATTTTGAAGAGTGTTTAAAGTTATGCCATCAGTTCATTAGTTTGTTTATGGAAGTGAAAACTTTGGATTTAAACTATTGATTTATTTTATCATGGATGTTGTTCTGTATGGAACTTGTTAGGTTCCAAGTCCCTCGTTCTGATTGGCCGAAAAGGCCACTTACGGATTGGTTCACTAGGAACCAATCCAGGAAGCCGCCAAGCGGCGGGAAGAATTAAACAAGTGTCATTGGCCACAAGCCAGCAGGCAAGCCGCTATATAAAGGGCTGCCGCGGCTTGGGCTATATTCCGTATCTTTTGCCTAGAGAGTTAAATAAAAGAGTTGTTGTTTGGAACCCGGTCTCACACGCTACTTTCAGGACGGAACACTGGTGACGAAGGTGGGATCATCGTAGAAGCAAAGACCGAAGCACGCGGTGATCTGAACCGAGCGAGAGAAATAGCCAGTAACAATGCGCCGCCCGCACCCTTCAATCCTGAGGAGGAGAATTGGGAATCGTATATCGATCACTTTCTTATGTTCTTAGAAAGCAATGAGATGGAAGAAATCTCAGACCAAAGGAAGAGGGCTGTCTTCTTTACACACTGCGGACCGGCCGTATTCAAAATGGTGAAGGCGCTGGTGAAACCCAGAGATGTCAAACAGATGACCTGGTCCGACCTGAACTGAATGATCTGAGCACACTACACACCGGTGGTCTCAAATTTAATCAAAAGGCACCAATTTTACAAAAGGGACCAGAAGGAGGATGAAACCATGGCAGATTTTGTGGCAGCTTTGAGACACATCGGAGGAGCTTGTGAGTTCCAAAACATGGACGAGGCAATGAGAGACCATGTAGTCTTCGGCCTGAAAGACTCTAACCTTCAGAGCAAACTACTGAATAGGCCGAACATAACCATGGCCAAAAACATTGCAGAGGCAACCGCCGCCGAAACAGCAAAGAACTCAGAAGCCACTATGCGGCAAATGAATGCAGTTCAAGACCTGCCAACCCAAACCAGGGAGAAGAAGGCAGAGGGAGGAAAAAAACAGCCCACAGCGACAACCTACTATGAGGACATCGAAACCCAGAGTGACACTGAAGATGACAACAAAGATGTCCATAAACTATTCAGATAGAAAATGGCGTGAAAAGAGGAGGAATCGGTAGGAATTTCAATGTGCAGGCTACAGAGGCAATCACCTGCGGTCTGAATGCAGGTTCCTCGACGCAATATGCTGGGCTTGTAACAAAAGGGGGCACATCGAAAGGGTCTGCCGCAACAAAAAGAGCAATAGTCCAAAAAGATGTGGCAGCACCCCCCCCCCCCACGATGACAGACAAGCCAGCAACAGATGGAACTGCAATAAGAGAACCGGTGATAGGGAAGAAACGCATCAGACAGTGATCATCGGCAATGCCAGGGCGGAAAGCGGAAGGAAGGTTCGGATAGAGGTGAGAATCAAGGGGAGACCCTGCGTGATGGAAGTTGACTCAGGGTCATTCCTATCAATGGTATCTTGGAATACCATCCGGTGCCTAATTCCGAACATTAAACAGAGAGAACTACAGAAACAAAAACTAGTTTTAAAAGATATCAGGGAAATCGCATCCCAGTAGTAGGCCTTAGACATTTTCTAGTTGAATTTAAACACCACGCCGAGGTCTTGCCTCTGACTATCATTGACCGCGACTGCCCTAGCCTGTTAGGGATCAAATGGTTCGCGCCTCTGGGAATCGGGATGACCGGGATCAACCGCATTGCTACAACCAACTGGGAGGAGAACCTACTCCAAGAATTCCAAGATGTATTCGATGGGACTCTAGGCAAGTACCAGGGGACCCCAATTTCATTTAGCCTATATCCGAAAATAGCCCCCATCCGTTTAAAGGCTAGATGCATCCCATTCATGCTAAAACCAAAAATTGACGAGCAACTGAATAAGTTAATAGCGCAAGGGGTTTTAAACCAATCGACCAAGCCAGGTGGGAAAGCCCTATCGTCACACCAGTGAAACCAGATGGGTCAGTGCGCATCTGCAGGGACTATAAGGCAACACTGAACCATGCACTCCAACAAAGCATATACCCAATGCCAGTAGTGCAACATTTACTGCACTCGCTAGGGGGAGGAAAAATATTCGCAAAACTCGACCTAGCTCAGGCCTATCAACAGCTACTCATTGATCCTATAACAGCAGGGGCACAGACTATAGTAACACATAGAGGGGCATTCAAATGTAACCGCCTCCAATTCGGTGTTAGCGTTGCCCCAAGAGTGTTCCAAAGCCTCATGGAACGCCTACTAAACAGAATCAAAGGTGTCGTCCCATACTTCGACGATGTACTGGTCTCAGCAAAAAATGCCAACCAGCTAGAGACCAGGTTAAGAGAAGTCTTAACGCGATTTTGGAAATCAGGCCTCAAAGTAAGGAGGGAAAAATGTGAACTGGCCACTAATCGGGTCGAATTTTTGGGCTATTTAATCAATGAGCAAGGCATTCACCTCACCAAAAAAAAAGTGAAGGCTATTAAAGACACTCCCAGACACAAAAAATAAACCGATCTCCAGGCATTCCTGGGCCTCATAAATTTTTACAACGTGTTCCTGCCCCATAAGGCAACAATAACAGAACCCCTACACTGACTACTAGATAAAAAAAACTGTTTCGACATGGGGCCACCGGAAACAGAAAGCCTTCCAAGGTATCAAAGACCTATTAACGTCAGACATCGTTCTCATCCAGTTTAGCAATGCCCTGCCTCTGACGGTCAGCTGTGATGCCTTGCCTTTTGGGGTCGGCGCCATCACCAACTTCCACATGGCAGAGAGGCACCAGTCACCTTTTATTCAAAGACGCTCTCCAAGTCGGAACGCAATTACAGCCAACTTGATCGGGAAGCCCTCACAATCGTCACCGGAGTCAAACGATTCCATGAGTACCTTTACGGTAGACCCTTCTCTATCATAACTGATCACAAGCCTCTTCTGGGAATCCTAGCAGGCAACAAGCCAACCCCGAACATTCTGTCACCTAGAATGAAGAGGTGGTCTGAATTCCTCGCTGCCTATTCCTACATGCTGCTCCACCGACCCAGCAAAGCCATCTCACACGTCGATGCCCTGAGCTATTCCCCGTTGCCCGTCACAGAGGACAACCCTGCTCCAACTACCTCCACATTTCAGCTTGAGACCTGCCCGGAGCTACTGCTGACTGCAGCTGACGTCGCGAGAGCCACAGCCAAAGACCCTTTGACAGCGCGCATACTGAACTGGGTCAGTAAAGGCTGGCCGGAGGAAAATACAACTGAGACTTTTAAACTTTTCCGTGCCAGACAGACCGAACTGTCTATTGAAAAGGGGTGCATCTTATGGGGTGACAGGGTGGTAATCCCGAGCAGCCTCCAAGAAGATGTCCTGGGCATGTTGCACGAGGGTCACCCGGGCATAGTCAAAATGAAAGCCCTTGCCAGGAGTTACATCTGGTGGCCATGGCTGGACAAGGACATTGAACGCTGGGTTGCAATATGCCACGACTGTCAGAAAGCGAGACCTACCCCCCCACAGGCATCAATAAGGGACTGGGAAACTCCCCAGGGTCCATGGCCAAGAGTGCATATTGACTTCGCTGGACCAACGAAGGGGAACACTTTTTTGATTGTGGTTGATGCATATTCGAACTGGTTGGAAGTCATCCTCATGGCTTCCACAACCACCGAGGCTGTTATGAAACAGCTCAACAAACTGTTTGCAACGCATGGACTCCCTGATGTACTGGTTTCGGATAATGGGCCTCAGTTTACCGCCTTGCAATTCGAACAATATCTAGCTGCCCAGGGTATCCGTCACGCCTAAACCGCGCCGGCCCATCCGGCTGCGAATGGCAGGGCCGAATGCATGGTTCGGTATACTAAAGAGGGCCTAGAGAGAATGGACAAGGGGGACGTGCAGGACAAACTAAACCGATTACTAACCATGCAATATATTATCTGTAGTAGCACAACCAATAAAAGCCCAGATGAACTTTTAATGGGTAGGAAACTATGGTCCTACCTGGACAGGTTACACCCCACTTACACCTGGGACAACCCCCCCGACTCCTCCAGCAAATACCGTACCTTTGAAACGGCGACCTAGTCTATGCCAAGAACCTTAAAGTGGACCCTCTATGGCTGCCAGCCACCATCACACAAATCACAGGCCCCCGGTCCTACCGACTGACTTTAGACGATGGAAGGGAATGGAAGCAGCACATAGACCAGCTTCGTTCCCACAACCTCTAACGAAAAACCACCGCAGAACCAAAAATAATAAATTCTGACTATAAAACAACCAAGGGGGGGGGGAAGTACAAATAACAAAAAAAGGGAGAGACTAACCTCCCATAACAAGACAACAAACTCTGCAAAATGACAATCTAACCAAACAAAAAGAGCATTCACGGTTAGATGAGCCCCAAGAAAGAAGTCCGGGAGCAGGAGAGCGAAGCGAGGCCTTCCTGGAAGGTGGCAGCCAGGCCAGCTCCACCAACCTGGTCAAACCAGGAGGGAGCAGCGGAGCCATCTCAACCAGCCCAAGAGACTCAGGCGGGAGCGGCATGGTTGACTCACCCTTCCAGGAGTTTCCATGGAGAAGGTCGAGAGAAGCAGCGATCCCGTCCGAACCACTTGAAGATCAAAACACGACTGAGCCGCGCAGGTCAATTAGAACTAGAAAACTAGTTGGACTGAACTAAAGGGGGAGGGTTGTTCTGTATGGAACTTGGTAGGTTCCAAGTCCCTCGTTCTGATTGGCCGAAAAGGCCACTTACGGATTGGTTCCTAGTGAAGCCGCCAAGCGGTGGGAAGAATTAAACAAGTGTCATTGGCCACAAGCTGGCAGGCAAGCCGCTATATAAAGGGCTGCCGTGGCTTGGGCTATGTTCCGTATCTTTTGCCTAGCGAGTTAAATAAAAGAGTTGTTGAACCCAGTCTTACGCGCTTTTTTCCGGACGGAACAGATGTTTTATTATACTACTTTCTTCTTCACTGTATTCACAGCAGGACTGTAAATGGGTTGTGATTTCTCATTGGTCTGTGACTTTATCAGTATCTTAATATGCAATCTTTAATCTGTCTGTGGAGGCATATGTTTTAATACTCTGATACATTATTTTAAAATTCCAAACCAAAATGGAATTTTGGAATGCAATAATTATTGCATTATAAGAGAAAGTATGCCGAAAATAACATCTTTTAGTATGTGATATATTTATTTTTGCCCAGTCCTAATTCATACAAATTTATTGTTCATCACTTTAGGGAAGTGTTTTCATAAACTTTCAGAACCTTTGCCTTTCTTGTGAAAATTAATACTTGTACTTCATTCAGTACTGGGTAAATAGGTAAGCTGTTCTAAAAGTAAAAAAAGGAAGACAACCTTTTAATATCTTTATATATTTATTTTCCTTCATAATAATAGACTTTTATGCAAATTCACAGCTTGTTATTGAGGCAACATTGTTATTAGGATTTAATTCAGAAATGTATCTGCATTAATTGCTCTAATAAAAGGACTGAAAACTTTAGTAGTTGTGGTCAGAGTCTTTCAGAGAGTTTAAAGATGCCGTTAACAATTTCTAGCATTTCATTTTCTGGAAAACTGGTTAGGGTGGAAATCTTTTCATGAAAAGAGAACTGCCGATAGTGTCTTTTAGAGAGTCTAAAATTACTTACCTAAATTTACTCACCTAGTAGTGCCAATTATCTGATGGAAATATGGTCGTTTGATGTGGAGCTGCATCGCATTTGATGTAAGTGTGACAGTGGACTTTAAGTTACAGAAACCTGTAATAATATGTTTACTATAACATAAACTTTCCTTCATAAGAATAAGGATAGCCAGACTCCAAATTAGCAGGATTGACTTTGTTTATTTCTCGTCTCCAAGATCAACCAATGCAAAAGCTGTACATTTAGAGAATCTTGAGCTACTTGTTAGTACTTGCCACCATATAGGACCCACAACCCATTGCATAAATTCATTTCTCAAGCTTTCTTCATTTCAGCAATAAAAATCTAATGTGTGGATGATAAGAGCAATTCTCTTGCTGTTTTTGCTGAAAAAGTAAAAGTTGGAAATTCTTCCAAATTATCACAAATCAGCTCATGATCTATTAAATGATCCAAATATAAGTCCTGTCCAGTCCTGGCTACAGTCTATTTGGCCTGATTCTGTAATTTATTACGTACATTTATTAGTTTTGATCATGTTTAGAGTTCATAAGTTCTGTATGTCAGAAACCATACTCACATAAATAAACTAAATGAGACAACTCTGAGTTAAGTAAATGTCATTTTTACATTTAGTTACCTTTGATCGTACTGTATTTTAAAGTACAACCACCTGAGCTTGCCTCTAAAAGATGAATAAATTGAGGATAATTATACCATATGCTGCATTTGCCAAGAGGGTGAAAACAATGTTTACAGGTAAGGAAGGCGGCAAAATTATTGTGTTAAGCCAAGAAAAAAAGATGTTGTTATGCTCGAAAACACCACTTTCCATAATGAAAAGGTCTGGATATAAATACAGGAAATAACAAAATTAACATTTATCATTAAAGCGAGGAGAGAGAATGTATCTTGGATCAGAATGTATTAATTGTATATAAAATAAAGAGAAGAATATGATCCAGAACTAAACATATTACAGTACTTTAGCAGTGGAGATTAAGGCTGGTTCTGTTCTGTACATCAATTCACAATTCTACATGTCAAAATGGCACTCTGTTACCAGACCAGAATGTAAGTAGCCCTCCTCCCTCAAAAAATAGAAATTATCTGATCTTTTAAAAACAAAATAGCATTTTGGAGCACAATCCATAAAGAGAGCCAAGCCCTCTGGCAGTCCCGCGGGCTATTGAGCCATTTTTATGGTATGCATTTTTAATACCATCTGATCTCACAAAAACACTTTTAAATGTCAGAGTTAACATGTATTTAAAAGTCAATGTGAGAGTTAAAGATGTGCTTATAAGTATTTAATTTTGTTGTCTGTCTTGTTTACTTAATTTCAAATTTATGACTCAGTTTAGTCTAATGGTTAAGGCACCAGGCTAGAAACCATGAGACTACCTGTCAATGACTACTTCAGCTTCAACCAAAATAACACATGGGCAAACAATAGATACAAACTCAAAGTAAACTGCTCCAAACTCGATTGCAGAAAATACGACTTTAGCAACAGAGTGGTCAATTAGAAGAGATTGGACTGCCATTTGTCAGAAATGGTGTAGGGTCTCCCGCTTGGGTGGTGGGTTGGGCTGGATGACCTATAAGGTCCAACTATGATTATCTGTTATCTGTTAATTCCTGGAACTCACCACCTGACTCTGTTGTTACATCCTCAAACCCCCAAAACTTTAACCTTAAACTGTCTACCGTGGACCTCACTCCATTCCTAAGAGGTCTGAAAGGGGGCATGCATAAGCACACCAGCGTGCCTAATGTCCCTGTCCTACTGTTCCCATTTATCCATTTATTCGTACTCATTTATTATGTATACACTTATACCTGTTTATACTTATATGTTTATATGCTATATTCATACTTATACTTGTTTTCTCATACATGCTTGACAAACTAAACTATAAATAAATAAACCATGAGTTCTAGTTCAAACTTAGGCATGAAAGCCAGATAAATGATTTGGGGACAGTCTGTTCCTCTTAGCCCAACCCATCTCATAGCACTGTTGTTATGTGGAAAATAGGAAGAAGGAATATTAGATGTGTTCACCGCCTTGAATTACTTACAAAGCAATAAAGGTGGAATAAAAAAATCTAAAAATAAAACAAACATAGTAGTTCATTAAATCAGGTCAATAGAATGCTCATTTTTCAATCATTTTAGAATAAAAGTGGTTGTTGGTATCTATAATCTGCTTTAACAAGGGGTTTCAAATAGATAAAAAATATTTTTCCTGAAGTAGTTTGTATTTCATAATCCAGACCTAGGGAATTGTGACATTTGTGTTGATAATGTTTTGTTACATTATCTTTTCAACAAATTCTCCACAGCACTTAGAGCTTTTTGTGAATTAGGACAGAAGGCTACTTCAGGCAAAGCTGTAGTCTCCTAATTCATTCCATGTACAACACATAATCCAATGTAGCCATGCTTTGCATTTACTATTTCTCTCCAATATCCTGCATTCATAAGAAGCCAAAATAAAATTAATGAGATTTACTTGCTCTCAGATAAAAAAACTTATTAAACAGGGTCACTGTTTCTCATGAAGTTATACTACAACTAGAAAAATGCTAGAATCCCATCAACATTGCTGACTTATTCCAAATCCTTCCCTTTTTTTTGTTCAAAGGCAGTTGATGATATAACAATAAGTTTTCATTTAAATTCAATCAGCACTATTACATCACTTCATTAAACAGAGAGAAAGGAGGCACAGAAATAACTACAATATTCAACAAATAATACATCTTGTTTTTCTTAATATCTGGATATTCATGAATACAAAGATCATAATTTGAATTTTCCATATTGCCCTTTGTTCTTAGGTCATTATCAGGAAAATGATAACAAATGACACTATTGTTCCATCCAGAAAGAAGCGCGCGAGACCGGGTTCCAACAACAAACTCTTTTATTAAACTCACTAAGCAATGGTAACGGAACAACAGCCCAAGCCACAGCAGCCCTTTATATAGTGGCTTGCCCACGGCTTGTGGCCAATGACACTACTTTAATTGTTCCCTCCATTTGAGGCCTAATTGGATTGGTTCTCTAATAGCCAATCTGAGAACGGCCTTTTCGGCCAATCAGAATAGGGAACTTGGAGCCTACCAAATTCCATACATAACACCCCTCTCCCCTTGGTTTAGTCCAACATGCATCACATAGTGCCGCAGGTAGGTGGGGATTTTTCACCTCAACCTGAGTCCTGGTTGACCTGCACAGCTCAGTCTCGGCGTGGTCTTTGAGCAGTTCGGACAGGATCGCTGTCTGTTCCTTCTCCCTGGAACCTTCTGGAAGGGTGAGTCAGCCTTGCCGCTCCCGCTTGAGTCTTTCGGGCCGGTTGAGATGGGTCTGCCGCTCCCTCCTGGTTTGACCGGGTTGGTTGAGTTGGCCTGGCTGTCTCCTTCCAGGAAGGCCTCGCTTCGTTCTCCTGCTCCCGGACTTCTCATTTGGGGTTCATCTAACCGTGAGTGCTCTTTTTGATTTGTTTGATAGTCTTTTTGTTGTGTTTGTTGTCTGTTATGGGAGCTTCATCTCTCCCTTTTTTATTATTTTGTATTTCTCCCCCCTCCTCGGTTGTTTTTTGGTCGGTATTTATTTTTGGCTCTGGTGTGTTTTTGCGTTCGAGATTACGAGAATGAAGCTGGTCAATGTGCTGCTTCCATTCTCTTCCGTCATCTGGGAGTAGTCGATAAGACCGGGGTCCTGTAATTTGGGTGATCGTGGCTGGAAGCCACAACGGGTCCCCGGTGAGGTTTCTTGAATAGACCAGGTCGCCAATTTCAGATGTTCGATATTTGCTGGAGGAGTTGGGGGGTTTGTCCCAGGTGTAAGTGGGGTGCAGTCTGTCTAGGTAGGAACGCAATTTCCTACCCATTAGGAGTTCTGCTGGGCTTTTGTTGGTTGTGCTGCTAGGGGTAATATGCTGTAGGGTTAGTAGTCAATTTAGTTTGTCTTGTCCATTCCGCTTGTCCATTCTATCTAGGCCCTCCTTAGTGTACCGAACCATGCATTCAGCCCTGCCATTTGCAGCCGGATGGGCCAGTGCCGTTAAAGCATGTCGGATACCCTGGGTAGCAAGAGACTGTTCGAATGCTAACGCTGTAAACTGGGGCCCGTTATCTGACACTAGCACATCAGGCAGTCCATGCATAGCGAAAAGTTTGTCTAGTTGTTTCATTACTGCCTTGGTAGTTGTGGAAACCATGAGGATGACTTCTAACCAGTTCGAGTAGGCATCCACAACTATTAAGAAGGTGTTGCCTTTTGTCAGCCCAGCAAAGTCAATATGTAGTCTAGACCATGGACCCCAGGGAGTTTCCCATTCTCTGACTGGTGCCTATGGGGGGGTAGGCCTCGATTTTTGACAGTCATGGCATGTTGCCACCCAACGTTCAATGTCTTTGTCCAGCCCTGGCCACCAGATGTAACTCCTGGCCAGGGCTTTCATTTTGACTATGCCTGGGTACCCCTCGTGCAACATGCACAGAACATCTTCCTGGAGACTATTTGGTATCACCACCCTGCCACCCCATAATATGCAAACCTTTTCTATGGACAGTTCAGTCTATCAGGTGCGAAATGACTTAAAAGTCTCAGTTTTGTTCTCTTCCGGCCAACCCTTACCTACCCAATTCAATATGCACGCTGTCAAAGGGTCTTTTGCGGTGGGTCTCATGATGTCCGCTGCGGTTAGCGCCAGGTTCGGGCAGGTCTTTAGTTGAAGTGTGGAGATGGTTGGAGCTGGGTCCTCTTCTGTGATGGGCAGCAGGAAATGGCTCAGGGAGTCGGCATGGGTGATGGCTTTTCCGGGGCAATGAATCAGCATGTAGGAGTAGGCAGCGAGGAATTCAGACCACCTCATCATTCTTGGTGACAGAATGTTCGGGGTTGGCTTGTTACCTGCCAGGATTCCTAACAGTGGCTTGTGATCAGTGATGATTGAAAAAGTTCTACCGTAAAGGTACTCATGGAATCTTTTGACTCCGGCGATGATTGCGAGGGCTTCTCTGTCGAGTTGGCTGTAATTGCGTTCCAACTTGGAAAGTGTCTTTGAATAAAAAGTGACTGGTGCCTCTCTGCCATCTGGTAGCTTGTGGCTCAGGATGGCGCCGATCCCAAAAGGTGATGCATCACAGGTGACCGTCAAAGGCAGGGTATTGCTATACTGGATTAAAACGGTGTTAGACATTAACAGGTCTTTGATATCCTGAAATGCTGCTTGTTCCTGGTGGCCCCATGTCCAGGTAGTTTTTTTTATCTAGCAGCCGATCTTGTTGCCTTATGGGGCAGGAACACATTGTAAAAATTTATGAGACCTAGGAATGCTTGAAGGTCAGTGTAGTTCCTAGGTCTAGGTGCATCTTTGATTGCCTTTATCTTTTTTTCGGTGGGGTGTATGCCTTGTTCATCTATTAAATAGCCCAAAAATTCGACCTGGTTGGTGGCTAGATTACATTTCTCCCATTTTACCTTGAGGCCTGCGTCTCTAAATCTTGTTAAAACTTCCCTCAATCTGTTCTCCAGTTGGTTGGCATTTTTTGCTGAGACCAGAACATCATCAAAATAAGAGACGACTCCCTTGATTCTGTTTAACAGGCACTCCGTGAGGCTTTAGAACACGCCTTGAGCAACACTAACGCCGAACTTGTGACGATTACACTTGAATGCCCCTCTATGTGTCACAATAGTCTGTGCCTCTGTGGTAATAGGGTCAATGGGTAGTTGTTGGTATGCCTGTGCAAGATCAAGCTTCACAAAAAATTTTCCTCCCCCTAGTGAGTGCAGTAAACGTTGCAGTACTGGTACTGGGTATGCACTTTGTTGGAGCGCATGGGTTGCCTTATAGTCTCCACAGATGCGCACTGATCCATCTGGTTTCACAGGAGTCATGATGGGTGTTTCCCACCTGGCATGGTCTAACACCCTTTGAGCTTTTAATTTGTTTAGTTGTTCATCAATTTTGGGTTTTAAAGCAAACGGGACACGTCTGGCCTTTAAACGGATGGGGCTATTTTCAGGTCTAGGCTAAATGAAATTGGGGTCCCCTTGTACTTGCCTAGGGTCCCATTGAAAACATCTTGGAATTCTTGTAGCAGGCTCTCCTCCCAGTTGGCTGTGGCAATGCGGTTTATCCCGGTCATCCCGATTCCCAGGGGCGTGAACCATTCGATCCCAAGCAGATTAGGGTGATCACGGTCAACGATGGTCAGAGGCAAGATTTCTGCATGATTCTTAAATTCAGTGAGGAAGTGTCCAAGGCCTACTACCAGAATTCGATTTCCCTGGTAGTCTTTTAAAATCAGTTTTACTTCTGTAATTCTTTTTGTTTAATGTCCGGTATCAGGTGCCAGATGGTATTCCAGGATACCATCAGTGCCAGATGGTATTCCAGGATAGATAGGAAAGACCCTGAGTTGACTTTCATCTCACAGGGCTTCCCTTTGATGCTCACCTCTATCCGGACCTTCCTCCCATTTTCTGCCCTGGCATTTCCAATGGTGACTGTCTGGTGCGTTTCCTCTCTGTCACTGGTTCTTTTGCTTCAGTTCCATCTGCTTCCGGCTTGTCTTTCTTCATGTCTGGGGGCGGGTGCTTCCGCGTCTTTTAGGACTGTAGCTCTTTTTGTTTCGGCAGACCCTTTCGATGTGCCCCCGTTTGTTACAAGCCCTCTAGATTGCATCAAGGAACCTGCATTCCGCTCGCGGGTGGTTGCCCCCGCATCCTGCACACTGAAACTCCTGCTGGTTTCTTCTCTTTTCCTGCCATTTTTTGTCTGATTGAAGTCTATGGCCATCTTCATTTTCGTCCTCGGTATTGCTCTGGGATTTGAGATCTTCGTCGTGGGCTGTCGCTGTGGGCTGTTTCTTGCCTCCCTCTGCCTTCTTCTCTCTGGCTTGGTTTGGCAGATCTGGGATCGCATTCATTTGGCACATGGTGGCTGCTGACTTCTTTGCTGCTTCGGCAGCGGTTGCCTCCGCAATAGCCTCGGCCACGGTTATGTTTGGTCTATTCAGCAGCTTACTCTGAAGAGTAGTGTCCTTCAACCCGAGGACCCGCGGTCCCCAATGGTCTTGTCCATGTTCTGGAACTCGCAGGCTCCTCCGATATGTCTCAGGGCTGCTACAAAATCTGCTACAGTTTCATTTTCCTTCTGGTCTCTCTTATAGAAGTCGTGTCTTTTTATCAAGTTGGAGACCACAGGTGCGTAGTGTGCGTGGAGCATTCTGTTCAGCTCGGGCCAAGTCATCTGTTTGACATCTCTGGGTTTAGCCAGAGCCTTCGCCATTTTAAAGACGGCTGGTCCGCAGTGTGTAAGGAAGACAGCCCTCTTCCTTTGGTCAGAGATTTCCTGCAGTTCATTGCTTTCCAAAAACATAAGAAAACGATCGATATATGACTCCCAATCCTCCTCATCAGGATTGAATGGTGTGGGTGGCGCGTTACCGGCCATCTCTCTCTATCGGTTCAGATCGCCGTGTGCTTTGGTCTCGCTCTTCTATGACGATCCCACCTTCGTCGCCAGTGTTCCTCCAGAAAGAAGTTGCGTGAGACTGGGTTCCAACAACAAACTCTTATTAAACTCACTAAGCAATAATAACGGAACAACAGCCCAAGCCACGGCAGCCCTTTATATAGCAGCTTGCCCGCGGGTTGTGGCCAGTGACACTACTTTAATTGTTCCCGCCATTTGGCGGGCTAATCGGATTGGTTCTCTAATAGCCAATCCGAGAACGGCCTTTTCGGCCAATCAGAATAGGGAACTTGGAGCCTACCAAGTTCCATAATAACACCTATGATATGAGGGAACTAAAACACAGGGGTATTTCAGAAGACATTATATACGGGAG
>BLBF01000018.1:33020600-33039261 GCA_015471245.1 Laticauda colubrina
TCTCTCTCTCTCTCTCTCTCTCTCTCTCTCTCTCTCTCTCTCTCTCTTTCTTTCTTTCTTTCTTTCTTTCCCTTGGCATTTCAAACCTCTTGACTTGGAACAATAAAAATGTTAGGAAGACCGTGGTTTGGAATATGCAGACATTTAAACATATACTGATTTATAATAACAGAAAATTGCTGTCTGGTGTTTTCAGGATGCTCAGTCTGTGAACCAGGAAATTCATAGCATAAGGCTAGGATCTAGTTCAGACAGCAATTTTGATTACTTTATGTTCCTCGTTGCCTTGTCAACAGATTTCTTAGGACTTAATATTCTTGGACATCTGCTAGAGCTCTGACATTCTGTTAGAACCAAAGCTAGGAAATTATTCCCTATAATACCATAAGACTTTAACAGAACATTGCATTTCATAAAAAATAAATGGCAGCTGCAACTTGATATAATGTAGATTGAGCCCTGCCGTGCTAGGAGTTCCCTAAAACCTATACCAAATGGCAGAATCTGTCTTTTGTACTGCAAGCTTTAATTCCAGCCTTCAGAAATTAACTTCAGGAATATTGGGCTATATGATATTAGAAAGATAAGTTCACCTGATAACTAATATCTGCCTTTTTATACTAACTTTCTGTCAGCCTTTGAATCTTTTGGAATGGAAAGCCAGGGTATTATAACAGAATCTTAAAAGGCATCTCAAAGCTTCCCTTCACCTCAACCTATTGGTATATCTGAAGTTAGTTATTTTCTTACATTTTCTGTTCTCCTGGACTTAGATATCTCTTCTGTAATTCCCTTCCACTTCTCTTGAGTCAAACCCACATTCCATCATACTTTCATAGAAATCAGTCAAGATTGACAACATTTAATATATGTTAATAGTCTGCCCCAGTGATATTCAAACTAAAGTATATTCTAGACAGCATGTTATTTGGCACTTCTGTTTCTGGCGGAAAACTGTCCTGGCATAAATTGTGCTGTCCTGTTTGATGATCCCTATTCTGCAATTAGTAGTAAGTTTGATGAAAGATGTCTATTCATTATACCTACTACAAAACAAATTAAGGAAAAGGATTGGCTATTTTCCCTTGTTTTATCTTCTCTTCTACCTCTTGCAGGAAAATTACCACCATTCTTCCTAATATGGATGGTGGGATAGGGTTGGATGAGTAAAAATGACTAAAACAATAGCTTTAATCACCTCTCAAGATTAAAGACAAAGAGAATAATGAAGCTAAAGAAACATGCAGAAAGTTGCTGGTGACTTGTCAGTCAAGTTATTTCTGAACTTAGGTCTACCATTTTTCTGAATGAGCACTACATCTATCTTAAAAAAAATAACCCTGCTGACAAGTAGCATGTATAGAGGAGAAGGAACTGTATCAAGCAGGAGCATAACAATGTTCCTTTGTATTGCAAGGGGATGGTAACACTGACGGCTAGTGACCAAGTAGTCCAGTTCTAATTTCATGCTCAGTAGCTTCTGGAAGTAGCCAGCCAGAAAGAACATACCATTATGACTGGCCAATAATAACAACAGGTATTATCATGGCACCTAGCTGTACAAAAATTAGGACAGAGTATGTAAAATGGTGCCTTCTCTGTATAATAATAACAGTCAAAATACAGCTAAGTAAAAAACTTTGCCAACCAAAGCAGCAAAAAATATAAGGAACCCAAAGATGATAAAACTGGCAACTTGTGGCTTGTAGGACATGCTTTAGGTTTAAATTAATTCTGTGCAGCCCAGGACTATTGCACATTTTTTGAAACAGTTATATACCTACAGTAGGTTTGGAAAAAGGTCTAGCACTTTAAAAACAGTGCTGAACCTATGTTTATAAAGACTCTACATAAAGCTTGTCAAACATTTTAGAAAGGCAATCCAAAGGCAAAAGGCATTTTGGAAATCCAATCTGGCATTATGCAGGCGGATATCTCTGTAGGAGCCAGATGCAGCTCAAGCCGAAATAGCCATAGCGGTCTGTTTCTAGACTCTGGAAGGAGTGTGTTCCTGCCAGGAGTTTGTCAGTCCTTCAGAATAGGCAAAGTTAAAGAAGAGAAACAGTTGAAGTTTTAGAAATTCTCTTTCTTGTTTTAAGGCAGAATAACAGAATTTTTAAAGCTTGTCAGAGGCACCCTCTAGTCTATCCCATCTTACAGCAAACCAAATCAAGGCATATTTTCTGATGAAACAAGGTTTCCATGTTATATCTCACCTGATACACAATATTCAGAAGGCTTACTGAGAACCAAACAACAGTAATGTTTTCCTAACTTTCCAAGAGCCATCCCATTTCTTCATGCTCCAAATCATATTTAAAATGAAGAGATAAATATTCTTCCATTATGAAAACACATCTCTCTCTTCCACTTTAGATATCATGCCCTTATTGCATGTGAAGAAATGAATTTGGAGTCATTTGCACTTTCTATCTTGTCATTTCTGACAAATACACCAATAAGACATTATGCAGGCAGAATTAAGTTTCTACCCTGTTCGGTAAGAAAGATGGTTTTGTAACTGGCTATGACAATTCCACCACTTGCACTGAAATGAAAATATCAACATATGTTAAGAGCGCAGACAGATAGACAGAGTGTTGGCTTATGCTCATAGGAGGACATTATTCCTTTATTACAGTAGGAACAATACAAAATACTTAAAATATTGCTTTGCAAAAGCATTGTCTGATAGATTATTTGCTGTATGGTTTTCATGTTCAGCACTCCCTTTTTAACTTTTCCATAATTAAATGCAATCAGAGAAAGAAACTTGCGTTCCCAAAGAGGAAACTAGTTCCCTGGCAGAAGAAGGAATGGAATAAAAGAATCCAGAGGTCCTCCGGTTTAATCATCATAGATATAAAATAGGCTATTTTTATTGAAAGCAGATGGCACACATTTTTTTTCTGCCTATCACTTTAACTATATTTAAATCTCTGCATTAAATTGTGCTTATATCATGCCTAAGTATGCATATATTGACATATTACCTCTGTATATATCCAGAAATAGCTGTAATATGAGTACATATTCATTTACATATATCAGATACACATATAATAGATAGATTGACAGATAACTACATTAGAGGTGCAGCTGTGACTGAGCATCTTATATACAAGTATGCTATTCTTAACAGAGATTCAAGTCAGCCTCATTTTTTGATCTAGAAATAATCTTTATATTATCTACAAATTGAATGTGAATATTTCTCAATAAAATATAAGAGTTATTTTTAAAAACATAGTATTTTAAAGGGAAACTCTATAAGGCAGCGATCTTTTGTGGCTTGGTGGCCCGGTTGAGAAGGGAGAGGAGAACTGGGCTGCATGAGCAGTGGGCCAGCATGCACACATGTGCAGAAGCATATGCAGCTTTTGTGCGAGCAGCAAGCCAGTGCGCATGCTCGCAAAGGCCCACCAGCCCACTGCTCATGCAAGGAGCTGTGCATGCACGTGCTCCAGCCGTGCTCCACTTGTGTGGCCCAATTCCAAATACTCCACAGTCTGGTAGTGGCCCCAGTCCAGGGGTTGGGCCCCACTGGTATAAAATACTAGATCTGATTTTTCTGAATACCTTTTTTATTATGATTTTCTTTTCCACCAGCAAGTAGTTTTTTCCAGCACAGTTTAATCATGAGAAGAAGAAAAATTCAATATCTGCTCTTTTTTGTCCTTTTGTAGTTTTTTTTTAAAAATTAATTTATGGAGCATTTTTCAAACTTACTGCTTTTTTATTTTTTAGCAATTTCTAACACACAGCAAGATTGTAGCAAATGTTAATTTTTTATGGATTAAGGAACTGAGGCTCAGATGTAGGGATTGGGTTTATATGTCTCAGCAAGCAATGGTTTGTTTAACCATGATTTACCAAATTATCTGTAAATGACTGAGTTCAAACAAGGTCACTGAGTGAGTAAAGAGGAAGAGCAAATAAGAATTTGGTGGAAAAGGTTTTACTTCTTTTTTTGTTCATCGGAGGAACATGAAAGAGAGAACTACTCTCATGTCTTTCTAGGGATAAGCCATGTTTGTTTTCCTCACTGAAGATGATGACAACTACACATGTTGCATGCTGATTGCCCTCATAAAAGAGAAGGGAAGGAGCTAGAGGCATTCCTATTAACCTTCCAGCCTATCGGGAAGAAAATTTTAGATCTATCATAGGAAATGCTTGCAGGAAAACAATAGCAAGATACATCACAGAACTTAAAAGAAAAACAAGCAGTGGCAATATAGAGATGAACAAATCAACAGAAAGGGCTTGCTTGCAAGAAGGGCTCGTTTTCTCTGGAGGTTCAGAATGGATTCCCAGAGAAGAGGTTTATGGACTCTCCAGAGAAGAGGTTTATGGATGAAGAGCAGCTGCCTTAGGTTTTAGGGACTGGGAAAAGGAAAGATTCCTGCCTATACCGATGTGCTAGTCTCCCTAAGAGGGACCAGAAAAGCAACCTATTGGTATGACAGTCTGTTGAGGTCTATTGAGAGCCCACTGAACATGGATAGATATTAATCCAATAAGACCTGGATCGCTACATATTTTCTGTACCAGTTTTCTTTCAATACTTACAGATTTCTTTTCCAAATGGGCCGGAACCCAGAAGAGCAATGGGTGACGGCTGGCATACCCGGAGAAATGGCTCTGTGTGCCAGTTCCAGCATGTGTGCCATAGGTTCGCCATCATGGGAATAGGGCATTAAAAGAAAACCAAATGTCTACACTTCTAAATGGCCACAATTTCTGCTTCAAAACCCCTGAAAAATATTGTTAAAGCCAATTAACCAGTCTTCAAATCTTCCAAAATGAAGGTTCATTTCATAAAGAAAAGCAATTCTATCTGAATTCTGTCCAATTTACCGTTTGTCATGGAAAAACAAAGAGAACAAAAATCCCCACACTTTTAATCCACCCAAACATGGAAGAAAAGCATGCTGGTATGCTTCCTTATCCAATGATTTTGGTTTACATTGTGTGAATCTTTCTGATTATATATAAAACAAACTCTGAGGGGTAGCTACAAAACCAGCAAACCATTTTTTTACCCTGGAAGACCATTGAATAAATTCAGAAGTTAGAAGGCAAGACAAGGAAGGGTTTCTATCAGTGTTTACAAACTTCTTTTACAGCACTAAAAAGAAAAATATTATTCTAATTTTTGACAAATGAGAATGGAAACAGAAAAATGAAGTTAATTTTATGAAAAGAACAGATGCCTTCATATTGCACTGGTCCAAAGCTGCTTCTAAGCTATTTAACTATGATTAAGTATGTCAGTATGTCATGCAATTAAATAATCTTCATCACAATTTGACTGCTATACAAAGAGAAAGCAAACCTCACTTTCTTAATAGCATTAAACCAAGCTCAAAGAACACCATAATTCAACCCTGAGCTACAAATATTTTCTATGGGTATCATTATTGTTTCCTAGGAAGAGGCATTTAAATTGGCTTTGCAGTGTCTCCATTTAAAATATAGAATTCAAATTTTAAGCAATACTTTCATCAAATTTCCAAATCAATTCACATTTTAAGTTGATTGCTTCATCATAACAATATAGACAGCATTAAAAACAAGGAAAACAGCTTTAAACTGTAGCCCTAATCTAAAATTAAACTCAATTGGAGAATTAATCTTCCATACTGGTTTATATTATTATTAACATTATTATTCATTATTCATATTAGTTAGCTTGTTATTTTTTTAACATGTTGAAAAATGGAAGAATATTATGGAATACATATGAATGACCACTATGTAAGGATACAGTACATAGCCCCTGATTTTTAAAAATACTTCCCGCTTTCATGCCATTTTCATCATACCCAGAACAGCGAAAAATCATGCTAATGTTTGAGAATGGAGCAAGATCAGTGATCTGCAGTAAGAAGAAAAAGTGGGAGGACAGTTCCCAAATGTAATCTTTGGGAAAGATGTCACATTACTCTGTCTCCTGACTGGCTCTTGAAAAAGAGGGGGACATACCAGTAGCCATATTTTAAAAAGATGTTTTTGTGGTCCCAGAAGTCACAGTCTGAATAGCTTAGGGCTCTTGGTTATATTGCTGTTATTTTGCTGGAGGAAAAAATTTGTTAAAAAAAAGTGTTTAACAGTGTTCTATATGTAAAATGGGTAACTCCAAATCTGCAAACCTGATTGGTCAAATAAACTAAGGATTGGATTGGTTCACTAGGAACCAATCCAAAGAGCTGCTGAAAGGCGGCAAATTTAAGCAACTGCCATTGCTGCAAGCAGGCAAGCCAACCTGTATAAAAGGCTGGCCTCGGCTTCAGCCAAGTGTTCCTATTTACTGACTAGTTAAAGAATAAAGCATTTGTTGTTGGAACCCGGTCTACCTCGTGTGTTTTCCGAATAAAACACTGGCGACGAGGGTGGGATCGTCCTAAACGAAAAAACCTGCACGCGGTGATAAGAAGTCCAGATGACAACCAAGATGCCTGGAAACAACGCACCACCCGCACCCTTCAATCCCAACGAAGAGGATTGGGATTCCTATGCAGATCGCTTCCAAATGTATTTGGAGGGCAATGAAATGGAAGACATTTCAGAGCAACGCAAGAGAGCTGTGTTCCTGACTCACTGCAGGCCAACAGTTTTCAAGATGGCAAAGGCCCTTGCGAAGCCCCGAGACGTTAAACAACTAACGTGGCCAGAATTGCAAAGAATTCTCAAAGCACACGACGCTGCAATAGTGTCAAACTTAATAAAGCGACACGAATTTTACCGCAGAGACCAGAGAGAGGGAGAGACCGTCGCCGATTTCATTGCTGCCCTTAGACAACTAGGGGGTGAGTGTGATTTTTTGAACATTGACGAAGCAATGAGGGATCGCGTGGTGTTGGGTCTGAGAGACTCGACCACACAGAGTAAATTACTCAACAAGCCCAACATCACTGTAACCGAAGCCATCGCGGAAGCCACAGCTGCTGAAGCCGCGAAAAAATCTGCCGTAGCCGTGAAAAAGATGAACACACACAGCGAAGAAACACCAACCAAAGACAGAAAGCAGCCTACCACCACAACCCACTACGAAGAGTCGGGTGAAACAACTGAATCGAGCAAAGAAGACGACGAAGTCCACCGTTTGCTCATGAACAGAAAAGAGCGCGAAAGAAGGAATTGGCAGGAGTGCGCTGGCTGCGGAGGAAACCATCCCCGAGCCGAATGCAGATTTCTCGATGCCATCTGCCGGCATTGCAAGAAATGAGGGCACATCGAGAAAGTCTGCAGGAACAAAAAATGTTACAGCCCAACGAGACGCAGAAATTCCCCAACACGAGCTGAGCCTAAATGAGCTGAGAGAAAGTGGCAACAAGAGAAGCAAGCCAATACACACCAAACTGTCATTATAAAGAGCACTCAGACGGAAAGCGGGAAGAAAATTAAAGTCATTGTAAAAGTCGAAGGAAAACACTGCAAGATGGAAGTGGACTCGGGGTCCTTCCTCTCCATGGTATCGTGGGACACAATAAGACAGCTAGTCCCAGGTATCAAACCCAAAGAATTAAAGAAGCAGCACCTAACTCTCAAGGACTATCAGGTAAACCAAATCCCTGTAGTCGGCATGGGACAATTCCGAGTCGCCTATAAACAACATGTCAAGGTGCTACCGCTGACCATAGTCGACCAAGACAGACCAAGCCTCCTGGGCATCGAATGGTTCGCGCCATTGGGCATCGGGATGACCGGGATCGATCGAGTGACTACAACCGGCTGGGAAGACGACCTCATTCGAGAATTCCAGGACGTTTTTGACGGCTCACTTGGCAAGTATCGGGGAAATCCCATTTCTTTCAGTCTAAACTCCCAAATAGCCCCACGAAGAATAAAAGCCAGGCGAGTTCCTTTTGCACTAAAGGCAAAAATAGAGGAACAGCTGGACAAATTAATAGCCCAAGGAGTGTTAGAACCTGTGGACCATGCCAAGTGGGAAACACCTATAGTCACACCGATCAAACCCGACGGGTCCGTTAGAATCTGTGGTGACTATAAGGCTACCCTGAACCACGCATTACAACCAAGCGCATACCCGGTGCCTGTAGTTCAGCATTTGCTTCACTCCCTGGGAAAAGGAAAAGTTTTTGCAAAACTTGACCTAGCACAAGCCTATCAACAGCTCCCAGTGGACCCAGAAACTGCTGAAGCACAGACTATAGTCACACATAAGGGCGCATTCAAATGTCACCGACTCCAATTTGGAGTGAGTGTGGCCCCAGGCGTCTTCCAGAGTCTAATGGAACGCCTCCTAAATGGCATACAAGGAGTCGTACCATATTTCGACGACGTCCTGATCTCAGCCAAAGATGAAACCCAATTAAAAAACAGACTCAAAGAAGTACTAACTAAGTTCAGGGAATCTGGCCTCAAAGTAAAAAGAGAAAAGTGTTGCCTAATTAAGAATAGTGTCGAATTCCTGGGCTATTTAATAGACAGAGAGGGTATACACCCTACAGACAAAAAGATCAAAGCGATTAAAAATGCACCAGAACCAAAAAACAAGACCGAATTACAAGCCTTTTTTGGACTAATTAACTTCTATAATGTATTCCTGCCAAATAAGGCCACTATAGCAGAACCATTGCACCGTCTTTTAGACAAAAAAGCAATTTGCACTTGGGGTTACAGAGAAAAGCAAGCCTTCCAAAAAATTAAAAGCTTGCTAACATCCTCAAACGTCCTCATTCAATTTAGCAACACGCTGCCCTTAAGAGTGACCTGCGACGCCTCCCCATTCGGAGTAGGTGCCATCCTAAGCCACCAACTACCGGATGGCAGAGAAGCGCCCGTCGCATATTATTCGAGGACTTTATCAAAAACCGAGCGGAATTACAGCCAATTGGACAGAGAAGCACTAGCAATTGTCGCAGGAGTGAAACGTTTCCACGAGTACCTATACGGGCGGACTTTTCAAATTATAACAGACCACAAACCGCTAATAGGAATTTTGGCAGGAAACAAACCTACACCAAATATCCTCTCCCCAAGAATGACGAGATGGTCAGAGTTCCTAGCAGCCTACTCATACACTCTGACACACCAACCGGGGAAACAGATTTCACACGCGGACGCTTTAAGCAGAGCACCCTTGCCAGCGACTGAAGAAGACCCGGCACCAGCGATGACAGCACTACAGAGACTTGCCCCGATCTACCCATATCAGCATATGATGTTGCCAGAGTCACCGCAAAAGACTTTTTGACTGCCCGTGTTCTTAACTGGGTAGGGAAAGGCTGGCCGGAAAATCAAAAAACTGAAAACTTTAAACCTTTCCGGACCAGACAAACCGAACTTTCTATTCAAAAAGGGTGTTTACTGTGGGGTGATCGGGTGGTTATTCCTAACAAACTACAACCTAGGGTATTTAGTATGCTACATGAAGGTCACCCGGGGATTGTAAAAATGAAAAGCCTTGCTAGAAGTTATGTCTGGTGGCCGGGTATTGATAGGGACATAGAATACTGGGTAACCTCGTGTAACAAATGTCAAGCAATTAGACCATCCCCACCCAAAGCACCCATTAGAGATTGGGAAATCCCATGGGGCCCCTGGTCATGAATCCACAACGATTTCGCTGGTCCAACTAAAGGACATACCTTTCTGATTGTTGTGGACGCCTATTCTAACTGGTTAGAAGTAAAAATTATGCCATCAACAACAACTGAATTAGTAATAAAACAACTGGACACCCTTTTTGCCACCCATGGCATTCCGGACGTCCTCGTGTCAGATAATGGACCACAACTGACCAGCCTACACTTTGAACAATACCTAGCCTCCCTAGGTATTAGACATGCCCTAACCGCGCCGGCCCATCCAGCTGCAAACGGTAGGGCAGAGAGAATGGTCCGATTTACAAAGGAAGGGTTAGAAAAAATGGACACTGGAGATGTACAGCAAAAAATTAACCGATTGCTCACACTCCAGCACATAACACCCAGTACCACAACCAACAAGTCCCCAGCAGAGCTACTCATGGGGAGAAAACTAAGGTCACACCTTGATAGATTGCACCCAGAATTCACGCCAGAAAACCCCCCCCGATTCCTCTACACGGTTTAGAAAATTTGGAATTGGCGATTTAGTCTACGCCAAAAACTTTACTGGGGACCCAGCATGGCTACCAGGACAAATTACCCAAATAACAGGCCCCAAATCCTACCGGTTAACAGTAGATGATGGCAGGGAATGGAAGCGGCACATAGACCAGCTTCAATCCCGAAATATAGAAAGAACCACAGACATACAACCATTCGTCGAAAAAAACCGACGAATTGCCAACTAAGGTGGGGGGGGAATCGCAAGAATTAAATAAAGAACCGTTAAAAAATAAAACCAATGAAACACATGAACAAAAAGAGCAAATAAAAGACTCACTGTTTGGAGAGACTTGCGTGAAGAGCCCATCGGAAGGGGCCAGCCAGGCCAGCTCGACCTGCCCGGAGGAAACGGAAGGGAGCGGCAAAACCGCCAGCCTAAGAGACTCAGGCGGCGGTAAAATGGCTGACTCACCCTTCCAGAAGATTCCAGGGAGAAGAACAGACGACACAGCAGCCCCATCCGAACCGGTCGAAGTCTTCACTAAGAATGAACCGCACAAGTCAAGTCGAGTCCGGAAAAGCCCCACCTACCTGCGAGACGTCACCACGTAGGACTGAACTAAGAGGGGAGGGGTGTTCTATATGTAAAATGGGTAACTCCAAATCTGCAAACCTGATTGGTCAAATAAACTAAGGATTGGATTGGTTCACTAGGAACCAATCCAAAGAGCTGCTGAAAGGCGGCAAATTTAAGCAACTGCCATTGGCTGCAAGCAGGCAAGCCAGCCTGTATAAAAGGCTGGCCTCGGCTTCAGCCAAGTGTTCCTATTTACTTACTAGTTAAAGAATAAAGTATTTGTTGTTGGAACCCGGTGTACCTCGTGTGTTTTCCGAATAAAACAAACAGAAAATTATTGAATACTGATTTAAATGACAAAGATCTTTGATTTCACTTACCAATGATAGTTGGTTATTTTATACCATAAGCTTTGAGTACAGAACTCTGCATGACATACTACATAACACACTATATAACCAACAATCTTTTTTGAAAATTGAAATAATATATATAACACTCTTTACATATATGGATTTAACAAATTTTTGCATAATGGAACATGTGAATATCTGTTACAAAATGTGATTGTAAGACAGTTCAGGAACACAGACTACTGAGAGAAGCAAAAAAAAAAAAGGGGGGGGGTTTATTCAGCCAGAATTTGGAGTTATTTGTTCGATTGATATTGCACCTGTATCCGTATGTAAATTATATTGCCTCTGTTTTTATTGTCATTGCAAACTTGTGTGATGCGGAAGGTAATGAGGAAGTAGTGATCCTAAGTTAGGAATCACTGATCCAAAGTTACCGAGTTTCATGACTTGGACCCTTTGATTCTAACTTTCACTCCGATCCAAACACATTGATATTTAAAAAGATAACTTAAATGAAAAGTGGAAAAATGGAAAATGCTGGAGAGAACATCAGCAAAAGGTTCAGTAAGTAGGTAGCCTGGGAATGTTAAAACTAGGAGGTAGGGTTAGTCACCAACTGTACCAATCCTACATTTTCAACAACCGTGCCCTTAAAACGGGGTGCAAAGGGTTGATAACATCAAATGTTTCTTTTCTGTTATTACCTATCTCAGGGTCAATCGATCAGTAGGTATCACAGGCAGCTTTAGAGTTTTGGAAGACAAATGGGCGTTCTTTCCAGTTTTCCGTCGTCAAATACTTTCCCTTTAAAAACGCAGAATAGACGGGGAGTGGGTGGGGAGGGAACAAACCGCAACTGTTAAGAAATTGTGGGAGAAGTGCTTTTAAGAGGTCGGTTGGATCAAATGCAAAGTAGCCACAGAGTTTTAAAAGTCTCAAGGGCGAGATGGGGTTGCAGAGCACAGGTATGTCTTTTGCGGGTTGGGCGAGAGCCCTCGACGCAGGCAGAAAAGACTCAAACTTAGCTTAGCAACCTGGTCCTGCAGTAGCCCGCAGGGCGTTTCCGTGCGGCTGCTGTTCCCTCCCCTAAGGTCCGCCTGTATCCCTGCATTCCGTGCTGCCGTATAAGCATCTCTCCAGCGTTCTCCGTTCCTTCCCTCTCATTCCCAACAGTTTGCAGCCTCGTTTGTCTCTCTGCAGCTTCGCTCGCTCCAGAGCTTTAGGAGGGAGGGTGAAGAGGCCGCCATGTTGGATCCGGTGACTTTAGTGGTAGCAGCCGGAGCTTATGCATGAGGCTGTGAGGAGTCAGGGAGGGCGGACGGTGAAAGAAGAGGAGAGGAAAACAACCTCGACGAGGAAGAGGAAACGGAGGAAGGAGTCGGGGGGAGCACAGGCTATCACTGTTCGCTACTCGAAGAAGATGCCCTAAGCATGGTGGACCGAAAGACGGGCAGCATCTTTTCATCTCTTGCACTAGAAAACAGCAGCAGCAGCACAGCATCTTTTGGAGGAAGCGCGCAAGCGGAGTGGGAGATGTGTGTGGATTGAAAATGACAATATCCTGTTGCCCTGTCAAGAGAAACAAGGAGCTAGGGGACGTGCAGCGATATGGAGAGGATTTGCTAGGATTATGACCAGCCCAGCCTTCTCTTCTTCCCTAGACTCGATGTGCTGATACCCTATTTAAGAGAGGACAATTATTATTTTCCCCGATATTTAAAGAGAGGTATAACTTTCCCCCTCCACATGCTCCCCCTCCCCAGTATATTGGGGAGGAGGGTTAAGGAAATTCGGATTATACATTGTTTTTTGGAATGGTGAAGAGCCTTAATGGAAGAGTGGCACAGATTGCCCTAAGGAAGGATTCTGTTTCTGAAGACTTTTCTTCCTCTTCCTCTCTTTTTCACACTCCCCACTTTCTGAAGAGTTGCCACTAATGCATTTTCTAAGAGGTGGTGGAGGTGGAGGTGGTGGAGAAGGTGGAGAAGAAGGTGGTGGAGGTGGTGGATATTCTCCAGCACTAGATCTTCAGAATCCTGTGCTTTTTATTTTTTGCCCTCCCACCTTCAAATAGCTTTCTTCCTGCTGCTCTTTCCTTGAAAGTGAATTGTTGATGCAAATGGAATGGGGACTTTACACTTTAATGATGCAGAAGGATTCATTTCGGGATTGGGTTTCATGATCTGAATTTCGAATGAAGGAGAAGACCTTTAAAAATCTTTATGGATGACAGAAGAGTGGATTCAGTTTTGGGATTAAATTTTAATTATTATTATTTAAATGTATAAAATATATATTTTCTCTTTTAAATGTTATTAAAGGAGATTTTAGGGTAATTATTTTTCTGTAATACTCTGTATATATTGTAGATGTATGTGTGGAAAAACTGACAAAGTTACAGTTCTCAGAATGGCAGTTCTGAGATGGATTATACCTTCAGTACCATCTTTAAAACATTGACTTTTCAAAAAAAAATTATAAACTGTAATATATTCTAATGTGCTAGATTTGTCAAAGATAGCACAGAATAATAAAGAACGAAAGTCTGCTAAAAACTGAAGCAGCCATGTCTGGAGAGGTGCGCTTGAGACAGTTGGAACAGTTTATTTTGGATGGGCCAACTCAGACCAATGGGCAATGCTTTAGTGTGGAAACCTTGTTGGATATACTCATCTGCCTTTATGATGAATGTAATAATTCACCCTTGAGAAGAGAGAAGAATATTTTGGAGTTTCTAGAATGGGGTAAGTTTAACCATATACTTTTTTAACAATTGCATATTTCTTCACAATTTGTTCATGTTTTTGTGTGACTTATATTTATGCTAATGATTTATATTAATTGGTATTGCTGTTAAAGACTTTAGGTATGCATCTATTTTGCCATTTTTAATTCATCAGTAACCATAATTTTATATTGGGAAACTCTGATTTCAAGGAGTAAGTAAGTTTTAACTGGCCTTGGTCCTGTCAGCCTATGTAAACATGACTTTTTAACACCTAATACCAAAAAATGATGGAAAATACTGTTGGAGTTGAGATATGTACGTGAGGGGGGGGGAATAATGAAATCACTATGATATGTATATTATGTGAAAATAATGAAGGTGGAAGTTAGATATAAACTACTGTTGATTTGGCTGTGATAGAAAACAAAGGACCTAAGTTTGTTTTTGCTCACCATCCATACAGTAATAAAACAGGCTTTCATAAAACTGAAATGTCAAACAATTGGTAGCTAGATAATATTGGCATGATGACAAGAGTGGTTATTTATTTCCTTCTTAGTGCATAATAGTTAAGAGTACAGGAGTTGAAGTCAGATGAGAATAGTTATTGTATGACCTCCAGGTATTAAACATACTATATATATTTGATATGATTCAAAGAAGGTCTTTATGATATTATAGGATTTTTACAAAATATTTGAAATTAGAGAACAGTGTTTTTTTCTAATATCCTTATAAGAAAATATCTGAAAAAACTATTATGTTATAATATTTCATTTAAAAATATTCAGAGCAGCTAAAGAATTAGTGCAATTTTTAACAGGTTTATTCAATATCACTAAACTCTCTAGATCTAGTGTGCAGTAAGTGTAGCATGGTGTAATGTAGTGTGTTTTAGGATGACAAACCTAACAGTTTCTTAGATAATATCCCTGAACTCTTTTGTAATCTTTGAGAACATTTCTTGCTTGATGAAATTGCAGCATAGTTGTCATTAAAACTTATATGTATGTGTTTTCATTTATATTATTTTTAATATATTGCCCACTTCATACATGCCCACATATAAGCATACATATACATAGACACTGTACAGAAGGATATGATTATATTGAAGCATTGAATTTGATACCAGTTATATCAATATGTTAATAACCACATATGTTGACTGTAATCTCTGTTACACTTTGAGAAGTTAATGTGTTGTTCCAGCATGGTAAAAGAACTTTTATTATTTTATTTAATATGTTTGTATATACTTTTCCAAGTGCCAAAGCATGTGGAAAACACAAAACTTTTCTTTTAGAATTATTACATTAATCAGGCACTAAGGATGGATACTGCTGAAAAATAAAATATTAACGTAGTTAAGAGTAATTCATGTTTTTCTGCAGTTTCTAAATTATTTTCTTTTCCCATGTTTTTTGGTGCCAGACATGTAGATCATACATACAGGATGAAAAAACAACTGAGTAATATAATAGCATAGGCTTGTCATAACTTTTGTTCACTCTTACAACATTTCTGCCACAAAACTTCCAGGGTAGTTTGCATATAAGCAAGAACAATGAAAAGAAAAAGAGGAAAACTTGGGTACTTATTTGGGCATTACAATGTTTTCATGACAGGCTTGAACAAAAACATTTCGGGGACAGGTGGTGTCTGATATGATGGTCTCATTTAGTAGAGCAGATGGAAGTAGCTCTGCTTTCCATCTTTCCCTCTGAGGTACCCTAATAGAATGACTGTTGCTGATTGTTAGTTGAAAGACAGTACCAAACACAACTGGACTCTCCACAAAAACTTATGAAATGGCCCTTTCTCGTATGCAGCAGCCATTTCATTGATAGAATATAATTATTGGCCAAGTGTGATTGGACACTTGGTGTATAAGCTCTCAGTTACATACCAGCAACAAGTGATAAATCATAAGCATAAATCATAAGACATCATCCTCAGTAGTAAGAATATAAAACTTTTGTAAATGCTGTAATATATATACAAAGTGCATAGAGATGTTCATATAAAGCAATATTTTGGACAATATATTTAGGTAACAATATGTTTAGAGTTAATTTAGAATTAACTTTGTGGTATGTTACCCTTTGTGTCTAGGATTCATAATACATACTAAATTAATTCACTCTGTGGACAAATCTTTCAACATATTTTTTATCAATTGATGTATTAAAATAAATGTTAGAATTAGTGCAAATGTTAGAATTTACTTTTGAAATGTTAAATATCGCCATATAAATTTTCTATGCAGTTTTGAATTCTTTCAGGACTTGCATTCAGCATAGCTTGATCATTAAAAATTATAAAGTTTAACAGATATAATTCTCCATTATTTAGGATTTGTAAGTATTATGGCAGAGTTGGAGGGAAAGCAGAACTGACAGTTTATTTTTAACCAATTAATTATTTTTATAATCTACTTTTGATTATATATTTACTTTATATGTAGATAGTTTTATGGAAAACAACACATTCAAAAATACTGTTTTTGATGTGGAATTATAAGTGACAAAAGTTCAGTTTTTGTAATTTGTCTGACCTTCTGAGGAACAATATTGAAAATACATAACAATTTTGGTGTTAAGTAACTGCACAATAGTAATTTAATATTCACTTATGTAATATTAGTTTGTGCTTCATTATTATTTAGACTTTAAAAGTGGGTGACCCTGGATAAAGAAATATAGAACAGGATGTAGAAGATAATATGAAAAACTACAGCAGAGAAGAGGTGTTAAAAGTATGTTAATACTTAATGCAGAACACTTTAAATGTGGAAGATAAAGTATCAGCAAGATATTTTGATTATGGTTGAAAACTACAGTTAGAAAACTTTAAATGCTGCAGTCCTAATGTAATTGCATTTATTAGTCACATTCACATCAAAAGGAGTTGTTCCAAATATATTAAATAATCATACTACTTAGCATTTATGTGTTGTAATATATTTAGAACACTTCAATCAAAGTTTAAATTTTATGAAGTATGTATAATATAATAACCAAGATTATTAATAATTATGTTGAATTTTATAAACTAGAATGTAAGAAAATGATACTGTATCTTCATTATTATGCCATTGCTATTTCACTGGCAATTCAGTAACACTGCTTAATTACTCATCTAAATCTGAATATTTTTTACTTCAGCCTTTTATAGAGATTTAGTAGCTTTTGAATAATATCTGGAAATTATATTTTGTGTCCATTTCTTAAATGTAATAAAATTATTGATTTAATTGGAATTAAACTGGTAATAGATGACTTTATCATATTGTACAAAAATTAAATTTAAATGTAGTAGATAAAGAGATGGTTTTAAGCATGTATTCATATGATTACACACAATTTCCTCAGGATTGGAAGATGATACACAATTTTTATATGGTTGCTTATAAATATTCCATCCATTTACATTAGTATGTTTAATTCACATATTAATTTTTTGCTCATTCATAAATATGATTTAATAAAGATCTGGTTTACCTTATACTGAAATATTTAGCATTAAACTGTAATTGATGGAAACCATGGGGAGCATCCCATATGTGAACTTTAGATTGTCAGTTTAAAGTTACAATTTTAAGAAAGAATAACAGCTAGCAAAGCAAACATGCAATTAGGAATATTACTGTACTAGCTTCAGCATATTATTTTCCAGTGTTTTTTGGCCTAGTCTGCAACATACCTACAGATTTATTCTGGATTCGTCTTCGTAGGGTTTGCTAAATTCTATTTAGTGTTGAAAAGTCTTCTGCATCCTGGGTGTTTGACTTGGCTGTCTCTGTGACTGTGTGAGCACATGCATACAGAGACAGCTGGGAGCAGCTTCTGAAAAAGCCAGCAAGCTGGAAAAAGACATGTCAGCTTTAAATATTTGAAAATTGTTTTGTATTTACTTCTGTATGTTCTGAATCACCTCCATGGCACTACTTGCTAATTTCATAACTGAGTTTTGATTTAAAAAAACTCATGATGTCCCATGATGAATCTTTTTTCAGATCCTCAGGCTGATTTGCATATTTCTCTGGGATTTATTTTAAAAAGAATGCACATAGGATTGCACTGGAGGTAGCAATTTCTATCAGTTCCACAATTATGATTAATTTTATCAGAGTTATATTACAAAATGCCTTGAAAATATCTGTCTACCGTTATGAAAGTCCTAATGTGTACATATATATAGTTATTCATTCTGAAAATTATTTTGACTACAAGGTGACCAGAAATCAGCAATATGGGCTTTGAAATTTCATTGGTCTAGAAAAAAGTAATTTAAAGCTTATTAACTGTTTCAATAATGGGAAGGAATTAAAAGGAAGGGATGAGAAGGAGAAAGAGGCAATATAGTTTGTTAAGGCAGAATAAATGAAAAAGGCATGAAAAGCCCATTCAATTTTAGCTAAGAGTTTTACTTCGTGGCCCTTGGAAGAGATACAAGGGATGTGAACATTGTGACCAAACATTATCAGAAGCTCCATTTTTTGAAGCTCTTAAGGCTTTTCCCTTTTTATTGGTATCGATTATAAGGATGTTTATGCTTTTAATGTGTTGAAATGACTGGAACATTTCCTTATTTTGAACTTACATGTGGAACCTGAAGTTTTATTTAAGATATTTTATGCTGAATTGTATGAATTATACCATTGCTGAATGATATATTATCCATATAAAGCCACAAAACTGAAGGGGACATTGAATCCTGTCTTTTGCTCAATGTGAAATCCAAATTAAAGTAAACCTGACAGATGTTTTTACAGCTTCGTTTATCTGTAATGCTACAAAACATACAAAAAGTTTTATTTGAGCTTGCCATTTATATTAACACAAAAAATAGATAACCAAAACATCTTATAACTCTATGATAGCAATAACATAGATAGATAGATAGATAGATAGATAGATAGATAGATAGATAGATA
>BLBF01000018.1:33039271-33058581 GCA_015471245.1 Laticauda colubrina
GATAGATAGATAGATAGATAGATAGATAGATAGATAGATAGATAGATTGATTATATATATATATATCGCTTCATAGTACTTTACAGCCCTCTGTGGTTTACAGAGTTATCGTATTGTTCCCAACAATCTGGGTCCTAATTTTACTAACCTCAGAGGGATGGAAGCCAGTTAGGATCAAACTCCTGGCTGTGGGCAGAGTTTTTTTTCAGTACTGCATTCTAACCACAGCGCCACCACAGCTTTATACTATGTTACAGTATAGGTATTCCTTGATTTAAGGCCCCAATTAGGAACAAAAATTGTTAAACAGCAATTGTTAAGTAAGATCACTCGAATCACTTAGCGAGTGAGATATCATGTGCTTGTGATTTGCAACTCCCCCTGCCAGGTTCCCCATTGACTTTGCTTGTCAGAAGTTGTCTTGGGAAGATTGTGACTGCAAGGTGCTGCCACCATTGTCAATGCAGGCCTGAATCGCAATCATGTGACCACGGGGAGTAGTTTGAAGATAATAACTGCAAGGATGGGACTTAAGTAACTTTTTTTAATGCTGCCGTAAGTTTGTGGTTAAATGAATGGTCGTAAATCGAGGATTACTTATAAGGATGGTGTTCTTTGTACAATAGTGTCAATAACTTTTTTCATTAATTCATTTTAATTGTATTCTATCACATTGTAAATACAAACTGCAAAATGTTATTTTTTATAACAAATCTATTATAGGTCAGTCAGTGTGTGTATATATGCATGTATCCACGCACAAACATGCACACATGCAAGCATATACAAATATATACATGATGTTTGATAAGACATCAATCTGCTCATATATATTTTTCACTGGGATTTGTCTTTAGCAGCATCTTTATTTACAAGAATAGATGGCTATAGCTCAAAAAATTGTAAGCCACCCAGAATCACCCGGTTGAGATGGGCAGCCATATAAATTAAATAAACTCAGTGATTTGTTTCTCTGTTGTCTTCTACTAAAAAAAAATAGTACACATCTAGAAGAAGAAGAGGCTTTCTATTGAAATGCGTGTCTTACATCTGGCCATGTTCATGACTGCCATTTTGTGTGTAAATCTTTTAATTAACTTTATCTACTGCAACTGCATTACACTGCAGTAATGTAAAACATTTTGTTGTTGCAATACATTTTGTTTTTATCATCTAGCCTACAGAAACAATAGTATTTTCAGTTCTGTGTTTTACTCATCGGAAGAATACAAAAGAGTTCATGAGTGACTTTTAGAAATACTGTTAAAATTATTACACTAAAATTGTATGGTTTTTTTTAATGTCCATATAATTGTCTCACTATTTAAAGCAGCAGTCCCTAACTTTTCCGATTTTGTAGGGTGGGAAAGGGGATAGGTCTGCACCAGCAGCAGGCGAGTGGGTTTGTCCGCACAGCAGTGCTTACATACACGCCAACCACTTACACAACCCAGTTTCAAATGAGCCACAGCCTGGCGGTTGGGGACTCCCTGATTATAGTATCCAGTTGGAGGAAATACATCTAATGTAGCACTTCCTAATTATGGTTTAACAAAGTCAGCCATGTGCAATCTCTTGGTAATTTAAAGATTTTGTTTCTTGTTGTTTTATGTTGGGTTAAGAAAGGAGAAAAAGATTTATGTTTCATCAGAGCAGTTTGGTTTGTACTGCCACCTAACAAGCTTTTTAACTGAAAGTTACTGTGGATAAATATTTCATGGAATGAAACTTATACGTACCTAAAAACTGCCCTTTTATTCCCATGTTATTTGAATCAGATAACTATATTTAGATCTGAATAGGAACAGCATTAAAATTCTAGGAATTAAAACAGCCCTGAGTGGGAAATACATTTTCCAAAAGTTGATATCCCACTATAACCATCAGAGAAACCTAGCAGATAACTTCAATAAAACATAAAAATATATCTCAAATACCATAATGTCAATAATCCCTGATGGTACCAGCCTTACACTCAAAACATTCTCTGAAAACTTTTTACCAACTTTTGTAAGATTACTACTCTAGCTTTGAGAGGCAGGCTATTTCACCAGCAGTGAAAACCTGCTCATGACTCTCTTAAACTCCTAACAGTAGTAAATTTGATCAAATAGAATATATTCGACATATCAGTTGGTGAAGGCAGTCAAGCAAGCAAATACCTAGGAGCCAAATGATATAGGCATTATACCTTAAACTCAGCATTTTAATTGCATCCAGAAACCCATTGGCAAGAGCTTTTCTGTCGTGACATCTATACTTTTGAATATCATTCCCCTAGATTAGATATGCTCAGTCCTTTGGCATTTCATTAGGCCTTAAAAGACCTGGCTCTGTTGTCAGGTCTGGGAATTAGTGGCAGAGCCCATACAATGATTGCTTTGATTTGTTGATGGATTTGTTTTACCTTCACTGCTATTTACATGTATTTATATGGTTGCCATTTCTTTCTTTTTAAATTCTAGCTTATCCATCATTTGTTCAGCAACTGTTCAAAGTTATGACAGTGCTGAAAAAATAGTTTTACTAATGCACAGCCTCCCTCAATTATGTGATCACTATCACAATTAGTATGCCTTGTCTTATGCCTGACCTACAGAGTTTTTTTTCCTTTCTTCCCCATCCCCGTTGCTGAGCAGATCGATTGGAAGGAAAGAAACTGCAAGAAAGTAAGCTGTTTGCTTTTCTACACATCAAAAACAATGTGATCTTGCTGTCAACTCATCCTCTTCTATGATTGGGGGTGGGGGTTGTTGAAAGAAATAAACAATTTCCATGGGCATAACTCCTTTGTCTGACCCTTTCCCAGCTGCTGGTACAATCTCATTACTCTTGTTGTATTCAAGGGCAAACAGCTAACTTCATTTACAACTATTCAATGACATCATTCAAAGATGCAGCAGTGCTGAAAGAAGGAACTTAGGATCCATGTCCAAAGTTTCCATCGTTGGAGTGCCCTTGCAGTCCTGATCAGAATTCAGGTGCTTGGCAGTCCACCTCAATTTATAACTGCAAGTAGTTTCAAATCATCCCTCCTGCCTATCTTCTCCCATCCATACCCCTTTGGCTGCCCAACGCCCATTGGCTCTGCCATCCTTCAGAGCTTCTGTAATCTCTCTGTACCAATTCCTCTCTTGCTTGACCCCCCACTCCCATAACAGAGAGAATGGAAGGGAAGAGGTTTCCGGAGAGTACTATAAACTGCTTTCATAGCTCTCCTATGACTTGCACCCTTGAATTGCAGTTTGTTTGCAGTGTTTTTGAGATATACAAGACAGGAGCATCCTCAGGGGACAAGGTAGTGGTTAGGAGGCAAAGAATAGCCAAAGGTGTGAAACATATTAGTCTTACCTCTTACCAGCAGGAAATAACAATTGTCCTTATGTGACTTCCCATTTAGCAATCTTTTCACAGTGGCAGAGTTGGTCATTAAACAAGGACTACCTGTATTGTTAGAGTTATGAATTTGAGGTAGATGAACATATCAATTAAATGAACTGTTTCAGCTGCTATGTGGTGTTAGATCAATAGAGCAAATCTCATTCAGCATGAACATCTTATACAGCATATAGAATATACAGAAATGCTCTGTTCTATACCAATTCTGGTTTCCAAGTTACCTTCAAAGCTAGTCTCATCAAAAGCTCATTGTAGTACAAGGCATGTGGTGATTTAGGCCTAAGCTAATGTTGCTCACAACTGCATACCACTAAAAGCATACGAAACCTCTTGGGCACAGGCTCAACTTGCCTAGTGATCATTTGTAGAAAATAAAGAAAATTAGCTTGATAGAAATAATGCAAAACTGTAACCTAGGTAAAAGAAGACAAAACATTCTTAAAATTCAGAACAATGAGAACATTTAGGAGTAGCTCAGGCAGATGACTTCCTGATCCATTGAAAGAGGAGGAGATCCTATAATATCCTTAGTGCAGTGGTGGGATTCAATTTTTTTTACTACCTGTTCTGTGGGCATGGTTTGATGGGCGTGGCAGGGGAAGGATATTGTAAAATCTCCAGTCAGAGGTGGTATTTGCCGGTTCTCTGAACTACTCAAAATTTTCGCTACTGGTTCTCCAGAACTGGTCAGAACCTGCTGAATACCATCTCTGCCTTAATGACTAAAACTGACTTTATCACAGTGGACAAAGGATCAAGGAACAAATTAATCAGGGAAAAAATGAATAGCCCTCAGAACTGTTGCATTGCAATTTAAGAGAGTCTGAAATAATTTGATTTGTGACAATTTTGGGGCTGTGTTGCAAGTAATAAATCTCAAACCACTGAATAAAACCCTGTAGAAACCCATATCTATTCATCAATTTATTTAATAATTTAAACTGAACCAAATCAAAACCTTTTTCTGTTCTTAGCTATATCTGGTGTATCAATTAATAACTGCAAATAGACTGGAACTTGATAATTTTTGATAAACCTTAGTGGGGAAAAATAAAGTATATCTGGGAATACCTTCTGCAAGTATTTAGTCAGTGTTAAGCCTGGGTTCCCCAGACAAGCTAAACAGAATGTGCAGCGTTAGTCAGATAGGCACACAGATAAATGAGTGAGCTAAGCTTGTATGTTTATTAACATACAGTAAAAATAACAGATACGCTTGTGCTATCAAGAATATATTTTATTCCATTATAAGTTAATAGCATAGTCAAATAACAGTCCAATATTCATTTACCATGTAGTCAGTCCATTCAGGGGTTTTTCAGTTAGCAAAGTCCATGTAGAATATCCTATGTCAGTTCACTTACAAAATCAGTCCTTTGTTGTCTCTCCCGTTCGAGCAATGCAGTCTTGATTCCAAGCAGTAATCAGGGATCATCAAAGCCAGAGAGAGAGAGCAAGCCGTAGTCTTGCTACTTTTATATTGTTTTCTTAACCACTCCTTTAATTGCTATTTCCCAGTTAAAGCTGTATATACTCTAACATACATTAACTATGATTCATAGTTATTATTTCACCTAAACCAGTTAGGGTGAACAATGTTATCCCTAACATTCTCCCCTTTTAGGTTACATAATAACTATGAATCATTTACATCTTTAGAAAATATTTTTCGCAACTTTCTTTAAACTTAGTTGCTCCTTGAGCTTTTGTAAATTGGTCTGCAATGTTTTCTTCTGACATGCAGTATTCCAATTTTATCAGTTCATTCTTCACTGATTCTCTTACATTCAAATATCTTAAGTCAGTATGTTTTGATCTAGTTTTTACAGCAATACTAGTAGCTAACTTTATAGCTGCTTGGTTATCCTCATACACCATAATGGAATCTTTTACAGTTATACCCATATCCAACAATAACTGTTTGTAGAAAATCAAGTCAGTGCATAATAATGACAGACATGAAAATTCAGCTTCCATCGTAGATAAGCTAATATGCTGTTGTCTGATTGACCTCCATCCTATTAGTGTCTTACCAAATAATATAGCCATCCCAGATGTTGATTTTCTAGTGTTTATATCAGTTGCAAAACTTGCATCTGCATAAGCACTAAGACTCAAATCACCCTTTGGTTCTATATATAATGCATAGTTTATTGTTCCCTTAAGATATCTCAATATTCTTTTTAAGGATTTCCAATGACATTCTTTTGGATCTGAATTAGAACGTGCCAGCTGATTTACACTATAAGCTATATCTGGCCTTGACCAATTGCTTATATATGATAAGCTACCAATCAAAGATTGATATATGGACTTATCAAATTTGGGACTTTGATCATTAGTTTGGCAAACTTCCTGACTCATTGGAGTCTTTGCCGGTTTACAAAGTTCCATCTTATAAGTTTTAATTAATTGGCAAATTTTATCTTCTTGAGATATCTTAAAACCATTATTTGTCTTATTTATTGTCAATCCTAGATACCTTTTAATTTCACCTAAATGCTTTATTTTTATCTTTTTGGCTAATAATGATATAATCTCATTAGCTTCATTATTAGTTTTAGTTATTAAAGCAATATCATCTGTAAATAATAACAATAATGAAACCTTCTATTATTTTCTCTTTTAAACACACACGGATCTGCTAAACCAGATTAAAAACCTATATTGTTTAACTCTTTCACAATATATTGGTTCCACTCAAACCCAGATTGTTTCAACCCGTAAAGACTCTTTTTGAGTTTCCAACAATCATTATTATTTATTTTCTTTTATACCAATTGGTTTTCTTAAATATATAGTGTGCTGCAATGGTGCATGTAGATAAGCAGTTTCTACATCTAAATGGTTAATAACATAGTTTTTCTTAGCTGCCCACACTAATGCTGTTCTTAAAGATGTAGCTTTAAGGCTTGGTGCAAAAACTTCATCGTAATCAGATGCAGTTTGATTAAATCCTTGAGCTACTAACCTAGCTTTATGTATAACATTCCCATCATTTCCAGTTTTTACTTTAAATATCCATTTGCACCCAATGGATTTTTCTCCTGGAGGTAATTTGGCATCTTCATACACTTTCATTACCTTTAATGAATTTAGTTCTTTTTCCATTGCCTTTTGCCAATTCTCCTGATCCTTAGCAGGATACATCCTAAGTTCATCTACAATAGTTGGAACTTTAGTTACTTGGCAAACTATACTTGCTTGATACCTATCAGGTGGTCTAGTTGCACGTGTAGTATGTCTAGGTATTATAGGACTTACAGGTGGACTTTCCTCTATTAATTGTTCTTGATCATGTAACTCTTCCTGATCAACTATTTCCTCTTGTTCTGGTCCTATTTGCTCTTCGTGGACTTCTTCTTTAATTGGACTCTTCTTACAGCTAATCTCATCTTTCTGCCTTTTGTAGGGTTCAATAAATACTTCATTATTTAACTCTTGCTCTAATCTATTCCATCCTACATGTTCTAGGAATTTTGCACTAGCACTGGTGTAAACTCTAGATGTACCTGGTTCCCAGAATCTATAAGATCTATGATTAGATGTATAACCTACAAAAATCAATCTTTTAGCTCTATGCTGTCCTTTGTATCTAAGTTGTGTAGGGATATGCACCCATGCTGGTGCTCCAAATGTGTGCATGTAACTTAAATCAGGTTTTGTACCATGCCACAGTGTGAATGGTAATTCACCTGTTGTTGAATTAACAACATTATTTAATATATGATTACCACACATTATTGCTTCTCCCCATAAATTGTCAGGTAATCCTGAATCAGACATCATAGTTCGTGCCATTGATTGTAATGTTTGGCCTCTTCTCTCTATAAAGGCATTATGTTGTGGCCTATATGGTGCAGACATTTTATGTTCAATACCTAACATTCTAAGTCTGTTTTTAAATTTATTATTTGTAAATTCTGTACCATTATCTGTGATGAGAGTTACTAATTTCTTTTTAGTTTTTCTTTCTGAGAATTTTAACCAATTAAATAGATTTTGATATGTTTCAGTTTTGCTCTTCATTAAATAGCAAAACCCATATCTAGAATAGTGGTCCATTATACTTAGTATGTAACGAGCTCCTCCTACACTTGGTTTTTTCGGACCTATTAAATCAGCAAATACTATTTCTAAAGGCTCTTTAGTAGTAAATCCATCAACTCTATTAGCCGGTATGACCCTGCTCTTACTTTGATTACAGGCATTACATTGCAAATACTTATTACAAGATTTCAAACTTATTCCCTTAGACAATTCAACAGTTTTCTTAAGCATTTTAAAATTTAAATGCCCTAGCCTTCGATGTAACAAGTGAATACATTCATCATGAGGTTTCTTATTTTCATAAATTGTGTTAGCCACCTTTAAACCATCATTTAACATATATAATCCATCTCTTAAAGATGCAGTTATTTTCTTATCTTCTTTTTTAATTATGCAGTTATCTCCCCTAAATGTAACTACATATCCTAGTTTAACCAAAATTCTAACTGAAATTTAATTAAACTTAAGTTGTGGTACATATAACATTTTTACATTCTCTTTTATAAAAGAACAATATGCTATACCTTCACCTTTAGCTTTCAGTTTCCAGCCATTGGCTAACGATATCTGCTGTTTACTCTGGGACATTTTAATAAAATTTTTGTTATCATTTGTTATACAATGGGATGCCCCACTGTCAACCACCCATAAATTATTTTTTACAGCTCCGTTAGTATACATGGCTAACTCTAAATGTTTATTTATTTTTTGATGATTTTTAGTATTCTGGCCAGCGTTCTGGCGCTTTGCCTTTTTACAAAATCTTGCCAAATGTCCTCTTCCTCCACAATTAAAACACTTTTTAATTGCGTATGCAGTAGGAGGTTTATTATCTTCTTTTTGAGGTTGCTCCCTCCTTAATTCATCTCTTTCATGCCTTCTTCTGGCCTCTTCGATCAATCTGCCAGTTATATCTGTTAATGTTAAATTTTGTTTTGGCAAAATTTCAAGTGAAGTTACGTAGTTATCTTAACTTTCATCAAGGGAAGATAGAATTATATAAACTTGATGTTGTTCAGAGAATATAAGCTCTTTCTCGTGTAATTCTTGGAAAATGCTTTGCATAGTTTTTAAATGACTCTGCATATCACCATTTGTTTGGAGATGTGTCCTGAAAAGCTTCCGTGTTAGATTTATGTGAGCACCAATATTATCTCGAACATAAATTCTCTTCAGCTTCTGCCAACACCCAAAAGCCGTTTTCTCTCCGTGGATATAAACAAGCTGTTGATCAGTTAAGGTTAACGCAATTATACAAATGGCTTGTTGATTTTTATGCTTTAATTCTTCTATCTTTAGTCTGTCTTCCTCATCCTCTGGATCCCATTCTTCTACGTTTGGTGGATTTTCAATTATGTTCCACAGACCTTCTCTTTGTAGAAGTAGACTACATTTTGTAGACCATGATACATAGTTTGTTCCATCCAGCTTGGATATAAGGGACAAACTTTGTATATTGACTTGTGCCATGTTTTCTGATATGGATATAAAAATATAATTAATAAAACACAGCTGTCTGTTTACTGTAATGTATAACAACACAAACTCTCACTTTTTACATAAATCTGTTTTATCCTATTTAAACTGACTTTGCATCCTCTGGGCCCATAACCAGTGTTAAGCCTGGGTTCCCCAACCAGGGTTAGGTAGACAAGCTAAACAGAATGTGCAGCGTTAGTCAGATAGGCACACAGATAAATGAGTGAGCTAAGCTTGTATGTTTATTAACATACAGTAAAAATAACAGATACGCTTGTGCTATCAAGAATATATTTTATTCCATTATAAGTTAATAGCATAGTCAAATAACAGTCCAATATTCATTTACTATGTAGTCAGTCCATTCAGGGGGTTTTCAGTTAGCAAAGTCCATGTAGAATATCCTATGTCAGTTCACTTACAAAATCAGTCCTTTGTTGTCTCTCCCGTTCGAGCAATGCAGTCTTGCTTCCAAGCAGTAATCAGGGATCATCAAAGCCAGAGAGAGAGAGCAAGCCGTAGTCTTGCTACTTTTATATTGTTTTCTTAACCACTCCTTTAATTGCTATTTCCCAGTTAAAGCTGTATACACTCTAACATACACTAACTATGATTCATAGTTATTATTTCACCTAAACCAGTTAGGGTGAACAATGTTATCCCTAACAGTCAGCATGGCAGTTAAGATATTAGTTTTTATATTCATGAAATAGTCCTATAACTAGCATACAATTTAGGTCTTTTCACCCTTGGTAATGATACATAGTTAGATATGTTTCTGTACCCATATATAATAGGTAGCCTTTTCCAGTGATGTCATGTAAATAACAAAGGGAGTACCTTTCAAATGAATGTCATCAAGTTGATTTCTCCTCCCTTTCTAACTGGAACCACTCATCTAGGAAGAAACAGAACAAGTGCCTCGAACTCCCATCCTTTACTGATAATCTAGACAGATGTCCTATTCAATGGTATTTAATAATACTGAGAAATACAATAGGATGAGAAATTCTAAACTTCATCGTTTTTAACAGTTAAAATCCACTATAGGCAAAGTAAGCAGCTTCTAATGGCCAATAATTAGAAACTTTTAAAATTCCTATCAATACTGCTTCTAAAGTATTTCTAAGTTTATAAAATATTACTATAAAATTCTATAGAATAATACTTAGATTTATTCTTTCTGTCTAAAACAGAAGAGTATTGGAAGTATTTAAATACAGTTTGGATCCTTACAGTGGTTCAGAGTGCATGGATTAGTCCTCTACATTAATACTAGATTCAAAATAAATTTGATGATGTAGTCATATGAATCAAATATGTTTGGCCAGTAGTATTCAATGGTTGATATATTAGTTATTGATGAGAAAGCCATATCTAAGGAATCTGATAAGTATGTATGTGTCCATTTTTTAAATTTTTTCTTGTCATTAAAATATAGTACAATTTTGATGTCCGGTGCTTTGTTTCTACTGATGAAATATACCTCAGCAGCAGCAATTAGAGGAGGCAAGCTTTCCTGCAGCTCCTTGTTAACTGACAAAATCATCTCATTAAATAGTTTGGGAGATTTTTCACAGTAGGTTTGGTGAGTAGGAAAGTAATGTACAGTATATTGAGACAGAAGAGAACAATAGGTTCCAATTTTCAGTGACTGTATATTTGTCTTTATATATTATTATTATTTAAATCTAAACTATTATAACATTAATTTTTAAGGTCAATTAAAATGGTGACATTACTAACATAAGGTGGGAGTGTCCCAATATAAATCAAAATTAATTTCCAAATGTGTAAGAGGTGAGGTAGCTCTGTGACTTAAAGGTGCTGGAGATTGTCTTTGCTCTGGTGGTTCAAGTCCTAGCAAAGCATGGCAAAGTAAGCTCCCATCACTTCTACCCACCTAACTGTTCAAATCATGCTACATGTGAGTAGATAAATAGATAATAATATAAATAAATAAAGATAATAATAAAAAATTTGGAAACTTGGTGACATTTTGTGCAGATAGTGGGATCCCTGCTGGTGCTGGACCTGTCAAGATGCAAGCACTCAATTATGAGGGACACCAATGGTGAGAGAAAGCCCCAGATGAACACTGCAGGATGTTAATCTACTTTCAGATGTGGAGGTACCACATCTGGATAGTACCCTGGATAGTGTGTGAGTGTGAACTAAAGAGACGAGCATTCTTTGGCAGCCAAATTACTACTTCGTACTATGTAATCTCCTAGCTAATTGTACCACTGCCATAGGCTAAATAAATAAACATATAAATCCAATTATATGGCCTCTAGAGGAGCATTTTCTGAATTATCTTGTAAAATACCATCTTATGTAGTCAAATCTCATCTTTTTGCTAAATTGCTTTTTTGTGTTTTTATAGAGGAAAACATAGAACACAAGAAGAAACACATCTTGCTCACAGGTGTGATACATGTTTATTTGTAATTTTAATTATAATAGTAAGCATACTTGCTTCATACTCTTGACTAGCCCTAACACTGATAATGTTTTCATCAGTCGAATTGTTAGATGGTAGATTACAAGAATGATACATAGTACTCTTAGATTCTTATATAATAAGTCTGTATTCATGAATGGGTTGTATTGCTGCTGGGCAATTCCTTTTAATAGTTTCAACACACCCAAATTTAGGCTTGCAATTTCAGACAGAAAATGCCACAGGGCAGTTCAGAGATTAGAGCATTTTTACCCTGTTTGCTTTGTGTTTATTTGTATTGAAAGACAAGGATTCTTAACAGACCATGTGACATTTCATCCATTCCTTGCAAAGCTCTATATTAAATATCTTTTTGAGTCTAATTTAAAAAATAATTTCTTGAGATTCTTACGTGGACTAACATAAAGTAAACATTTGTTTTCTTTTCATTACTTGATCATAAGAAAAAAAAATTTCAGACAAGCTTTTGGAGAAATTTATGATCTTTTTGAATTTTGTCATCTTATATTTTTCCCCTGCAGTCATTTATAAAACTTCTTTGGTTAGTAAAATATGAGATTTCAAATCTAATATTCTATTCCTACTTCCAATTGTTTAGAGCAAGTCCCATACTGGTTGATGAAAATATCTAAGATTCCATTGCAAGATTGTTCAGCTGAAGAGGAAAAGTATCATTTTAACTTTTCAAGAAAGTTGAAACTGTCAGATTTACAGTATACAATATAATAATAATATAAATGGATTGAGGTCCATTCAATTCGGCACAACTTATTCGTTGGTACATTTGAAATTTTCCTGAAAGGTTACTGTAAAAACTTATGATTATCCATTGATTACTGTTAGTTCTTTAATAATGACCGTAATATAATAAGGCTCGTTCCAGTTGTAACTTGTGACAGTTGCAAATTGGATCATTCATGTGACTGACCCAATTTTATGACCTTTTATATGATTGTCATTAAGTAATTCATTGTGGTTGCTATTCAGATCATTAAGTAAACTAGTGGTTCACTATGGACACAGTTTTCCAAAACCTGAAAGTAAATGACAGTTTTCAGGAAAAACGTTGTAAAATGTATTCATATGACAACAGGATACTTCAGATGGCTGTAAATGCATCTCTGTTGTCTAAGGATGTGAACTTCAACAATATTTTAATTACTTCTTTTGTTCTTATTGATAGTTGTGAGTAGAAAATGGTTATTAAATGAAGAGGAAAAAGAAATAACCACCCAATTGCTTTATTCTTATTGGTAAAATTGATATTCAGGTGTTGACAATTGATGTAATTTTTACCAAAATATGTATCATTGTCTTCAAGCAATAACAAGGCAAAAATTGTCAGTGTTAGCCTCCGGTATCATTATAAGTTTATATATGTCTACGATATTATTGCATTGTTCAGATTTAGATTACTTTGAGTAATTAAATAGCATTGGGATGGGCAGGGATACCTTTGGGATGGGTAATAGCTGTGGGATGGGCAGGGATACCTTTGGGATGGGTAATAGCTGTGGGATGGGCAGGGATACCTTTGGGATAGGTAAGGATAGCTGTGGGATAGATAAACCTCCAGTGCAAGAATAGTGGGACTGTATGGTCCACCCTCCCAGGTGCCACACCTTTGGCCCTTTATTATCAATAACAATGTAATCATTGATCCACACATTTCAACATAAACACAACTCTTTATTAACTCTTTATTAAGCTCTTTATTAATGCCCTATTCATTGTAGGGCCACTCAACATACATGGCACAATCTCATCAGTGTTATGTGACAGCCTCAAGGAAGCATCCATTAAGCATCTATCATCCTGTCTTGCCACTCCACTGCTCTAGCTTGCACCAGTGTCTCAGGAGGTTGCGCTGCTTCTTCCCTTCACGTGAAGCTCTGTTGGGGCCTGGCACATCCAGAGTGTCTATCAGGTTTCGCCCTTGCCTCCGTTCACCAGGCTCCATGTCCCCATTGCCTTGTAGGTGGTCCACGAGCCTGTTCTGCAACACTGGGTAGCGGGTGCGCATGAGATTGTGCAGGATGCAGCAAGCTTCCATGATGTTCCTCACGGTCTCTGGGCGATGCTGCATGGTGGTGAGAAGTACCTGGAACCTGTTGGCCAGGATGCCAAAGGCGTTCTCCACCATCCGCCTTGCCCTGGTCAGCCTGTAGTTGAAGATCCTCTCTTCACGGGTGAGGCATCTGGAAGTGTAGGGCTTCATGAGGTAGGTTCTGAGGGAGAAGTCGTCATCCCCCACGATGAAGTAGGGCACATCTTGTGTGTCATTGGGCAGGGGGTCTGGATCTGGGAAGCCCATGATGAGGTTGCGTTCCAGCCCCTCCTTGAGGTCACTGGCGTTGTATACCTGGGCATCTGAAGCTGACCTGTTGCCTGAAGCATCGATGTACATGAACTTGTAGTCAGCATCGACCATGGCGAAGAGGATGATGCTGAAGAAGCCCTTGTAGTTGAAATAAGTGGAGCCTGACTTGACTGGAGCTTTGCAGGCCACGTGCTTGCCATCTATGGCTCCAACGGTGTGGGGGAAGTTCCACTTCTGATACCACTGCTCTGCAACTTTCTTCCATCCTTCTTCAGTGGAGGGTTACTGGAGGAGCTCCTCCAGGTATTCTTCGATGATGGTCTGCACCACTTCTCTGACCACAATGCTGATGGTGTTGTGTGGCACCCTCCAGCCTTACTGCATGCTCCTGTACGTGGTCCCTGAGGCTAAGTGGTGCAGAGTCAGTGCCCCCTTGAGCCCAGGGTCCAGGCTGGGCCGGAAGTTGGTGCTCTGCTTGGTCAACCTGGGTGTCAGCCGCTCCACAACTTCGTCAAACATGGCTGGAGGCATCCTCATGAAGTTCTGGAATGCACGAGGGTCTTCGTTCCTCAGCTCCACCATCAGCTTGTTGTGCAGTCCATACTCTGCTCTTCTCCCGATCCATCTTCGGACCCAGACACTTCTTGGCCACCTCCTTTTCTTCCCGTAGAACAGGTGAAAGAGCCTGTAGATGGCTTCGCATTGTTGCAGAACGATGGTGGCTACCAAAAGGAGTGTGTTACGATCCATGGTGGAGATGACTGGATGCTGTGGAAGAGCAAGAGCCAGATGAAGGCTGAAAAGGTCTGCACAGCAGGGCTACTGGACTGAAAGTGAGATCCAGGTGAGTTCCTCCCCCTTTTTATAGGAAATATAGGTTTTCCGCTCTGTGTCCCTTTGCATCCTCTAGGCATTCTGCAGACATCCTAAATATCCGAGATAGGTCCCCTCTGCGAACGTTTTTTCCGTTTTAATGCTTTCTATGCGAGCTGCATCCGCTTTCATCCTTTCTCCGTCTGTGCTACTAACGCTTTGTGTCCGTTCCGCGTCAGTTTCACTTCCTCCCTGTGTCCATTTTCCGCTGGAGCGGATACGAGTTGCACGGATGCACAGCGGATGCCTAGCGGACATAGCGGATGCGTAACGGATGACGATGGATGTAGAACGGATGTTCCCCATATGCGTTGCGGATGCAGAACAGACGCTTTGGATACATTTTCCGCTCAAAAAGTTTTGAGCAGCTCAAAACTTTTTGAGTGGATGGAATCTCAGTCGACGGATGCTGGACGGATAGAGGATGAAAAACGGAGGCAGTGAGTACAGAACGGAAGCATCGCGTTAACCAACGGATGGCAAGTGTTTCTCTCCGTTTTACATCCTCTTTCCATCCGTTGGTGCAGTGTGACATGGGCTTTAACAGGCAGAGAAAGAAAGGATCCTTCTTAACTTCTCAAGCTGTAAAAAGATTGAGATTTGTACTGTGAGACTTCCAAGGTTGATCTCAGCCTCCCAGGTAGTGCAGACAAGAAACACAACTAGATGAGCTACTTCTACTTTATTGCAAGGGTACATTAACAAGAATCTCACAAAGCTTCTCTACACGTCTCTTTCCATCTCTTTCACAGTCCAGGAAATTAGGGAAGTTTCTTTCTGAATTTCTACCCATTAGCAGCTACCAGCTATGCCCTCTCTTATCTGATAGTTTTATGCACCATCTCTCTTTCTTCCCCCACTTTTTCCAAGATCATTCTGACCTATAATTACAGAGACTGCTTGGGCCATATTTTCTTAGTGTTTTTAATCATTTCCTGTTTAAAATGCCATCTGTTACATTTCACAATTTATCTTTGTGATGAGACTGTGTGCATGTGTGTCGATGGAATGTGATGGCATTAGCAAAACCTCTGATTTCCACAAGAAGTCTCCAAAGCCTCCCCATATACTTAGACCTTTCTCTCCCCTTTCTTCCCTCTTCCCATTTTCCTATCTTTATTTTCATTTGTATTTTATATTACAGTATAATAATTTTAATAACATTCTTAATAAAAGAAGAATAAAATAATGAAAATGTCACCAGCTCTTTTACTCCAGAAAACTGGAATACTCTCTGTCCTGAACCTCCCTCCATCCTTCCTTTTGTAGCCTATCCAGATGGAGAAAGCATATATTAAAAACAGGTTCGCTTCTCAGAATAAGTTCCATTATATTACTAAGAATGTTAAATCTGTATTTTATATATAGAGCAATCTCAGAGATCTATCAGAAAGTTGAGAAGGAGATGAACTGGAAAGATTGATCTCAAATCAGTTGCTTGGCATCACCATGTTACATGTGTACATATACCAAACACAGTTCAGATCTTCTTCCAGCAAATAAAACCTGTAATAGTTATATTCACTGATCTTAGGTTGCTGTCCAGTTCGAGCTCTGTTTCTGCCTGCTGAAGCTTTTTCTCTTATCTGGCCTTCAGTTATCTTCTGGGACAATTCATTTAGGCACTCAAAAAACAAAGCAAAATTGAGAATATTATTCATTTGAGTAAAAACCTGAGACTACTTAGCTCCTCAGTGTTTTATTTTCTTGGGATTTGATTTTCATTACTCAACACATCGGGAGACAGGTCAACTACTTTTCTTTAACCCTTTCTATGCTTGAACTTCTTAAAATAGATTTTCCCCACAATCACTGAAGTCCTCTAAATCAGGCTCCTCAAGTTTTTAGGACAGATTATGATTTTTAAAATAATTTCACAAGAACTCTCATAAGGCTCAAAATAAGTAATATTGATTTGGTCTTGGATATTTCATTTATTATTTTCTTAGCTAATTATTGCCCTGGAGGAAATTTACCATTGCCTTCTTCCAGAATTGATTGGATGTATGGATTGATGGGTTGATGTGTGGGTCTGGTGGGTGGAAGTTGAAAAGTCCTGGATATTCATGGTGGTTTCCTGTCCAAATATTAGCTAATTCCAGCATAGAATTTTTGAGAATAGTCATAGTTGCGTAAATCTGACACTTATTTTGACTGGAATCTGACTTGAAAAATTAATTCTCCTTCAGAAATATGGTTGCCATAATATGTCTTAGCAATCACAAACTATTTATTATAAGATTTTAGATTGCTTTTGACTTATGACCATTTGTTTAGTGTTCATTCAAAGTTACAATGATACTGAAAGAAGTGACTTACAACTGGTTTTCACACCTAACAACTATTGCAGCATCCCCATGATCCCACAATCAAAATTCAGGCACTTGGCAACTGGCATATATTTATGACAGTTGCCTTGTCCCGAAATCTTGTGATCACCATATGTAACCTTCCCAGGCAGTTTCCAACAAGCGATGGGAGAAGCCAAATTCCATTAATGATCACATGATTCACTTAACAACTCATTTTAACAGCTATAGCAACAGAGGTCATAAAATGGGGCAAAACTCACTTAACTGCTTTACTTAGCAACAGAAATGTTGGGCCCAATTGTGATCAAAAGTTGAGGACTATATTTGTTCACTCTTCTATTTCTCAGATCATTTTCTATTATTTGCCATTATATTTAGAAGACAAATGAGTAGCATTTTAATAAATTCTGGATTCACGATACTTAACATATCATTTTTATGACATCGTAAAAGTGATGTTTTAGGTAGACCAAACCCAAAAAAATAATGGAAATAAAAATAATGCCAGGGCAGCTTTTCTCAACCTTTTGAGTCTGGAGGAATCCTTGAAGCATTTTTCAGGGCTTGGGGGACCTGTGCACATTCAGGCTCAAATATTGGCCAGAAGTTACAAACTTGATATATTTGTTTCATGTATAGGTTCTCCTAGTATCAGATCTCCTGCATCCACTCTGAGACAAAGCCCCTGAGCTGTTGTGCCTGCAGAAAATCAGGCATGTGCGAGCAAAGAGAAACCTGGCCCAGAGTGTGTGGTCTCTTTATTGTGGTACTTTCTCACTCCGTACTGTTCCCCCATCCTCACTCCTTGCCCAGTTCTCAGCACCTCTCACTCCTTGCTCCTTGGTTTATACATGTTCCAGGGGCTTGAGGAGGCTCTTTGTTTAGTCACTGCTTTTTAAAAATCATGATTTTTCATGGAACCCCTGGTAGTCTCTTATGGAACCATGGGTTTCCATAGAATTCACATTGAGAAATCCTGTGCCAGAGATTGATCTGTTGCTCTAAAGCCTCCAATATCACTTTAAAAAATCATGGAAACAAACTACATTTTGTTGAGATAAGCAACTTCAGAGCACCATGTTAATTCTAAGGGTACAATCTGAAGTTGGAGACTCATTTTTTTCCTGCATAATCCTGACTTAATATGCTATGTAAGTGTTGAAGAGTGGTAATTCTTATTCATATTAAGGATATAGAATAAATACAAATCCAGGTTATGTCCAAAAATACCTTTATTCATCTCACACAGGAAACATTCTCCTATGAGCTGCTCAGAGCATCCAGTAGTGGGAGGTGCTTAGTCTCTGCATTCACAGGCTGAGCTTGATTTGTGGAACGCTCCTCCTCCATCACGTGACTCCTCAGCGTTCCCCAGTTTTTGCTCAGCCTCGTGCGAGACAGGCAGTGCTTTGGATACTTCCTTGACTGAAAGAGGAATATTAGCAGGTTTGATTGCAATTCGGTTTTCCTTTGGTTTTCTTTGTCTTTAGCCTTCAATCCTTATCGGTCTGAGAGTCCAGTTTAAGGGAAGCGCTGTTCGCGCCCCCCCAAAAAAAGAGGTGGTGGGAGGCTTTTGGAGCTGCTCTGCTCCACCTCCCCACAGATAAAATTTTCTTATCTCTGCCAGTTTTGATTGCCACTGTGTCTTGATTCCGTTTGCTTGCTAGCAGCTTGATATTTCATTTTAAAAGTCGTATTGTCTTTACCCCCCTCCGAACGCCGTTTTCTTCAGTGGGGAAGTTAATTAGGATTAATTCCCCTTCTCCGCTGTTTCTGTTGATTTGAGAGCTCAGGCTTCATTTGAGCTCTGGCTTAGTTTACAAGGCGGGAAGCTGCTGCTGAGAAGCGCGCAAAAAAACTTCAACTGTTGGAGGCCATCTTGAGTGCTACCTCGTGGCTGCGCGTCTTGTCTGTCTTCCCTGAGCTGTGTGAGGTATTTTCTGCTCGAAGCAACAGAATTCCTTCAGGATTCTGAGAGTTGTTTTACCCTCGTTTTGGCTACCTGCACTCGAGGATAATTAATTTGCTTTTAAAATTGTTGGCTTAACCCTCACAGCTGTATTCTCAGTGGCACAGCAGCAAGCACCTGGGCCAGTGTCCGCCTGTGCAGGGAAGCTGCTGAAGGCCCTGACAATCATCAATCCGGGCCTCAGGTGTTCGCTATTTGGCTAATTGGATTATTCATTAATATTGGTTGTTTTGTTATTAATATTGGAATATACATATATCACTACTCATAGGAGCAATTACAAAGCAATTATAGCAATAATATTATAATTATTACAATCATAATAATCACTCATGGTAACAAACTACTTAACAGTATAATATTTTAATTTTCAACAAAATATTATTACTGAGATACGACTTTATATATATATATATATATATATATATATATATATATATATAT
>BLBF01000018.1:33058981-33094734 GCA_015471245.1 Laticauda colubrina
TGCGGTTTCAGCATGGGGCTGTAGTTGTTTTGCTAAGTATTTAGCTAGGTTTTGTAATGGTGCTCCTATGGAGCTGACTATGGGTCTGAGAGGTATGCCTTCTTTGTGTATTTTTGGGAGGCCGTATAATTTGGGGCATCTAGAAGATTTTTCTCTTGGGATGATCGTCTGTTGGATTTCTTTGCTTATGTGGCTGGTTATAATTTTCTTCTTGGTTGATTTTTCTAGATATGTGGTTGGGTCTGTATTTATAGGTTTGTGTGTGGAGTCTTGGAGTAGGTCTGTCAATTTTGTTTCATAGTCTTTTCTGTCCATTACTACTGTGGCATTTCCTTTGTCTGCTGGGAGTATTATGATACTATTATCATTTTTCAGGGTTTGTAACGCTCTGAATTCATCTTTTCATCATCCAGCCTCAAATTTAAAACCAGGAGCTGTAAGACCCATATCCATACAGAAGCCTGATGATGGCAGATGAGATTCTGCTGAAACGTTGCTACAACTTTAACAGAACTACAATGACGTGGGATAATACCCGAAGGAAGCTAAACAGCGCATATATATATATATATATATCAGTAAAATAAAAAGAATAAATAAAATAAAAGGGGGCAATAAGTACTTTATCAGGGCAACGGTTTTTGACGCAGATCGGACCCTGGGCGTGCCAACCGCCTTGTTCACAGATTATATTCAGTTACTGTTCTTCTAATTTTAATCAAAATGGCAGATGGTAGCACCTCTCGGGTACCTTGCTTGAAAATAAAAGCCAAATCAAAACACAGTGGAAATTCTAAAGTCTAAGAAAGGGACGCCTTAAGGCGCCATGAGGCCTTACAAAAGCAAATAGACAGGCATTCTCGAGAGGTCCACGCTCTATCTCAGGGTGCCCCCTCTTCCAGTCTGTCAGTTTTTTCACACCCTGCTCCTCTTCTAGATCTCTCCCTTTCATCCAGGTGCAGCTTAACTCCATAAGGACAACAGGCTCAAGTGTCTGGAACACCAACCAGATGGGCCCCTGAAGCCACATTCACTCCGACAGCCGCTGGTCTTCGCCAGGGTGACAGCTTCATTGAGGAGAAATGAAAGGATGAAAGCCTGGATGGAGATGGCTATTAGCCAAGGGATTGCAGCAGGGTTTCAACATGCGGTAATGTCCAGACCTTACCCTATAGATACTGACCAAGAGCCTCAACCTCTGAGGTCACTGACCAGGTCAGAACAACACCAGTCCCAGATACATTTACAGGGGGAGACCCCTCTCCAAGGGCTGGAGGAGGAGGAAGTAGATCAAATCTTTCAAATGGCTGAGTCTGAAGTAAAGATCAATTCACGATAGCGAGCCCCTGTCAGAGGCAGACATTAGAAGGGGAAATGTCTGAGGATGAAGGTCTTATTCCTGATCAGCCTGCTTTTTCAGGCTTATTTCGGCCACAGCTTTTCAAATCTCGCTTGTTTAAGGCAAAGAATATTGCAGGCCTAAACAAGCCAAAACCTTCTGACACACCTGACCCTTCAGGGGAAGGACCAGAGGACATGACCTTCAACCAACCGGTAGTTGAAGCAGAGGTAATTCCAGTCTCACCCATATTTCGGACCTGGTGCAGAAGCAGTGGGCTTCTGCAGCAGTATACACCTCCCCAACTGGACAGGATAGCAAATACTTCAACTTGGACCCTGAATTTTCAAAGTTTCTGCGGACTCCCGAGGTAGACGAGCCTATAGTGGATTTTGTGTCCCCCTCTATTCCCAGTGAGGCACTGGAGACCTTAAAGCCAGAGGAAAAACGAGTCGAAGTAGCCCTACGCAGAGCTCATCAGTCTGATGCGTGGGCTATCAGATCAGCCTCCTTCACGCGGTCATCTCTTAGATGGCTTCATCTTTTGAAACAACATGTTCCTTCTTCTAACATCAGGGCGCACCAAGACATTGCCAAACTTACGGCAGCTGCTGAATGCTCTGCCGATGCTACCTATCACGCAGTCAAGTTTTCAGCAAGTGCCATTACCTCGCATGTCACAGTGCGTCACTTGCAATGGTTAAGACACTGGCAAGCCGACTTCAAACACAAATCCAAGCTGGCATCATCCCTCATTGCAGTAGATAGATTGCTTGGCCCTTCCCTGGATCCGCTACTAATTAAAACATGCAACAAGAAGAAAATTCTCCCTTTCCCTTTTTCAGAAGTCAGATTCTAGAAGCCCCCAGTCCTTTCAGAGGGGATCTTTTTCAATCTTTCTATTCGGGATCCTTCTCTTCCAGATACCAGGTGACCCCCAGCAGTTAGACCAGGACAACAACCAGACAGGTCCATCTCAGTGGACAGAGGTAGAAGGGATGGTCAATCCAAAAGATCCTATCGGGGAGCAGGGAGCAGGGAGCAGGCCCTTCCAGCGACCAAGATAACTCCCAGGACCCAATTCCCATTGGCGGACGCCTTAAGTTATTCGCAGACCAATGGGACTCCTCTACCTCTGACACCTGGGTCAGGGATACAGTTAGATCTGGCCTCGCGCTGGAGGTTAGATTCAATTCTCCAGATCCCTTCATGTCATACCCTGCTTCCAGAGACACGGACAAGCGTAATCTCGTGGATTCTGCTATCCAACATATACTGGATATTCGAGCCATCCAACCAGTACGTACCATTCAACGAGGACAAAGTTTTTATTCACATCTTTTCGTTGTGCAAAAAAAAAAAAAAACGGGGGTGGAGAGCGATATTAGATTTGAAACGTCTCCACTGTTTCTTGGTATATCGCATATTTAAAATGCATACCCTCTTATTAATATTACTGGGTATCAGGAAAGGGGACATGCTCACACCCATAAATTGACGGAGGCGTACTTGCACATTGATATTCGGCCCTTCCATTATAAATTTCTGAGATTCTGCTACAATAGCCACCATTTTGAATTTGTGGCCCTTCCATTTGGATTAGCCTCCTCCCCCAGGACCTTCACCAAGGTCCTCGCGGTGATAGCGGCCCACCTCAGGAACATCCCGGTACGCCTCCAGCGTTATCTTGACGATATTTTGTTTTTATCTCCTCCTGCTCATCAGGCAGTCATAGATACTCAGAACACATTACTATCCCTACTAGAGCATGGCTTCTTAATATATTGGAAGAAGAGTCAATTAACTCCATCGACTCGGATAATCAATTTAGGGGCGATCATCGTGAAAGGCAAGGTTTATCTGTCACCAGATAGACTAAATAGCATTCAAAAATTGGTTAAGGAGATCAGGTTGCTTAAGAAGGTGTCCTTAATGGACCTATCAAAATTGTTGGGCAAAATGATCCTCATATATTTCTATTATTCCTTGGGGCTGCCTCCACACTAGATCCCTCCAGTGGTTTCTGCCACCGTACCAGCGATCCGGCCGAAGCAACTCCAAACACAAAGTCAGGGTTCCACCCAATATTCTCATATCTCTCCTCTGGTGGTCCAAACCGATTATCAACAGAGGCTGTCTCTTCAAGGAGCCACAAGGTTCACCATCACCACAGATGCCAGTCTGTTTGGATGGGAAGCTCACGTTCAGTCGCTCTCAATCCAAGGCAGATGGTCTCACATAGTACAGTCGTGCAGCATAAACTGTCTGGAATTTCGCACAATACACCTGGCCCTTCACAACTTCGTCCCTCAGGTAACGCGGTCAGCACATACTGATACTGACAGACAATGTAACAGTCAAAGCTCACATAAACAAGCAGGGGAGCACACAATCGAAGCAGCTAATGCGGGAAGCAGAGCATCTGTGTTGCTGGGCAGAGAACAGCATACTTTCCATCAAGGCAGAACACATTTAGGGTCTGTCAAATGCACAGGCAGACTGGCTAAGCAGGGCCACCATAGATCAATCGGAATGGCGCCTCCACCCATCTCTGTTTCAAGAAGTGGCACGGACATTTGGTCAGCCGGTGGTGGACCTATTTGCTTCCCCTCTCAACACTCAGCTCCCAAGATTTTTTCCAGGTACCCATCCCAAGGGGTGGAGAATTTCAACTCGCTCCGCTGTAGTTGGCCTCGGGTCTCCTGTATGTATTCCCTCCCCTTCTGCTGGTTCCCAAGGTCATCCAGAAGTTACTAGACAAGAGAGCGGAATTACTTCTAGTAGTAGCAACTTACTGGCCAGATGGCCATGGTTCGCAGACCTCCGCAGTCTCTTGGTAGCTCTCCCCTGGAGAATTCTGTCAGACAGAATCTCATTAACTCAGGGGCCCCTTCAACATCCGGACTCTCAATGGTTACAATTGACCATCTGGAGGTTGAGTGGAGTGGTTTGAAGGGCGGAAAGCTCTCCAATAGGGTTATCGACACTATCCTAGCCGCCAGAAGCCCCTCAACAATTTGCATTTATAACGCCACATGGTCCACCTTCTGCAAAAGGGTGTAGTAAGTTTCAAATTGATCCTGCCTCTCCCTCTGTCGCTCAGACTCTAGAGTTTTTACAGGAGGGACTTGATAAGGGGTTGTCACTTAATACGTTAAAAAAAGCAGGTGGTGGCCTTGGCATCAGTTCTCACTTGCGAGGGCCTCAGTTCTCTTTCATATCATCCATACATAAGGCTTTTCCCTCGAGGAGCCTCGAGGCTCCTTTACGCCCTCTAGCAGTACATCGTTTATCCCATCTGGGACCTTATCAAGGTCCTTGTGGCTCTGACTAAGGGACCTTTTGAACCTTTGAAAACGTCATGTCTCCACTTCTGACGTACAAAGTAGTTTCCCTTGTAGCGATCACTTTCGCTCGTCGTGTTTCAGAAATTGCAGCCTTGTCCATCAGACAAGATCTCTGCATTTTCATGCTGATCGAGTGGTTCTTCACCCCAATCTCACATTTATGCCCAAGGTCAATTCGGCCTTTCATAGAGCACAAGAGCTTATTCTTCCAAATTTTTGCCCCAGTCCATCACAGGGGATGGAAAGACAATGGCATAAGTTTGATGTGAGGCGTGCACTGCGAATCTATATCAAGCGTACAGTGGTTTTTAGGAAATTGGAGGCTTTATTTGTGTTCTTTCAGTCCAATTCTCAAGGTGGCATAGATCTCACCATCTACGATAGACCTGTATATTGCATGAGCCAGAAAGATGGCAATGAAAATATATACTGACTCCTCACATCCTGGATATAAACTGTTTCAACTTCTTCCCTGAAGACAAAGCTACAGGGCATTGCATGCCAAAATAACTAGACATAAGACATGCCCCCCCCCCCCGGGCATCATTCTGCTAAATAACTAATTCCCACAACACTGACAAACTACCTAGTAGCATTGTATTACTCATCCTTCTCATCTTTCCTATTTTCTTATCTTCTTATGACTGTAACTTTGTTGCTTGTATCTTATGATTTATACTGATTGTTTATTTAGTACCCTAGTATGATTTATGTTGATTGTTTCTTTAGTATCCTATAATTATCACTGCGTTGTATCTTATGATTTATAATGATTGTACTTTACCCTTTCTTGTATGTACATTGAGAGCTTATGCACTGGAGATTACGATATACCCAATGAGAGAGAAATATTGAAACATGCATAGTGGAGGAATAAATTGTGAAAATGGCCAAACTGGCAGAAATGGCAAACTGTCCTATTTGGTCAGGGATAAAAAGTAATTTTATTTTAAAAAAACCAAACCTGAAAACTCTATATACTTGGTAAAAAATGGGAAAAAAAGAAAAATGATGGTTTCTGGAGTTGATTATTGAAAAAAGATTGAATAAGTTGAATATTTAAATATTCAGTATTAAGTTACTTTTTAAAATACATATTAAATGTGTTCATATTGTTGAAACAAATGTCAGAAGTTGCTTATTTTTTCTGATTCTTTTTTCTTTGATTAACTTTTACTATTATTTCTTTCTTTTACTGTTTTTCTGCACCCTCCCTCCATCTTTTTATATTTTACAATATCTATGTAATACATGCTGTATCTATGTATATGCAAAACATATGCAAAAAGAGGGTTAAGTTTAGTACTACTATAAAGTAAAGTTATTGGCAGCCTCTGAATATTCTGGAGCAAATAGATTCTCTAGTTTCTCCAGCATGCCTTTGGGATAATCCACACATAAGGGTTGAATCCGCCTTTCTGTCCAGAAAGGTTCTGCCCAGAAAGATTGTCATCAATCTTTGCCATGCCTCTTCCTGTCAGGGCAGGAAGTTCTCTAGCCCCAGTCACAACTCAATCTTGGCCCTATAGAGACGTGGAGGTTGAAATTGGCAATTTCAGCAGAAAGCAGCAGTTTAAAATGTGGATTCTTGCACAGTTTTGCAAAAAGCCCCTCAAGTAACAAAACCATCATAAACAGACAGCAATTGGAAATTCTGCTTGCTCTGTTTTTTTGCGGTCTCCTGGACTACCAATTGAAGACATAACAGCCTAGACAGTTAAGGGAGAGCCTCAAATCGACCCCCCACCTGTGGGGGTGTGTGCTGAATCCGCAATCACCCCCAGCGTGTCATTTCACTTCCAGGCTTAACCAGGTAGCTCCAGAGGAGCAGCTTTCACTTTTGCAATTTCAAGCTGATTTTCGGGACCAAAGGCAGCCATTATGGCTACGTGGTGAGTTGTAGTGGCAAGAAAATTCCTGTAGATGGTGATAGTAGCAACAAACTGCACTACATTTCCTAAATGCGCCTCTTCCCCTTATCTCACTCTCGGGCTGGTGAGTCCCAAACTAACAATTATATAACCTTGTAATCAACCAGATGTTACAAAGCTGTCACGAAGCAAGCATATGATTTCACTTTCTAAGATCATCACTATTCTCAAGGATTGGTTAAGAGGCTTCACCAATGCTGCATCTCTTCTCCAAATGTAGCCAATCCAAATGTTGTATCTATGTTGCCTTTGTCTTCTTGTATAAAACCCTACAAAGGGAATAAACGCTACATAGATAGTCAGACATCTTGGAACTCTGCACAATGACTGGTCTTTGATCTCCACAGTGAGTTACGCAGGCTATCCAGGAGACTGGTAGGGCAGCCACTGTGACAGCCCAGGGAAGGCTTCCAGGCTTTTAATTCCCCTTGGAGCAGCAGGATTGGAGGATTGAGCGAACTCTCCAAGCAATCTGGGCAACAGCAGCATGGAGCCCATGAGTGCTAAACAATCCAAGCAGAGTCCCAGGAAGGCCAGATCTGCAAGTAAATAGGCTGCTAACAAGATAGAGGCAAGGGCTCTTTATTCCAGAAAGTCCACAAGAGCAGAAGAAAGAAGACAGAAAACAATGGAAAAACAGTTCTCCAGAGCTCAGAAGCAAGAAGATCAGGAGAGGTATTCCCCCTCCCCCCAGCCAGGGCCTGTTAGCTCCCTCCCTCAGCAGCCATTAGCACAGGCCTTGCCTGCAGCTTCCTGGGGCTGGTCACCAGAGGGAGATAAGGAGCAGGAATTAATCCCATCTGCTGAGGAAATCCAAACTCAGGCATTTCCTTTTGATTGCATGCTTCCTCATCCTGCAGATTTACAGATCAGAGACAGGACTGGAACACCTGAGGCCACCATGACTCCAACTGCAGCGGGGATGCACTCAGCATATAGAGTGGCCCCAGAATTATCAGAGGATATTAAGACTCAGGCCATTACTCAATAGGTAGCTTCCTCCCTGAGGGGGAGGAGCCATTCTTCCCCAAGATCTGACCCTCAGCTATCATAGCCAGTACATTACCAGGCCTCCATGGGTTTCTCTAGGCATCAAAAGAATGCTTCTCCAGCTCACTCGTATCAGAAGCAGGGCACTTGGGATGGAGGAGGAAGTTCAGGGAGAACAAGGGTTCTCAGAAGATGAGCACTTATCACCTGATCCACCCCCGTTCATGGTTCTGTTCAGTCCAGGGCTGTGTAAATCCCTCCTCCACAAGGTTAGGACCACAGCCCAAATTGATTCACCACCCTCTATCCCAGATACTTGGATCTAACAGCAGGGTTTTTTCTGAATCTACAATTCTCCAACAGGAGATTCCTTGTTCTAATTTATTTTTGACATAGTTCAGAGACAATGGGCACAGCCAGGATCCTATCTCTCTCTGAGGGGTAATGATAAAAATTTTTTCAATGTGGCTTCTCTTCTCTTCTCTTCTCTCTGAATCACTAAAACTTTCCCCTCTGGATGAACCTTTGACGTCCTTGGTTTCTCCTTCTGCAATATCTGGTGACATAGCAGAGGCCCTTAAGACAAAAGACAAAAAGGTGAAACAAAATTTCTGTAGAATACACCAGGCCAATGCCTGAGCATTCAAAGCAGCTGCGGCCACCTCCTTTTTCACGAATACATCCCTTCTCTGGCTTCGCCAATTACATGGTAGGATTCCCCCTGAGAAGATCAGAATGCATCAGGACATCAACAAAGTTCTGGTGGCCGTTGAATTTGCGGCCGATTCCTCCCTGCATGCAGCCTGATTCTCCAGGGTCCTGGCCTCCAACATCACTTCTCATTGTCTGCTGTAGCTATGACAGCATGTAGTATGTAGACACTATGTAGCTCATGCTTCAACCAAATGGAAAATGGCGGGTTCTTCCCTGTTGGAAAGGCCTTAAATCCCTTCATAGTCGAGAATAAAGATAAGAGAAAGGTGTTCTCCTCTCTTAACAGGAGGGCTGATAGGAGGGCGGCTTCTCCCTACAACCGTAGACAGCCATTTTGTTCCTCAGACTCAGGCCAGGAATTCTCTGAATTCCAAAGGTCCAACAGCCCAGATCAGATTGACTCACAGATAGAACAGGATTTTGAGATAGAAACAAGCAACAGTTTCAGTCTAAATGGCCCTTTTGTGGCACAGGAGGTTGTCCCTACTATCAATCCAAATGACTGCCGGACCTTTCCTCCCATCGGCGGCTGACTGGCCCCATTTGCAGACCGATGGGAGACCATCACATCCAATTCCTGGGTCCTGAAAACAGTGCGATTCAGTCTCACCCTGGATTTTATGTCCACTTCTCTGAGGACCTTTACCCGTTGCCACACCTCCAAGAACCACTTAAGGAAATAGCTCATGGACACAGTCGTCCAGCATTTGCTGGACATTCAGTCTATCAAGCCGGGACCAGAGGACCAGAGGGGGCATGGGTTTTACTCCATTCTATTTGTCGTTCCCAAGTCTTCAGGGGGTGGAGTGGAGGCCGATCCTGGATCTCAAAAAGCTCAATGCTCATTTAGAATACAAGAGATTCAAGATGCAATCTCTGCATTCCATCTTGGAGGACATATGGGGGTGACGATCTCCTAACGTCCATCGATCTGACAGAGGCTTACCTCCACATCCCCATCTACCCCTTTCATTGGAGGTTTCTCTGGTTCTATTACACAGGGGGCCATTACCAATACAAGGTCCTGCCATTTGGGCTTTCATCATCTCCCAGGATCTTCACGAAAGTGCTGGCAGTACTGGCCGTGCACCTCAGAACAATCCCAGTGCGTGTTCAGTGCTATCTGGATGACATACTTATTCAGTCCAGTTCCAGGCAACAATCCAAATCAGACCTGACTTACACAATCCAGGTCCTACAGGATCATGGATTTTCAATCAATTTCTAGAAAAGCTAGCTAATAACCTCCACTCACCTCCTTCATCTTGGTCCGGTGATAGACACAAATCTATGTGAGGTATATTTGTCCCAGGAGTATCAGAACAGAATCAGTCCTTGATCACACAGATCACAGCAGAGCGAGCGGCTCCCCAGGTAGTGCTTTCCCAGCTTCTGGGAAAACTAATCTCGTTCATAACCATAGTACCATGGGCCCAATTGCACTCTCCAATGGTTCCTCCTCCTGTTTCAGAGAGCAACAGTGGTATTCAGCCGGTTTGCACCGTATCGGGCAAACCAGTAGCAAGAATTTGGCGTGGGTCGCTGGACTGGTAGTAAGTTCTGGCTGGCCATGCCCTCGATCCGGTCGTCCTCCCACCCGATGCTCGCTTACCCACCTGCCTGACATTCACCTAAGGTATTTTTTTCCCCTCCCAACAATCAGCTGTGCCAGGATTCCCCTTGCTGAGGCCCAGGAAGGCAAAACATGGAGGGAGGAGCTCAGTCCTCCCTCTTTTTTTGCCTCCCATAGCCCCAGAGGAGTCTTAGGGGAGCAAAAATGCACCCCCCAGAGGCTCCTCTGAGGCTAGGAAGCTCCCAAAATGGAGCCTGGAGGGGTGCTGCACGCCCCTCCCATGCTCTCTTTTTTTCCTTCCTGAGCCTCAGAGGAACCTTAGGGGAACAAAAATGCACCCCCCAGAAGCTCCTCTGAGGCTAGGAAGGTCCCAAAATGGAGCTTGGAGGGGTGCTGCATGCCCCTTCCATGCTCTGTTTTTTTCCTTCCTGAGCCTCAGAGGAACCTTAGGGGAGCAAAAATGCCCCTCCCAGAGGCTCCTCTTAGGCTAGGAAGCTCCCAAAAATGGGTGAGGGTGGCAAAAAGGCCACACACCCCAGTCACATGGCCATGCCCACCAAGCCACACCCACAGAACCAGTAGTAAAATTTTTCGAATCCTACCATTTGGAGAGCAGGCACCAGCATTTCCAACATCAGGGTCTGACTCCAGTCAGATGTCCTCAGATCCCTCATAGGTGGGTTTCCCCAGCAATCACCAAGGTGTCCTTATTCAAAGAACCCAATCGCATCACAGTCACTTCAGATATGAGTCTTTTGGGATGGGGGGCCCATCTACAGTCCCAACTCATGCAGGGTCAATAGTCCACAGTGGACCTTCAACACAACATAAACTGGTTAGAACTGAGAGCCATTCACTTAACTCTCAAACACTTTCAAAGCACAGTGACCGGCCAACACGTGCTGATCCTAATGGACAATGTGGTGGCCAAGCACACGTCAATCGCCAGGGAAGGACCCACTCCAGATCCCTCATGTCCAAAACACAGCAACTGGGAATCTGGCCGGAGACTTATGTTTTGTCAATAAAGGCAGATCACATATTGGGGGTGGCAAATGTCCAGGCAGATTACCTGGACCAGGGTGGACAACTCCAAGTGGTGGCTCCATCCAGATCTATTCCAGTACATATCTCAGAGATTCGGGAGGCCAGTCCTCAACCTCTTTGCCACTCCAACGAACACCCAACTTCCCCGATTCTACTCCAGATTCTCATCAACGGGCACAGAAGGGGTAAACACCCTTCACAGCCACTGGCCCAAGGGTCTCCTTTATGCCTTCTTTCCTCTTCCCCTCATAGTGGGGGTGATAAGGAAAGTGCTTCTAGAACAGGCAGAAATCATCCTCATCACTCCCCACTGGCCCAGACTGTTGTGGTATGCAGATCTAGTGAGTCTGTCAGTGTCCCACCCTTGGAGGATCCCTTAGGACAGGATATCTCTCAGCCAGGGGGTCTTGGAACACCCAGAGCCTCAGTGGCTCCAACTGACTGCCTGACACTTGACAGGCAGATCCTGAGGAGAGATAACTTTTCAAGAAAGGTCATCAAAACAGTACAAGCCTCCAGGAAGCCTTCCATGAACAGAATATACGACGCTACCTGGAAAGCGTTCCATCAACGGTGTACCAAGAAGGGCACAGACCCAACTGCGGCCTCAATGCCACAGATCCTGGACTTTCTACAAACAGGACTCGACAAAGGGTTCTCTCTTAGTACGCTACGCAGACAGGTAGCAGCCCTGTCCATCGTTTTGCACTAAGGGGAAGAGGAATTCCTTAGCTCATCATCCGGTCATCTGCTCCTTCCTCAAAGGAGCTGTCAATCTTAAACCACCAACAGTCTACAGATATCCTTCTTGGAACCTGTTTACACTGTTCGAGGCCCTTACTCAGAACCCATTTGAACCTCTTCAGTCTGTGAGCCTGTGCTTCTTAACACTCAAAGTCGCCTTCTTAGTGGCCATCACATCAGCCAGACGCATATCAGAATTGGCAGCTCTTTCTATCAGGGAAGATCTCTGCACATTCTCTTATGAGCTGTTCAGACTATCCAGTAATGGGAGGTGCTTCTGTCTCCACATTCATAGGCTGAACTTGATTTGTGGAACGCTCCTCCTCCTCCATGTGACTCCTCCCAGTTTTTGCTCAGCCTCATGCGAGACAGGCAGTGCTTTCGATGCTTCATTGACCGAAACAGGGATCTTAGTTCGTGAACAGCAGGTTTGATTGTAATTCAGTTTTGTCTTTAGCCTTCTTTCTGGTCTTTAATTAGCCTGACAGTTCTGTTTAGGGGAAGCACCGTTTGCGCCCCCCCAAACAAAGAAGGTGGGAAGTTTTCTGGCGCTGCTCTGCACCACCTCCCGCAGCCAATTCAATTAACCTCTGCCAGTTTGGTTGCCGCTGTGCTTTTAAATCTGTTTCTTTGCTAACGGCTTGATTTTTCGTTTTAAAAAAAACAAAATCATCAACCCGGGCTTTAGGCATTCGCTATTTGGCAAATTAGATTATACATTAATCTTGGTTGTTCTCTTATTAATATTGGAATTTATATATATCACTACTCATAGAAGCAATTACAAAAGCAATTATAGCAATAATATAATAATTATTACAATTATAATAATCACTCATTGTAATAAACTATCTGACAGTATAATATTTTAATTTCAATAAAATATTATAACTGAGATATGATTATATATACATATAAACACCAGTAAAAAAATATAAAAAAATAAAAGGGGGCAATAAGAACTTTATCAGGGCAACCGTTCTTGACTTAGATCGGACCCTGGGCGTGCCAACCACCTTGTCTACAATTTATATTCAATTACTGTTATTCTAATTTTAATCAAAATGGCAGATGGTAGCACCTCTCAGGCCCCTTGCTTGAAGGCAAAAGCAAAATCAAAACACAGTGGAAATTCTAAAGCCTCAGAAAGAGACGCCTTAAGGTGCCATAAGAGCTTACAAAAGAAAAGAGATAGGCATACTCGAGGCGCCCACATTGTATCACAGGGTGTCTCCTCTTCCAGTCCGTCAGTTTCTTCACATCCTCTTCCTCCCCTAGATCTCTCCCTTTAATCCAGGCGCAGCTTGACTCCACAAGGACAACAGGTCCAAGTGGCTGGAACACCGACCAGATGGGCTCCTGAAGCTACATTCACTCCAACAGCCGCTGACAGTTTCATTGAGGAGGTCCCAGAAAGGATGAAAGCCTGGATGGAGCTGGCTATTAGCCAAGGGATTGCAGCAGTGCTCCAACACACTGCAATGTCCAGACCTTACCCTGTGGCTACTGACCAAGAGTCCCAACCGCTGAGGTCACTGACCAGGTCGGAGCAACACCAGACCCAGGTACATTTACAGGGGGAGACCCCCCTCCAAGGGCCGGAGGAGGAGGAGGAAGTAGATCAAGTCATTCAAATGGCCAAGTCTGAATGAGGATCAATGCATGATAGCGAGACCCTGTCAGAGGCAGATCCCTTACAAGGAGAAATGTCTGAGGATGAAGGTCATATTCCTGACCACCCTGTTTTTACAGGCTTATTCTGGCCTCAGCATTTCAAATCTCTATTGTTTAAGGCAAAGAACATTGCAGGCCTAAACAAGCCAAAACCATCTGACACACCTGACCTTTCAGGGGAGGGACCAGAAGACATGATCTTCAACCAACCGGTAGTTGAAGCAGAGGCAATTCCAGTTCCACGCATATTTTCGGACTTGGTGCAGAAGCAGCGGGCCTCTGCAGTGGTGTACACCTCCCCAACTGAACATGAAAGGAAATATTTCAATTTGGACCCTGATTTTGCAAAGTAACTGAATACCCCCGAGGTAGACAAGCCTATAGTAACTTTAGCGTCCCCCTCTATTCCCAGTGAGCCTTAAAGCCGGAGGAAAAACGGGTCGAGGTAGCCCTACGCAGAGCTCATCAGTCTGACGCGTAGGCTATCAGATCAGCCATGGCCGCCTCCTTCTTCATGCGGTTGTCTCTTAGATGGCTTCGTCTTTTGAAGCAACACGTTCCTTCTTCTAACTTGAGGGCGCATCAAGATATCGCCAAACCTACGGCAGCTGCTGAATTTTCTGCCAATGCTACCTATCACGCAGTCAAGTTTTCAGCAAGGGCCATTTCCTCACATGTCAAAGCGTGTCGCTTGCTATGACACTAGCAAGCCGACTTCAAACACAAATCCAAGCTGGCCTCATCCCCCATTGTGGGAGATAGATTATTTGGCCCTTCCCTGGATCCGCTACTAATTGAAACATACAACAAGAAGAAAATTCTCCCTTCCCTTTTACAGAAGTCAGATCCTAGAAGCCCCCAGTCCTTTCGGAGGGGATCCTTTCAATCCTTCTATCAGGGATCCTTCTGTTCCACATACCAGAGACCCCCAGCAGTTAGACCAGGACAGCAACCAGAAAGGTCCGACTCAGTGGACAGAAGTAGAAGGGGTGGTCAATTCGGGGAGCAGGGAACAGGCCCTTCTGGCAACCAATATAACTCCCGGGACCCAATCCCCATTGGTGGATGCCTTAAGTTATTTGCTGACCAATGGGACTCCTCTACCTCTGATGCCTGGGTCAGAGATACGGTTAGATTTGGCCTCGCGCTGGAGTTCACATCCATTCCCCCAGATTCCTTCATGTCATACCCTCCTTCCAGACCCGATCAAGCGTAATCTCATATGGATTCCGCTATCCAACATCTACTGAATATACGAGCCATCCAACCAGTAGGTACCAATCAACGAGGGCAAGGTTTTTATTCACATATTTTCATTGTGCCAAAAAATTCGGGGGTGGTGGTGGAGAGCGACATTAGATTTGAAATGTCTCAACCGTTTCTTAGTATATTGCAAATTTAAAATCTATACCCTCCAATCAATATTACTGGGCATCAGGAAAGGGGACATGCTCACATCCATAGATTTGACGGAGGCGTACCTGCACATTGTTATTCGGCCTTCCCATGATAAGTTTCTGAGATTCTGCGACAATAACCACCACTTTGAATATGTGTCCCTTCCATTCGGATTAGCCTCTGCCCCCAGGACCTTCACTAAGGTCCTTGCAGCACGAGCTGCCCACCTCAGGAACATCCCGGTACGCCTCCAATGTTATCTTGACGATATTTTGATTTAATCTCCTTCTGCCCATCAGGCAGTCATAGACACTCAGAACACATTACTATCCCTACAAGAGCATGGCCTCTTAATAAATTGGAAGAAGAGTCAATTAACACCATCGACTCGGATAATCCATTTAGGGGCGGTCAAAGATATGGTGGAAGGGAAGGTTTATCTGTTACCAGATAGACTAAATAGCATTCAAAAATTGGTTAAGGAGATCAGGTTGCTTAAGAGGGTGTCCTTAACGGACCTATAAAAATTGTTGGGCAAAATGATCCATTGTACTTCTATTATTCCTTGGGCCCGCCTCCACACTAGATCCCTACAGTGGTTCCTGCTACCGTACCAGCGATCCGGCTGAAGCAACTCCAAACAAAAAGTCAGGGTTCTCATATCTCTCCTCTGGTGGTCCAAACCGGTTATCAACAGAGGCTGTCTCTTCAAGGAGCCACAAAGGCTCACCATCACCACAGATGCCAGTCTGTTTGGATGAGGAGCTCACATCCAGTCGCTCACAACTCAAGGCCGATGGCCTGACATAGAACAGTCATGCAGCATAAACTGTCTGGAACTTTGCGCAGTACACCTGGCCCTTCGCAACTTCTTCCCCCAGGTATGCGGTCAGCACATACTGATACTGACAGAGAATATAACAGCCAAGCTCACATAAACAAGCAGGGGGGCACACAATCAAAACACCTAATGCAGGAAGCAGAGCACCTGTGTCAGTGGGCGGAGAACAACATACTTCCCATCAAAGCGGAACACATTTCGGGTCTGTCAAATACATAGGCAGACTGGCTAAGCAGAGCCACCATAGATCAATCGGAGTGTTGCCTACACCCATCTGTTTCAAGAAGCGGCACAGACATTTGGTCAGCCGGTGATGGACCTATTTACTTCCCCTCTCAACACTCAGCTCCCAAGATTTTTTTCCAGGTACCCATCCCAAGGGGCGGAGAATTTCAACTCGCTCCTCTGTCTTTGGCCCCCGGGGCTCCTGTATGCATTTCCTCCACTTCCGCTGGTTTCCAAGGTCATCCAGAAGTTACTAGATGAGAGAGCGGAATTACTTCTAGTGGCGCCTTATTGGCCCAGATGGCCATGGTTCACAGACCTCCGCAGTCTCTCGGTAGCCCTCCCGAAGAATGCCGTCAGAATCTCATTAACTCAATGGCCCCTTCAACATCCGGACCCTCAGTGGTTACAATTGACCGTCTGGAGGTTGAGCGGAGGTGTTTGAAGAGCGAAAAGCTCTCCAACAGTGTTATCGACACTATCCTTGGCATCAGTTCTCACTTGCAAGAGCCTCAGTTCTCTATCACATCATCCACGCATCAGGTCTTTCCTTCGAGGAGCCACCAATTTACGCCCTCTAGCAGTGCACCATTATCCCACCTATACCTTAACAAGGTCCTTGTCACTCTCACTAAGGGTCCTTTCGAACCTTTGAAAATGTCAAGTCTCCAATTTCTGACATACAAAGTAGTTTTCCTTGTAGCGATCACCTCCGCTCGTCGTATCTTGGAATACAGCCTTGTCTGCTAGACAAGATCTTTGCGTTTTTCATACTGATCGAGTGGTCCTTCGTCCCGATCCCACATTTATGCCCAAGGTCAATTCGACCTTTCATAGAGCACAAGAGCTTAGTCTTCCAAATTTTTGTACCAGACCATCACAGGGGAAAGACAATGGCATAAGCTTGATGTGAGGCATGCTCTGCGAATTTATATCAAGCGTACAGTGGCTTTCAGGAAATCAGAGGCTTTATTTGTGTCCTTTCAGCCCAATACTCAAGGTTACAAGGTCTCATCATCTATGATAGGCCGTTGGATACGGGCTGCAATAGGAAAAACATATCAGACCCAATCTCTGCAGGTGCCTAGGGGCATAACAGCTCATTCAACAAGGAGCACAGCAACTTCGGCAGCATGGGCCACTCAGGCACCAATAACTGAAATCTGTCGGGTTGCGGCTTGGGCTTCCCCATCGCCCTTCATTAGACATTACAAAATTGATTTGTTTGCCTCTGCTGAGGCTTCCTTCGGCAGAAGAGTTCTGCAATGGGTCCACAGGGACCAGGAGGAGATTCTAGACCAGACAGAGTCCCTCCTGTAGCACAGGCCAAGCTTTGGTATGTCCCACTACTGGATGCTCTGAACAGCTCATAGGAGAAAGGTTGTTGGTACTTACCTGACACGCCCATTCTTTTTGAGCTGTGTAGAACATCCAGCCCCACCTCTTTTTCCGTCTGGTGGGGTCCTGTTTCGGCCAATGAACTTTTTAGAACATGAGGATGAGAGCGCTTATTTCTCTCGTCTTCGCCAAAACTGGGGAACGCTGAGGAGGAGTCACGAGGAGGAGAAGGAGCATTCCACAAATCAAGCTTAGCCTATGAAAGCAGAGACTGAAGCACCTCCCACCACTGGATGCTCTTCACAGCTCAAAGAGAATGGGCATGTCAGATAAGTACCAACGCCCTTTCCACAACAAAAGGGTGGTCTTGCACCTCGACCCCTCCTTCATACCAAAGGTAAACTCTCATTTCCACAGAGCTCAGGAAATCATTCTTCCCGACTTTTACCCTGCTTCTTCCCATGACAGAGAGCAGAGATGGTGCAAATTGAATGTTCGGAGGGCTCTTCTCAGGTACATCAATGCATTGTAAAACTGAGCCTTTTGTTGTCTTGTTTCAGCCATCTTCAATGGGCACTAAAGTCTCTTCTTCAACTATAGGCCACTGAATCAGGGCTTGTATAGCCAAGGCCTACAAGGCCCTGGCTCTTCCAATACCCAGACAAGTAACAGCTCACTCAACCAGAAGCGCAACTACCACAGCTGCCTGGTAGCTTCCCACCCATAGGCACTGCCAGCTTTGATATGTCTCATATGTGTGGATTATCCCAAAGGCATGCTGGAGATTTGACGTTGGCTTACCTAAAAGCAGTTTCTCAGCATGCCTTGGGATAATCCACGACCATCTGGTCCAGTGCCCAGGTCAGAGGCAGAGCCAACGTCACAGGAAGATCATCAAATGGCTGTGCCTTCATCGTGACTTGGGCTAGGGGACTTCCTGCCCCAGTAGGAAGAAGTGTGGTAAAGATTCATGACTCAGTCTCTGGGCAGAAAGGCAGATTCAATCCATATGTGTGGATTATCTCAAGGCATGCTGAGAAACTGCGTTCAGGTAAACCAACACCTATTTTATGCTCTTAGAATTTATTTTATATAGTTTCTCCAAAAATTTAGATTGTCATTCATGGCTCTTTCTCCTCCATGCTGCTTCGAGAGTCCAAGAATGGGTAAGACTCCTCCCTTTGATGTCATCAAGCTGCATCTACCACAGTATATAAGCCAGCCTTGCTGCTGGCTCCCCAGCTTTTTGACTCAGCTCCTTGAATGTCAAAGAACTAGTGATTCTGGAGTTTTGCCTACTTGCACAGCAGCTACTTAGATCGATTACTTAAATAATCATGTTGAGGTTTTGAATATTAAACTAACTGAATAAAGAGCAAGACGAGGAATGGCCTAGCCCCTAGCCTCAACTAAACTTTGCTGGGGAACCTTTTGCACTCTTAATAATTCAGTTACATTGAAAAACTGTTTAAAAGCCTGTTAATATGTAGAAGGAACTCACAAATAATGTTTGACAATTTCCTGTCATTACAACTTATTATACATTCACTTTTTCCAGAGATACCAAGGTTTATTAGAAAGCATGGCATTTATCTTTTTCAGCAATATTTCCGAAGTACAAGTAGATAAAAAGTCAAGAAAACATGTACTTGGAGTTTATAATTACATATACTTATGTTACATATTTGAAAAATTATAGTCTTTATAATACTTCAATCAGTGTAGAAAGCTATGCCACTTAATATCCTTATTATTTATCTTTATCTTTCCATAGTTAATTTTCAAAATATATATAAGGTCAATCATAAAATGGATAATGCATGTGAAACTCAAATTAAACACTGCAGAGAGGGAGATTTTTTGGATCTACAGCATTTTCTATGTCTTGTTATGCAAAGAACTTCAAAGGGGAAATAATTCAAGGACAGAGCAGTGGAAGCATAAGATAAAGTACCTGGATCAGAGTCCCAACTCTGATTTTATAAATGTGATACCTATGTTGCTACAAAATCACTATGGTTTTCAGTCAAGCCAGACAGCATGTTTAATAGTTTTTAACTTAGAAATCAATGATTTCCTGAATATATATACTGTATGTATGTATATATATGTATGTGTGTGTGTATGTATGTATATGTATATATACATATACATATACATACATACATACATACATACATACATACATACATACATACATATATATGGTGATGACGGCAGATGAGATTCTGCCGAAACGTTGCTACAACTTTAAAAGCACAACTACAATGATGTGGGATAATACCCGAAGGAAGCTGAACAGCATACATGTAAGTACCCACGAAAACTTAAAAAAACAAATATATATACACTATACATACATATACACACACATATACATATATACGCACACACACATGTACATATATACATATATATAGAGATTATAGATAGGTAGTTTATTGATTGAGTAGCCTTACAAACATCAAAGAAAAAGTAAAAATCAAGGCCTGTTTCCAAGACAAAATAGGTAGAAGAACATCCAACAGCATCTCGTTCGGGGTGTCAAACTTGTAGCCTGCGGGCCAGATGCATCACACATTGGTTACATCAACCCCCAGTTTAGTGAAGGGGAGGGGGAAAGTTGCAATATGTCAAATGATGACAATGTGACACTGTGAGTTTGACACTCCTGATCTAGTTGAAAACAAGTTCTTTCCACCTGAGTAAAAAGGGAATTGCCCAAATTGAAAAGGGACAAAAAATTAGTTCCTAATTTACAACATGATTTGAAAAGCTGGAAGAGAAGGAAGACCAACTTGAATATAGCTTGTATTAATTATCAAAAGGCATTCAACTCCCAGCCACATGACTGGATAATCAAGTGCTTAGAAATAGCAGAAGTCAGTAGAAACACCAGAAACTTTGAGCAAAGATTAATAGCAGAATGGAAGCCACAGTTGCTGGTCAATGGTGATAGACTGGGAGGCATTAATATCACAAGAAGAATAATTCAATCCAAACTCAGTGGAGAAAATACCATCAAGGTAATTAACACCTGGGCAATTCCAGCCATTAGCTACATTGCCAGACTGGAATCAACTGGAACTAAAACCCTAGGTAGAATGGACTTGGTAGAAGTTACCATGAACGCCCTTTCTATCTTTGCTGCAAGAGAGCCCAGGATGGGTTGACTCCTTCCTATGATGTCATTTTAGCTGAGTCTGTACTAAGATATAAAAGCCAGCCCCCGGAAGAAACCCCAGCTTTGGCAAAGACACTTGACAGACTGAAAGGTGTCTCTGAAAGCACAAATGAATACAGAAATATATCTTACCCTCTTCAGACGAATCAAGGGAGTGGCTGGGCTCTCTTGCAACATAAATAGAAAGGGCGTTCACGGTAACTTCTACCAACACCCATTCTCCTCCATGCTGCATCGAGAGCCCAGGATGAGACACACCAAAGCTTGAATGTCCACGGGCATGTCCTCGTCCGGCTCATCACACCAGCTATAGAACCACTTGTTGAAGCACCTGTCTGCTGAAGGCTGCAGTCGCCAAGGCAAAAGCATCCAGATGGTAGTGTCTGATGATAGGAGATGGGGATGTCCACGTGGCTGCATGACAAATCTCCAAAGATGCTTGGGTCGCCCAGGCAGCCAAAGTGGCCACATTTCTGGTAGAGTGCACCGTCAGACCTCGGGGAACCGGAAGGGCCGCAGCTTTGTAGTCCTGCTCAATGCAAGACCTGACCCACCTGCTAATAGTAGGAGAAGAGGCCTTGTGCTCCAAGTGAGAAGGGAAAAAGGAAACAAACATGGCTTCCGACTTCCTGAAGGAGGAAGTGTGGTTAATGTATACTCTAAGAGCTCTTCTTACGTCTAGCGTGTGCCACTGCTGCTCTAAGTCATGATGCAGGAGAAGACAGAAGTCAGGCAACACAATGTCCTGGGACCTGTGAAACCAGATGTTAACCTTCGGAATAAATGAGGGGTCCAGATGGAGAACAACCCTATCATCGTGAAAGGAACAAAGGTCCTGTCTGATGGAAAGAGCAGCAAGCTCGGAAACCCTCCTGGCAGAAGTGATGGAAACAAGGAACACTACCTTCAGAGTCAGGAAACGGAGAGACACTGTTCTAAGAGGTTCAAAGGGGGGCTTTGTAAGGGCATTGATGACCAAATGAAGGTCCCAGGAAGGATACCTGTGAAACACTGGAGGGTGCAGGTTTCACTGAGGGTGAACACTGAGGGTGCAGGTTTCAAAAGCCTCCTGACTGAAGGGTGATGGGATAAGGAAGGAAACGAACCCCATGAAAGGACCGAGGAGAGGGCTGCAACTTGCCTGCATAAGGTGTTGGGGGGCCTAACCTTTCTCCAGCCCATGCTGAAGGAAGCTATGAACTTCTGCCAATAGGGTGAAGTAGGAGAAAGACCCTCTCTAAGGCACCATTGGGAAAAAGTCTTTGTAGAAAGTTTGCAAGATGCCAGGATAGTGGGGATGACCCTTTCTGGAAAATCAGTCTCCTCTAGCCGCTGCCACTCAAGTGCCACATGGTCAGCTTGAACCACTGGGGCTCTGGGTGGAGCAGTGCCCCCTAGAGAAGGGAGATTAGATGGGCTGGGATCCTCCAAGGAGAAGCCACAGATAGGTTGACCAGGGCCTCCTGCCAGGAGCAGCTCCGCACGTTCCTCCAACATCTTCCAAATTAATGCCAGAATGATGGGAAGAGGGGGAAAGGCGTAGAGGAGACCCTTGGGCCATCTGCACCAAAGAGCATTGGTCCCCTCTGTTCCCTGGCAAGGAAACCTGGTGAAGAATATGGTGACTTGGGCGTTTTGAGGAGTGGAAAAGAGATCCACCTTCAGTGTTCGAATCTGAGGGAAAGGTCCCTGAATAGAGACAGAGGAATGGACCATTCTGCTTGGTCGACTAGGCTTCTGCTGAACCAGTCGGCCTGGGAATTGTCGACCCTGGAGATGTGGTCCGCCGAGATTGACAACAGGTGTTTCTCTGCCGATAACCCCAACCATAGAGCCTCTCTCATGAGGGCTTTGGACCTCGTCCCCCCCTTGCTAGTTGACATGAGCCTTTGTGGCCATGTTGTCTGTAAGGACTAGAACATGAGAGGCGGTCACTGATTGCCTGAAATGCTTGAGAGCCAGAAAAATGGCTCTGAGCTCTAGCCAATTTATGGGAAGGGTCTGCTCTGACCTGGACCAAATGCCCTGAGCTATCTGGCCCTGAATATGGGAGCCCCAACCCAGGAAGCTGGCATTGGTTATCACTAGCCTGTCTGGGTCCTTGAACAGGAGTCCATTCCAGATTGACGGGGAATGCCACCAATTGAGAAATCTCCAGATTTGTAGCAGGAGCAGGATCTTGATGGAGGAGTGGCTGGTTCCTGCTCATTGGTAGGGAAGCAGGAACCATGGGAGTGGAACCAAGCCCATGAGACAATGCCAATACAGGAAACCATCTTCCCCAGAATTTTGGACAGCAGCGACAGGGGTACAGTTTGATTTTGCTGGGTCTGGCTGATGATCTCTGCAAGGCACTTTCTACGAGCTGGGGACAGGAAAATCTGGCACGATGTGGTATCGATGACTGCTCCCAAGTGTTGCAATTTGGTTGTGGGAGAGACCTGGCTCTTTTTGGTGTTGATGGAAAATCCGTGGCTCTGGAGACATGACAGGGTAATTTGCAGATCCCAATGGGCCACGTGGATAGAAGGGGACAGAATCAAAATGTCGTCCAAGTAGCATTGGATCCTCACTGGAACAGAACACAGAATTGCCATCAATGCTGCCAGAACCTTTGTGAAGACCCTTGGAGCTGATGAGAGGCTGAAGGGAAGTGCTTGATACTGGTAATGGGTATTCTGATAACAGAAACAGAGAAACTGGTAATGCTGAGGCCAAATTGGGATGTGGAGGTAAGCCTCGGTGAGATCACTGGAAGAGAGGAGGTCGTCCTCCTGAACACTCTCTAAAATAGAATGCAGAATCTGCATTTTAAATCACCTGTATTTTACAAATTGGTTGATAAATTTTAGATCAAGGATGGCTTGCCGCCACCCCCCCTCAAGGCTTTGGGAATGTTGAAAAGGCAAGAGTAAAGCCCACATCCCTGTTGAGAGGGGGGAACAGGTTGAATAGCCCTGATTTCAAGAAGGTGCTGAATAGCCTGATTCATGAGGGCTTGCCTTGAAATGTCCCAAGAGACAGGACAGATCAATTTTTTTTTCTGGTGTTGGCATTCGGAAGTCCAATTGTAACCCTGACCTAATAGTGCTAAGCACCCATGTGTCCATCGTTGACTCCTTCCATTTGGAGGCAAAGAAGGCTAGGAGACCGATGGGTGGGGAGAACAAGGGATTACTTAGAGCGATGGAAGGAACGACCCTCTCCCCCCTGAAAGGGCCATTTACCAGCAGAAGGTTGTTGCCTGCCAGATGCTTCCGCACATTGGTCTTGGCATTGGGAGTATGGCCTCTGAGAGCGGGGGAAGCGAGATGAGGTCTCCGCTCGAAAGGCAGGAGAGCGATAAGGAGCAGGGCAATAGTCAGCTTTCTTCCCAGAGGAAGAGAGAATTTTACGTTTATCTCCAGTTTCGATGACAAGGTTCCAGAGAATCGCCAAAAAGCTTATCACCTGCGAATGGAACTGAAGCTAGCTTCCATTTTTGGCATGACTCCACCTGCCAATTTCGGAGCCATAAAAGTCTTCTTGCTGCTACTGAATATGCCATGGCCTTGGATGCAAATTTGGCAGAATTGAGAATGGTATCCACAGTGAATTCCTCCACTGCGGTTATCTTATTAAGGTCTTGGTGAGACCGAATGTCAGAAGCAGGCAATCTATTCTGGAGTTGACGCAGCCACCGTATGGATGCCCTCATGAAAAAGGGTGCTGCTGTTGAAGCCCAAACAGTCCATGCAGCGGCCTGGTGATTGCATTTGAGGGTCTGTTTGGAATGTGTATTATCTGGTTTCAGGATATCTTTTGGCTCTGTGGGAGTGCCAGAAGATGAGAACGAGGCCAGAACCGGAATGTCAACAGAAGGCACTGCCCGGGCATTGTCCAGAGCTGCGCTGATATTTTAGAAACGCTTAACCAGACAAGATGGGCGAGGACCTGCCAAAGGAAAAGCGCACTGTTTCTTGACCATGTCCAGGAACAAAATGGGAGAGGGAATTGTCTGGAGGGATTTCCTTGTGGCTCAGGAGCCACTTCCTCCAGTGACAACTTGGCAGTGACCAAAGCCTTGCTGAGTAATGGTCTGAAGAGAGAAGGTTTGAAGACCAATGCAGAGGATGTCTGCTCTGGGGGAGAATCCTCTTCCTCTGAAAGATTTTGGTCAAAAATCTCGCTCTCTTCACACTCTAAATGAGAGGAGTAACTGTGTTCAGATGATAAAGCCCTTCCTTCCTGATCAACCTCCCCCCATTCTGGTAGAGAAGAATGGGCCCTGAGGTCCTGGGGCCTGTGAAAATCAGGGTGATGAGGCAAGGAACTTATAGATTGAGAAGGGACAAGGGCCTGAACCCTTTCCAGAGGTTGAAGAATTTGCTGGAAGCCTTCAGCCAATCCCTACCTAATGGCCAATGAGACATCTTGGATATCCCTTGGTCTATGCTCAAAGGTAAAGGCAAAAGGCCGAAGGCCCACTGCTGTGGGAGTGAAGGGGGCTTCAGGCCTAGATTAAGGAGAGGTTCGAGGCCTGGAGGGAAGGGGATGAGCATAGGGTCCAGAAGCCTGTTGGAAATAAGGCCCAGATCTGCTTGGATCCTGAGGATCTAATTGTACTGCAAGAGCCTCAGGAGACCAGGATGGAGGATGGAAAGGCTCATAGATAACTTCTCCCCTGGGAGGGCTTGGCTGGGGCCCACAGGTATCACCTGAAATATGCTGTAGTTGCATTCCCTTCTGTTGAATAGTTCTGTTGAACTGCCTCTCTAGGGCTGCATGTTTGTGCTTTTCTGCCCTCAGCCTGAGTTGCCTTCTTAGGGGCTAGAGCCCTAGGTCTGATTTTAGCAGCCACCTCCCTCTGGACTGATTGGGTGCATTGCCTATGTCTTTTTCTCTTATTGGGCTTAAGAGACTATTCCACGGGGGGGGGGGGAGTTCTGCCTGAGCCTTATCTTGCTCCATTTGTAGAATAAAGAGTCTTGCATTGGAAATAAACTTTTTAGTTGGGGTATAAAATGGCCCCCAGGCTTACAAAATGGCCGCTCACCTCATGGTGGAAGGCTTCAATCCAACATGGCCACTGACTAGGGGAAACAGGCTCCGAGATCGAAGAATCGCTCCTTAGGCTATACAGAGCCCCGAGTGAAGTCAGCAAGGGAAAAACACAGCCACTGGCCACATGATCAGCTGGCTTGCATTCTTATCAGTTTGCCAATCGTTTTTACGATCGCTCAAAACCGCAGGCGTGGAGAAGGTCTACAGACGCTGCCCAGCTTGCCTGCACAGAGCTCGAGTAATGCTGCTCCCAACATTGCAGGAGAGAGTGCCCTGCTCTCCTGGAAGAGCAGCTGCCCAGATTCCCTGGGAGCTGCTTAAAGAGAGGAAAAAGTACTGAAGATCGGTGGTGAGTGCTATCTAACAGAACACTTTCAGAGACACAGCTACTGACTGAAAGGAGCTGAGTCAAAAGCTGGGGCCTCTCCCGGGGGCTGGCTTTAATATCTTAGTACAGACTCAGCTAAATGATGTCATAGGAAGGAGTCAACCCATCCTGGGCTCTCGATGCAGCATGGAGGAGAAAGGCCAGAAAAATAATGACAATAATGCCCTTCCTCCTTGTTGCAATTTTGACTGACTCTATTTACCAAGGAGCATAGGTAGCTGTGGAATGTTGCAAGTGCATCATATAGTTGAAAAGGGGGCATTGAAAGAGTATCTGAAGGACAGTGTAGAAGATGAACTGGAGTTAATAGCCCATGAAAGCTTACTGAATACTGGAGAGACCAAATGAAGAATAGAAAAGAAATATGGCAAAGCAAAGTATTACAGGACCAATATGTTAAAAACTAGCAAATAACAAAAAGACCTGGCAATGGCTGAGAGCAGGAAAGTTGAAGAAAAAAACAGAGAAGCTAATTTTGATTCCACAAATCCAAGTCTAAAGAACAAATTATATAAAGCTGAAGTTAAGAAGATAGCAATAGACAGCAAATGCCAACTCTGCAAAGAAGCTGAAGAAACAGACCACCTCATTAGCTGCTGCAAGAAGATAGCAATAGCACTTCCCTATATACCGCTTCACAGTGCTTTACAGTCCTCTGTAGGAGGTTTACTATGTCAGCAGGTTGCTCCCAACAATCTGGGTCCTCATTTTACCAACCTCAGAAGGATGGAAGGCTGAGTCGACCTTGAGCTAGTAAGGATCAAACTCCTGGCAGTCGGAAGAATTAGCCTGCAAGAGTGCATTCTGCCCACTGTGCCACTATGGCAAGCTCACACAAACTTGAGTTCAAACAGCTCATGACAAAGTAGCAACAATGATGCATTGGAATATCTGCCAGAAATACCATGATCTGCAAGCAAGAACTGGGACCACATTTTCTGATATCATAAAATGGACAAAATAATAGACAATGAAGAAGCTAAGCAACTTCTGGTTTGGGCTTCTTCGGTGATGGACCAGAATTGCGATCGTCCGTAATTTTGATCCATGCTCGCTGCTGGAGCACCCCGAGCCACCCAGATTCGGGGCTGAAGCCAACCCGTAGAGGTGGTGAAGAAGGGGGAGCCATCAGCGGGGTTGAGAAGAGCCACATCTCTCCTTGGCTGGCCATTACTCCCTTTCCCAAAGGTGGTTGCAGCAGTGGTCAGAAATGGCCACCTCAAAGAAGTTCCCGACCGGACAAGATATGCAGGAGGAAGTTTAAAAGAGAAAGTTTGACCGGGTTGAATGGAGAACACTTATTTAAGGTACCTGGAACCTGAATTTTTCCTAAAAACGATTTAAGCTGCGAAAGAGAAAGGGAAAGAAAACGAAATTGGCTTTTTTTCCTCTAACATTGACAGTTTCAACTGACTTGGAACATTAAGAAAAGAGATTTGAATAAGAAATTGATGCTAATCCATTTTGACATTAATAGGCTATTTCTAGCTGAAAATAAAGTGTCAAAGGGATAAAGATTCTTGGATAATTTAAAAACTTTCTTAAAAAAAAGAAAGAAAGCAGTGGAGGGAAAAAGGAAAAAAGAGGGTGGAATCTGGAAAATGGAGGAGACCACCTGGAACTTAAAAAAAAATGATCGTGGAATTTTAACAAGGCTTGCAAAAGATACATTGTAGCTGAAACCTTGTTATAAGATAACAAAGCCCCTGGAAAGAGAAAGTGAGAAAAGAAACATGAAACAGTTTTATTGGATGATTATTAGATGATTCCTGGAACTTTAGATGGAGGATCCTAATGAAATGAAATAAAATAAAATCAATTGGGGGTTGTTTAAATTTTTTTTAAATGGCATCACTCTTTGAAGAGTTAAAAATGAGACTGAAAGAACAAAAAGAAGAAGCGCAAGACGGAAGAGGATCTTTTGGCTTCGTATTTCAATTTTTAGAAATGGAGATCTTGAACTATGAAAAACAACAAGAAACGCTGGCAGAACAAGAAGGGCGGGACAACGAAGAAGCCATTTTTAATGACCAAGCAATTTTAAGCAGGGTAAAAAAGGGAAAGAGGGGAAAGGGAGTTAAAAACATAAAGCCCATGTCACACTGAACCAACGGATGCAAAGAGGATGTAAAATGGACAAAAAACCTTGCTATCCGTTCAAAAACGCGATGTACTCACTGCCTCCGTTTGGCTTCCTCTCTATCCGTCCAGCATCCATTTATTGACGTTTCATCCACTCCGAAAGTTTTGGGCTGCCTAATACTTTTGCACGGAAAATGTATCCAGTTCATCCGTTCTGCATCCGCTACGCATCCGTTACGCATCTGCTATATCCGCCAGGCATCCGCTGCGCATCCGTGCAACTCGCATCCGCCCGGATGCAGGGAGGAAGCGGAACGGATGCAGAACAGATGCCTAGCGGATGCAGAATGGAAACAAAGCATTTAAAACGGAAAAAAACGTTTGCAGAGGGGACCTATCTCAGATATTAAGGATGTCTACAGGATGCCTAGAGGATGCCTAGCGGTAAACCTATAAAAAGGGGGAGCAACTCGCCTGCATCTCACTTTCAGAACAGCAGCCCAGCGGTGCAGACCTCTGCAGCCTTCATCTGCCTCTTCCTCTTCCACAGCATCCAGTCATGTCCACCGTGGATTATAACAAAGTCCTTCGGCAGCCACCATCGTTCTGCAACAGTGCGAAGCCATCTGCAGGCTCTGTGAACACTACTGCGAGAAGAAAAAGAGGCAGCAAAAAAGCCCCAGAAGAGCGAGCCCGTGCTGCAGAAGCCCCAGCAGAACCAGAGTGAGGGCCAGGGGGCGGGATGGTAGCCCTGTTCCTCTTGCCAGGGCTGGCAGCAGATGGCTGAGGCTTGCTGTGCTTCCGCATGGTTGTGGGGTTTCTGGCTGGCCGGGAGGCTGGCAGGAACCAAGGCTGGCAGGGAGGCAGGCACCAAGGCTGGCAGGCAGGCAGCAAGGCTTGCAGGCAGGGCAGGCAAGGCAGTCCATCCATCCGGCAGCAGGTCTTTCCTCTGAATGGCGACCTGCTTCCGAGCTGCTTCCGTTATATCCGTGGGGCTGATGCAATGCATCCTCCCCGCATGCACAATTAATGCCAGCCATCCCTTAGGCTTCCACTCTGCATCCGCTGTGCATCCACTTCTTCTGTTCGGCGTCCACTCTGCATCCGCTTTATCCGTTCTGCGTCCGCTTCGCTGAGGCCCCCTGGAAGCCCTGCGGATGTGCCATCCACTCCCATCCGCTCCCATCCGCTTCCATCCGCTAGGCTTCCGTTCCGCATCCGTTTTGCATCCTCCCTGCGTCCTCCCCGCATCCGTATTATCCGCTCCGGTTATGCAAATTTTTGCCCCTTTTGAGAGAGGATAACAACGGATGGAACATTTTGCTCGTCCGCTGTGTCCTTTTTGCATCTGTTGGCCAGTGTGACATGGGCTTAAGCATTGAAGCAACAACAACAACAAAAAAAGAGTAATTTGAAAAGTAATCATAATATCAGGAAGAAGCAGAAGGGAGAATCACAGAAGGGAGAATCAGATTAAAAAAAAGGGAATAAAAAGGGGAGGGAGAAGAAGAGAGGGAAGAGGGAAAGGAAAAGAAGCTACGAAAGACAGAAACAAGATATAGAGGTACAGGAAAACATACAAGAATTAAAGGTATAAACCTATTTAAAAGATACAAAGACAATGGTTAAAATTTAACTTAAGGAGAAAATTCTGCAAGGATGCATGGGATAGCATTGTTATATTAGAAATAGAAAGGATTAGAAAATGTGTTAGACGATTAAAGTGTTAGAAAAAATATCTATTGATGTGTAGTGGAATATTTGTTTGTAAAGAATAAGGCTCTCAATGATTTAAAAAGACCATGTAAAAAAAACTGAAAAGAAACATGGAAGATTTTTATCAGTTGACAAGATGAACTTGAATAAAAATAATAACTTTATTGATTACTGTTATTGTTACTGTTACTATTGTTTGGTTTTTTATTTAAAGAGAGTAATAAGTAAAATATGAAATATAGATGATTAAAGTGAAAGACAACTGATATTACTAGGTAATGTTTGTTAAAAGAAATAGAAATGTAAAAGATTGTTATTAATATTAATGGCACAGCTGTACTTGAATAGAATAATTATTCCATTTACTATTGTTACACATATATACACAGATATATATACTTGTTTTCTGAGGTTTTCGCGGGTATTTGTATGTGGATCTTTGGTTATTCGGGTTTTCTCCCGCATAAAATTGGAAGTATCTAGGCAACGTTTCAATGAAGTCTCATTCATCATCTTCAGGCTTGTGTCTTCGGCTTTGTGTTTCTCTTACTCCGAGAAGCACAAAGCCGAAGATACAAGCCTGAAGATGATGAATGAGAGAGACTTCATCAAAACGTTGCCTAGGTACTTCCAAATTTACGCAGGAGAAAACCCGAATAACCAAAGATCCAGATATATATATACATATATAGTTTTTTCTTTTAAGAATTTATTGTGTATTTTAAGGAAATGTACCAAGCAGAATTTGATTGAAAATAGGTATGTGTTATAAAACAGAGGTTACAAAATGAATGTTATAACTGTAAAGATGTAACTTAAATTTTTAAATAAGATTTGAAAAAAGATACAAAGGTGTTACACTCCAGTCTAGTAACTATAGGGGAAAATTTGTTTTATGTGAAAAGATAATATGAAATTGTAAACAGGACAGACGAAAGTATAAAAATTAGAAAGATTTTAAAAATTAGAAAAAGATATGTTATTGAATTAAGAAAGGAATGAGATAATTTAAAATAAGGTTATAGGAAGTAAAGAAAGGGAAAAGCTATTGAAAAAAATGTGAAAATAGTTATGAGATATGGATTAGAATGTATAAAATAAATATGTATTGAGTTTATGTCTGTATGGAGAAGAGATATCCCGGGGCCACGCTGTTCTCAAAAAAAGATATTTTATTTCTATTTGTATGTTTTGTGAAAGCATACAATAAAACTTTTATTTAAAAAAAAAGAAGCTAAGTAAGCCATTACATATATCCAGAGTTATTAGGAACTGAATCAGTTATGGATATGTTAATTGTTATGTGCCTTTGAAGGTACCTTTGTCCTAAAATACTTCTGGAGCACTTCCCATAAACTTTAAAACTTTACTAGTAAGATTTGATAAAATAAAAAAGAATATTATTTTAAGAAAAATCAAGTAAGTACAGGTCAGGCCGGTACAAGGAACTTAAACATGAATAGGTAGTGAATTCATTTAGGTCTTTTCTTTTTATGCAGACTTTGGTAAAAGATGGCACACTTTTTTGCTTTTCAAATTCTCATGCTGTTTCTCAATTTTGAATAAGCTAATTCAAAGAAAGAAAAATTCTTTCTGTACCAGAAGAGGAAACTGCTACTTCTAAAAAGGCAATTGTCTTTGAACTGAAATGTTCAGTAATCTCCGATGTAGTGGTCTTTTAATCCGAATATTTAAGGGATTTTCAAGCAAGTGACTTTCTTTAAAGATTGTGCGAGGATCATGTTATATAACAGCCAACTTTTCTTTAGCGATGAAGGATTGGTCTTGTTACTGAGTATGTTGATTAGAAAATGAGTTAGAAACCATTTTTATTTTAAAGGCTTTCAATTTGCTGTTCCTTCCAGATTTCAACAGCATCAGAACTAAAAGGGCTTAAATAAATAGTTAATCATTTTCAACCCATATTCAAAATGTAGGCTTTAACAAATCTGTTCATTTCTTCACAGGTTTTTTTTTTTTTTGAGGGAAATAACCATCAAAGTAGGGCAATTCTTGAAATAGTACTCTAAACAGTCCATTAATTTGTGCTATTAAACATTGATAGTAATGTTAATTCTGTCCCTCTGTTTTATTAAGAGCAATTTTTGCATGTGCTTATTGCCAATTTTGCAATGTTACTGCATCAGCTATTGTTTCTGGAGCATCAAAGTGTTGCTGGATTGCTTTAAATGAGTATTATATGATCTAATGCTAGTTTGAAGTTTTCCTTCTTTTAAAACATATTCTCAACTTGCATATAGTTGCAGCCTTATCCATGGCAAAGCTTATATGCTCTGCACATGAAAATCTTTTGCAATTTTTAAAATAATATTTGCTATTATTTGAAAACATTTAGCAATGTATGTATTTCCTAAAGAATCACTTGTGTCTTTGGATAAGGCAGTGGTAGTCAACCTGGTCCCCTACCGGTTTTGTCCCCTACTTTATAAATCACCATTACTGTGGAACTGGTTGGCAGTTAGAGAAAAAGGGTGTTGGTACTTATCTGACACACCCGTTCTCTTTGAGCTGTGAAGAGCATTCAGTAGTGGGAGGTGCTTCAGTCTCCGCATTCACAGGCTGAGCTTGATTTGTGGAATGCTCCTCCTCCTCCACGTGACTCCTCAGCGTTCCCCAGTTTTGGTGAAGACGAGGAAAATAAGCACTCTCATCCTCACATTCTAAAAAGTTCATTGGCCGAAACAGGACCCCACCAGATGGAAAAAAGGGTGGGGCTGGATGCTCTTCACAGCTCAAAGAGAACAAGCATGTCAGGTAAGTACCAACGGCCTTTCTCCTATGAGCTGTTCAGAGCATCCAGTAGTGGGACATACCAAAGCTTGGCCTGTCCTACGGGAGGGACTCTGTCTGGTCTGGAATCTCCTCCAGGCCGCTGTGGACCCGTTGCAGAACTCTTCTGCCAAAGGAACCCTTATCAGAAGCAAACACATCAATTTTGTAGCGTCTAATGAAGGGCGATGGGGAAGACGAAGCCGCAGCCCGACAGATTTCAGTTATTGGTGCCTGTGTGGCCCATGCTGCCGAAGTTGCTGCGCTCCTTGTTGAATGAGCTGTTATGCCCCTAGGCACCTGCAGAGATTGAGCCTGATATATTTTTGCTATTGCAGCCCATATCCAATGGCCTATCGTAGATGGTGAGACCTTATAACCCTGAGTATTGGGCTGAAAGGACACAAATAAGGCCTCTGATTTCCTCTAAGCCACTGTACGCTTGATATAGATTCGCAGAGCATGCCTCACATTAGGCTTATGCCATTGTCTTTCTATCCCCTGTGAAGGTCTGGGGCAAAAATTTGGATGAATAAACTCTTGAGCTCTGTGAAAGGCTGAATTGACTTTGGGCATAAATGTGGGATCGGGACGAAGGACCACTCGATCAGCATGAAAAATGCAGAGATCTTGTCTGACAGACAAGGTTGCAATTTCTGAGATACGATGAGCGGAGGTGATCGCTATCAGGAAAACTACTTTGTATGTCAGAAATTGGAGACATTTTTTCAAAGGTTCAAAGGGACCTTTAGTGAGAGCGACAAGGATCTTGTTAAGATCCCAGGTGGAATAACAGTGTACTGCTGGAGGGCGTAAATTGGTGGCTCCTTGAAGGAAGGACCTTATGCGTGGATGATGTGAAAGAGAACTGAGGCCCTTGAAAGTGATTTCTGATGTCAAGGCCGCCACCTGCCTTTTCAACGTATTCGGTGACAACCCCTTATCAAGTCCCTCCTGTAAAAACTCTAGAATCTGAGCGACAGAGGGAGAGGCAGGATCAATTGGAAACTTACTACACCATTTGCAGAAGGTGGATCATGTGACGTTGAAAATGCAAGTTGTTGAGGGGCGTCTGGCGGCTAGGATGGTGTTGATAACTCTGTTGGAGAGCTTTTCGCTCTTCAAACCCCTCCACTCAACCTCCAGATGGTCAATTGTAACCACTGGGGGTCCAGGTGATGAAGGAGCCCCAAAGTCAAGGAAATTCTGTCTGATGGGATTCTCCAGGAAGGGGCTACTGAGAGACTGCAGAGGTCTGCGATGGTTGATATGGCTGTCTGGGCCAATAAGGGGCTACTAGAAGTACTCCCGCTCTCTTGTCTAGTAACTTCTGGATGATCTTGGGAACCAGCGGAAGTGGAGGGAATGCATACAGGAGCCCCGGAGGGCAACGACAGTGGAGCGAGTTGAAATTCTCCACCCCTTGGGATGGGCACCTGGAAAAGAATGTCGGGAGCTGAGTGTTGAGAGGGGAAGTGAATAGGTCCACCACCGGCTGACCAAATGTCCATGTTGCTTCTTAAAACAGGGGTGGGTGGAGGCACCATTCCGATTCAACTTCCCACATTAGCTGTCTCGATTGTGTGCCCCCCTACGTATTTATTTGATCTTTGGCTGTTACATTGTCAGTATCAGTATGTGCTGACTGCGTACCTAGGGGAAGAAGTTGTGAAGGGCCAGGTGTACTGCGCGAAGTTCCAGCCAGTTTATGCTGCATGACTGTTCTATATCAGACCATCAGCCTTGGGTTGTGAGCGACCGGATGTGAGCTCCCCATCCAAACAGACTGGCATCTATGGTGATGGTGAGCCTTTGTGGCTCCTTGAAGAAACAGCCTCTGTTGATAACCGGTTTGGACCACCAGAGGAGAGATATGAGAACCTTGGGTGGAACCCTGACTTTTTGTTTGGAGTTGCTTCGGCCGGATTGCTGGTACGGTAGCAGGAACCACTGGAGGGATCTAGTGTGGAGGCGAGCCCAAGGAATAATAGAAATACATGAGATCATTTTGCCCAACAATTTTGATAGGATCATTAAGGACATCCTCTTAAGTAACCTGATCTCCTTAACCAATGTTTGAATGCTATTTCATCTATCTGGTGACAAATCTATGGATGTGAGCATGTCCCCTTTCCTGATGTCCAGTAATATTGATTGGAGGGTATAGATTTTAAATTTGCAATATACTAAGAAATGGTTGAGACATTTCAAATCTAATATTGCTCTCTCACACACACACGAATTTTTTGGCACAATGAAATAATGTGAATAAAAACCTTGCCCTCGTTGATTGGTAGCCACTGGTTGGCTGGCTCATATATCCAGATGTTGGATGGTAGAATCCATGAGATTATGCTTGATCGGGTCTTCTGGAAGGAGGGTAGGACATGAAGGAATCTGGGGGAATGGATCTGAACTCCAGCGCGAGGCCAAATCTAACCGTGTCTCTAACCCAGGCATCAGAGGTAAAGGAGTCCCATTGGTCAGAGAATAACTTAAGGCATCCGCCAATGGGGATTGGGTCCTGGGAGTTATCTTGGTTGCCAGAAGGGCCTGTTCCCTGCCCCCTGAAAGGATCTTTTGTATTGACCACCCCTTCTACTTCTGTCCACTGAGTCGAACCTATCTGCTGTCCTGGTCTAGCTGCTGAGGGTCTCTGGTATCTGGGAGAGGAGGATCCCTGATAGAAGGATCGAAAGGATCCCCTCCGAAAGGACTGGGGGCTTCTAGGATCTGACTTCCGAAAAAGGGAAGGGAGAATTTTTTTCTTGTTGCATGTTTCAATTAGTAGCGGATCCAGGGAAGGCCAAACAATCTATCTCCCACAATGGAGGATGAAGCCAGCTTGAATTTGTGTTTGAAGTCAGCTTGCCAGTGTTTTAACCAAAGCAAGTGACGCGCTGTGACGTGTGAGGTAATGGCCCTTGCTGAAAACTTGACTGCGTGATAGGTAGCATCAGCAGAAAATTCAGCAGCTGCAGTAAGTTTGGCGATATCTCGGTGCATCCTGATGTTAGAAGAAGGAACGTGTTGCTTCAAAAGATGAAGCCATCTAAGGAACGACCGCGTGAAGAAGGAGGCAGCCATGGCTGATCTGATAGCCCAGGCATCAGACTGATGAGCTCTGCGTAGGGTTAACTCGACCCGTTTTTCCTCCGGCTTTAAGCCTGCAGTGCCTCACTGGAAATAGAGGGGGATGCTAAGGCCACTATAGGCTCGTCTACCTTGGGGGTACTCAGAAACTTTGCAAAATCGGGGTCCAAATTGAAATATTTTTTTTCATGTCCAATTGGGGAGGTGTGCACCGCTGCAGAGGCCCACTGCTTCTGCACCAGGTCCGAAATTATGGGTGGAACTGGAATTACCTCTGCTTCAACTACCGGTTGGTT
>BLBF01000018.1:33095134-33111521 GCA_015471245.1 Laticauda colubrina
CCCACCATGAAGATGTGGCACGACCACGAATGAAAAGCCAAATAACAGGATCACAGCTCACCAGCTCAAATCCCCCAGCAATTAAGACTAACCTGAGCACAACCAAGCCCCCACCTGAACAGAAAACACCCCCAGCAAATCAGAACACAGCCAACCCCCCTACCAATCAGAACACAGCCAAACCCCCAACCAATGAGAACACACCCCCACCCAATCAGAACACAGCCAAGCCCCCACCCAATCAAGTCACACCCCCACTAGCAGTTAAAAGGAAGAAGCAGCTGCAAGCTCACATTACTCTGAGAAGCACAGAGCCGAAGAAACAAGCCTGAAGATGATGAATGAGACTTCATTGAAACGTTGCCTAAATACTTCATTGAAACGTTGCCTTGGTTATTCGAGAAAACCTGAATAACCAAAGATCCATATATATATATATATATTGTGAACACCTAAGGTCCAAGGGCCTTCAGCAGCTTCCATTCACAGGCGGACACAGGCCTAGGTTCTTGCTACTGTGCCACTGAGAATAAGGCTGTGAGGCTTAAGCCAATGGTTTTTCAAAGCAAAGAATTATCCTCGAGTGCAAGTAGTCAAAACGAGGGTAAAATTGCTCTCAGAATCCTGGAGGGATCCTGCTGCTTCGAGCAGAAATACCTCACACAGCTCAGAAATAACAGACAGAGCGCACAGCCACGAGGTGACTCTCAAAATGGCCTCCAGCAGTTAAGTTTTCGCGCGCTTCTCAGCGGCAGCTTCCTGCCATGCAAACGAAGCCAGAGCTCTCGGATTAACAGAAAGGCAAGAAGGAGGGAAATTAAAACTAATTGACTTCCCCACTGAAAGGAACGGCGTTCGAAGGGGGAGTAAAGGCGATACAACCCAATTTAGCCACTTCGTCTTTTAAATGAAGTTTCAAGCAGCTAGCAAGGAAACAAATTAAAGGCACAGCGGCAACCAATTGGCAGAGGTAAAAGAACTGGCTGTGGGGGGTTGGTGCAGAGCAGCTCCAAAAGCGTCCCATTTTTTTTGGGGGGGGGGCACAGAGGCACTTCCCTTAAAACAAAAGGAAAAAAACTCAGGTTAATTGGAAAGAAGGCTAAAGACAAAGAAAACAAAAAGGAAACTGATTTGCAATCAAGCCTGCTGTGACCCAAGTTAAGATTCCTGTTTCGGTCAAGGACACATCAAAAAGCACTGCCTGTTTCGCACAAGGCTGAGCAAAAAACTGGGGAATGCTGAGGAGGAGTCACGTGGAGGAGGAGGAGCGTTCCACAAATCAAGCTCAGCCTGTGAATGCGGAGACTGAAGCACCTCCCACTACTGGATGCTCTGAACAGCTCATAGGAGAACTTTACTACTAACAGAGATACAAAAGTGGGCGGTAGGTATAAAAAGGTTGACTACCCCTGGAGTAAAATGTCACCTTGTTGATACATAAGTATACATGATAGAACTATTGTGCTACTAATTGATCTGCTCTTCAAAATAAGGAGCAACAATTTAGTTGTCTAGGTTTTTCAACACTTCTTAATTTTTTCACACGTTATTCACAGTATCTTTTGTGTTGGGTAAACTATATACTACTTGAAGCAACTTAACAGTGTGTTCTCACATGGAAAGGAAAAATTGTTCTATGTACAATCTGAGGAATTTGTTTTCATCAATTGCATCTTGCTGTAATGTGCTGTAATGCCGTTGTTTTCTGTACAATCTTATGTATATAGCATTTTATTTTGTATAATGTAAGGTTTGATATTTTTATAATAGTTATGGTGGTATTCTGTGTTTTTCTGACATGTATAATACAGATGGGATACTGCTATCAAAGTACTCTGAATGCTTGGCAGAAATAATGACATGGGATATGATATAGCAAGACTGCTAATCAGCCTTTTATGTTCGGGATGGATCCACTTAAATGAAAAATAAACATACAATAGGAAAATAAAATATATTTTGTTCAATTTCATTAAAGAATCATAGTGTAATAAAATGATGTTTTTATTCAGACTTGGGAATTTCAGTATTGTAGTAAGGAGGGTATACAAAAGCTTTCACCATATAAGATGGATAGTACTTGAGGAAAATAAACCCAATATGATCTTATGTTACAAAGACATACGATTATTTCAGGTTTACTCTTGTTTTGTTTATTATGATATAGTTGCACTAACAGAAATTTCCAAATTATTTTAAAATCTGGTGACAAATTCACATTTATCTAAATATCATGAAACCACACAATGGATATTGCAATTTTTGAATGCATATAACTGTACCACCTGTACCAAGTCTTCTGCCTGCAAATCCAGAGGTAATGAATCAAAAGATACTCCTAAATTGTGAATCTGATATTAGAAATACAGTCCCTTCCAGAGCAAGTTTAATTCCAAATCAGTTTTTTTTAACTGAGCAGTAAGATTTGTTTCTTCTATTGAATTTCTAGCTGTTTATTTTCATTTGTTGTCATTTCCCTGAAAATGAAATTTGGGTATCTGTTTTTAGTTGATTGCTTTTTTGTTTTTTCCCCACTGGCTCCTGCTTTCGGCAAGCAATGTTTTGCAAAATCTGACAATGCTATTTTACAAGATTCTGGCCATAATGAAATGTATCATCATATAAAATGATGGAACATTGCAACTTCATAAAATAAAATCATTTAATTGTAAATAAGATAACTTCCCAGGTTGTACTTTTGATGAAAAACATGAATTGGCTTCCTTTTACAAAATTCCTGATATCTAGATTTCATTTTAAAACCAACCACTATCATTCAGCAAAGTCAAGGAATATTGAAAAAGAAAGGTTATTTCTTTGCCTTAATCAGGGCTGTCAAACTTGAAGCCCGCCGGTCAGATGCATCATGCACTGGCCACACACACACCCAGTTTAGCGAAGGTGGGAAAAGGCATGATACATCACATGATGATGGCTTGACAACGCGAGTTTGACACCCATGCCATAAATCAATTCTTAACTGAAAATGCAACAGCTAGCAACAACAGTCAAGTTGTAAAATTGTTTTTGACACTTTATCTCTACCAGTTTGCTACATTGAGAGAGCAATCAGATCCCTCATCTGAGACCCTTCCTTTTGTGTTAATGCCTTCTGCAGAGTTTTTCCCAAGCATGATTACTCCATCTTCCTCAGGAATCATACACAGCTCTGGAACTGTTACATTGTTTTACATTCTGCATACTTTTGCATCAGATTGATTATATGACAACTTTGTACTGTATTTTTTTAACCTCCTGTAAACCTTGAGATTATGTACAAATGGGTGGATGTGAACTACCTTGGGAGCAATGGGTAAAAAAAGTTTGCCCAGGCATGATTTATCCAAAGCCATGGCTGCCCTTTGGTTCCAGGTCATAACTAGAGCTTTGGGAAAACCATGCAACAAAGCCTCATTCAGATCCATCAGTCACTTGGGGATGGACTACTCAAATGGATCTAGGGGTTGTATAAGATAATCTCAAGGATATCAGGCACTATTTGCCTATGATTAGGGTAGATCCCCCACCAGATCTCATTGCCATTGCTCAAACAAGAATATCATATTTGGGATGTGACTACTGTCTTTGGTTGGACTTGAGATAATCTGGAACAGGCTCATGGCTGCCATAGTGATCATAAAAAAAAGTAAAGGTTTCCCTGTCAGTCATGTCCGACTCCAGGGCACAGTGCTCATCTCCAATTCTTGGCCAAGGGAACCGGTGTTGTCAGAATACCATTTCCATGGTCATGTGGACTGCAAGACTATACACCAAAGGCACATGGAACACTATTCCCTTCCCATCATAGTAGTACCTATTAATATACTTGCATTTGCAAGCTTTCGAACTGCTAGATGGGCAGGAGGTGGGGCAAGTAATGTGAACTCATCTCATTCCATGAAACTTGGGTCTCAAACCTGGGCTGTCATCTCTCCAGCTGCCAAGCTCAGTGTCTTTAACTATTGAGTCGTCGTGCCCCCATAGTGACCATGAATTCCTAGTCAATTCTGAGGCCAGCCCAGTGGTGGCAATTTGAAGTCACACAGAACCATAAACCTGGGGAATTCTGGTGCCAAATTACCGTAAATTCAGCTGTTACCACAAACATGTAAAGATTCTGTCATTTTAATCTGGATAATTCTCAAGATTCCTTAGAGTCTTTGTCATGGAAATAATTCTATTATCATAAATAATGGCAGATTGATTTGTTTCATGAATTGAGTGTTTAACATTGTTAATATATTTAATATAACAATATATGTAATTTTTTGCTTTTATTATTGAATTAAATTAATTTTCAAACATTTTAAAATAAAATGATAATTTTGGTTTATGAAATAATTCTTAAGTGCTGTTAGCAAAAATAGATCAAATAGAAAAGCTTTAAAGCCTCTTACTTCAGTGGGAAAGTTGTAGATAATTTTATACTGGTACTGCCTGGTAGCAAGTATAATCAAATTCAGTGGAGCTTTCTCTCAATGTAGTTTTGACTAAATTTTTCATGAATAATGAAAATGTTATTAATATTAATTGTTTTCCTTTAAGTGAAAATAGTAAATGATTGTAAATTATACTAATATGACTCCTTTTACGCTATAGTAAAAGAGTCAGCTATCCTGTCTTCAAAGCATTCTAAAGCTATCCGAATTGTACAGTGCCTTTCTCCCATGAGCTGTTCAGAGCATCCAGAGATGGGAGGTGCTTCAGTCTCTTCTGGGAAGGCTGGGCTTAAAAACTCCGGGACGCTCCTCCTCCTCCATGGGACTCCTCAGCGTCCCCCAGTTTTAGCTCAGCCTTCGTGGTAAGAGGTTGTGCACTGCCTGACTGGAACGGCTTTTCTCAAATTCAGGTTGGATCTTGAAAACCCTTCCCCGTTTAATTCAGCTTTTCAGGCTTTCCCCTCGATTTATTCAAAAATTAATAATCCTAAAACTGGTTCCCTTGTAGATTAGCACAGCCTGTCACTCCACAGGCAGCTTGAGACTTTCGCCTCAGGAAACAGCCTTATCTACCCTTCCAATCAGCTCCCCTCATAAATTAGTGGAGCGTGCCACTCCACAAGCAGCTTGAGGCTCTTGCCTCAGGAAACAGCCTTATTTAACCTTCCGATCGTCTGCTCTGCGATCGGAACGGATCACTCACAGCTGCGGTTTTCCTGGCTTTGCTGTTTTTTCCTGACAGTGCTTAAATTGCAATTAGAGCAGCAGCAGCAGCGACTCTCGGATGGCTCAGGCTTAACCGATGATTCCGCTTCCCACCCTTTTCAACGGCTGCCTCAATTTCGCACCTAATTACCATAGCCTCCATTCCTCACTGGTTTCCCCACTGGTTTCCCTTGCCGGGGACCGAGGTAGTAACTTTCCACTGTGCCCTTTCTGGATTTGGCTATCCTTCTGACTAACGTTGAACTAAACGACTACTCATTATACAGGCATTTCTGTGCATTTGCCTTTGGATCATTTATTCAGTCAGAAATTGCGAGTGACAGTAAAATTGCGGGCGTTTGTCTCTGACAGGCAAGGAGTCACATCAGAGCCTGTAATAGCTGGTTTCCCTTGCTGGGGACCAGGGATCCAGAGTTACTTTCTCTCACTTGGAGCACTTGGGGGTTTCCCTTACTGGGGACCCTTAGATACTGTTCACCAGTTAATCTATTATTCCTATAAATATACAGTCTTACGTTCCTGGAGGAATGTTCTAATTTCACCTGCAGGGGCAGGCATCTCACCAAAATTCAATTTTCTACCACAGTATCAATACTAATCATAATAAATTAAAATAAATCAATCAGTAAATCAATAAATAAAATAAAATAATTTTACATTCCACAGGCAAGACAATCCATCATACAAAATGGAACATGACAATGCTTTCCACTCCAAGACAAGTAATTCCCGAGACAAGCCTGTGGGCCCCAAAAAGGCCTCTAAGGCAACAGATAAGGATGCCCATAGAAGACACCGAGCATTGGAAAGACAATTGCAAAAACAAACCAGGGAGGCAGACAAGATGGCTATGGCTGATCAGAACCCAAACCCGTTGATGGGGCCCTTGGACAGCCCAGACAGGCTGTTTCTAGACAACCCCCCATAGGCACATCTCCTCCATTGAGCACTGTCCGACCAATTCCGGAGGCAACCTTCACCTCTACGGCCACCGACCTAAGGCAGGAGGAGAGATTACCTGAGTCTATTCCCATCGAAATGTGGCAATGGATGGTGATGGCAATTCAAAGGGGCATTGCGGCTGGACTTCAGCAATCCATCCGGACCAGACACTTCTCGACCGCTTCAGATGCAGGATCCCTGTCCACCCGCTCCTTTGGGCATACCTAACAACATCAATCTCAGGTTCTTCCCAATATTCCTAACATACCAGCCCAGGGCCTTCGGGAGGAGGTGGACTTTGAAAACCAGGAGGTTTCCATGGAGAGGGGGTCGATCCATCAGATGGACTTGGGACTGTCAGAGGGTGATCTGCTAGAACGGGGAATGTCGGATGACGAAGGCCTCATTCCAGACCAGCCTACCTTTTCTGGACTTTTTCGTCCACACCTCTTTAAATCTTTACTGTTCAAGGCAAAGAACACTGCCAAACTAGGCACATCAGACCCTCATCCATAACCAACAGAGTCTCGGGATGAATCCCAGGACCTAATATTCTCGCAACCGGCCAATGAGGCGAAACTATCCCTGTCCCTCGTATGTTTGCTGAATTAGTACAAAATCAATGGGCATCAGCAGCATCATACCCAGCCCCAACAGGGTACGATAAACGATATTTTAATTTGGCGCCAGAGTTTGCAAATTTCCTCAAAACGCCCGAGGTGGATGGATCTCTGGCCTCTTCTTCCACCTTCCCTAATGAGGCCGAGGAAGCCCTGAGACCGGAAGAAAGTCTCAGAGAAAGAGAGCAGAGTTAGCACTCCGTAGGGCGCACATTTCCGATGCCTGCGCCATTAAGGCAGCTACAGTTACGTCCTTTTTTACACTTTCCTCCCTCCGATGGCTCTCCCACCTGAGGGATATATTGCCGGAGTCAAATGTCAGAGCTCATCAGGACGTAGCTAAAATTATGGCAGCTGCAGAGTTCTCCGCCAATGCCACATTTAACACAGTCAAATTCTCGTCTCAGGCCATAGCATCTGACGTATCAGCACAGAGACTGCTATGGCTCAGACATTGGCAGGCGGATACCAAGCATAAATGCAAGTTGGCATCTGCCCCAATATCGGGGGATAAATTATTTGGCAGTGTCTTGGAGCCACTCTTTATAGAAAATAGAAACAAGAAAAAAGTGCTTCCCCCTCTTTTTCGTAAACCTGAAAACAGAATGCCCCATTCAACGGGGTTCCTTTCGGTCCTACTATCAGGACCCCTATGTTACCAGATCTCAGAGAACATCAGGCTACTGGCCCAGTTTCAGACATGATAGGCCTGAATCTTCCGATAGAGGTCAGCGGGGAGGCCAAAATAGTAGAATCCCCAGAGGCACTAGAGTCCGATTTTTTTGTTGCCCCAAGTGAACCCTTGACAGCAGTTCCCATTGGAAGGCGGTTAAAACTGTTTGCCGATCAATGGGACAGCTCCACCTCTGATACGTGGGTCAAGGATACTATGAGGTTTGACTTGGCGCTGGAGTTTCAATCCTCCCCCCCGAACTTTTTCATTAGGAGCCTTAGGTCTTTGGACCCCATTAAGAGGGTGTTGATGCAGGAGGCTATCAATCATCTTCTGCATATTCGGGCCACTAGAGAGGTCCCATCTGAACAGCGGGGTCAAGGCTGTTAGTCTCTATTGTTCATGGTCCCAAAGAGTTTGGGGGGCTGGAGGGCAATTCTGGACCTCAAGAGTTTGAACAAATCATTGGTTTATCAAAAATTCAAGATGACTACTCTCCAGTTCATTCTGCTTAGCATCAGAGAGAACAATATCATGACCTCTATAGATCTCACAGAGGCTTATCTAGATATACCAATCAGACCTGCCCACTACAAATATCTTAAATTTTGCTATTATGATCAGCACTGTGAATATATTGCCCTGCCATTCGGTCTGGCTTCAGCCCCTAGGACCTTTACCAAGGTCCTCGCGGCGTTGGCCACCTCGCTCAGAATCAAATCTGTCCATTTACAATGTTATCTGGATGATATTTTAATTTTGTCATCTTCCAGACATCAAGCAAAATTGGATACCAAGTTTATTCTGGAGACCCTTCAGGGTCGTGGCTTTTCCATAAATTGGGATAAAAGCCACTTGATCTCCTCAATTAGGCTAGTTCATTTGGGGGCAGTGATAATACTGTGGAGGGCAAGGTTTTTCTCTCTCAGGACAGGTTAAACAGTATTCAGTCTTTGGCCAAAGAGATCAGGGCCTTAAAAAGGGTTTCCCTGGCATTGCTGTCTCAATTGTTAGGGAAACTGATTTCTTGTATTTCCATTGTGCCTTGGGCTCGATTCCATTCCAGAGAGCTGCAATGGTTCCTGCTACCTTTCCAACAATCCGGAAGAGCCACCTCCAACGTCCTGATAAAGGTACCGCACAACGTTCTCCGATCGCTCTGCTGGTGGTCGGAAAAAATGGTAAACAGGGGATGCCCTTTCAAGGAACCTCACAGGATAACGATCATAACCAATGCCAGGCTGGTAGGATGGGGGACTCACTTCCAACCCCACACTGCACAAGGAATTTGGTCTATTTCTGAACAATTACAAAGCATCAACCTGTTGGAACTGCGAGCAGTTCACCTGGCCTTATGCAGTTTTCTACCCCTTTTCCATTCATGCCACATTCTGGTCTTGACAGAGAATACCACAACCAAGGGCCACGTAAACAGACAGGGGGGTACTCATTCCAAACTTCTGATGCTGGAGACGACCAAGTTGTTCAAATGGGCTGAGGCCAATCTGTCTTCGATCAAGGCAGAACACATAGCAGGGACATTAAATACACAAGCAGACTGGCTCAGCAGGGCCACAATAGATCAGGCAGAGTGGCGCATCCACCCATCTGTCTTCCAGGAAGCAGCGTGGAGGTTTGACACCCAGTAATCAATCTATTTGCCTCTCCTCTCAACACTCAATTACCCCGCTATATCTCAAGGTACCCGACTCAGGGGGCAGAGGCCGTCAATGCCCTGTGATGTCAGTGGCCTCCTGGGCTTCTGTATGTGTTTCCTCCACTCCTGGTAGATTTGTCTATCTGTGAATATCTATTCTCAAATATTAAGGCTTGACTCATTTGTTAAGTAATCCCAAGTGTACATTTTTGCTTACGAATGTAAATGCCTTGTTGGATCTAGCCCAACATGGCTAATCTAGACTAACAATCAGTCCAATATTCTTTGCAAAAATTTCATCAAGTGGGAGACTTTGGAAGTATGCCAATTCACTGTTTTCTGTCTTTCCAAGTATAATGGATCTTTTTCTTAATTGAATCTTATAATTTAATTTAGTTTATCAGTTGTCTCTTACAGAACTTTACATTGGCTTCCTTCAGACTTGAGCATGATCTTTTTAATATCTGGTTTTGTAATATAACATCCTTAAAACTGCTGTATTTTGGAGGTTCAATTTGTCTAGCCAGTTCCTATCCCTTGAAGTTATAAAGAACAATGTGTGACCCACATGGCCCCAAATTTAAAAAAATGTACTCTCTAATCTGTGTTGTAGGTTGCTTGAAAACATTTTTAGCAATAAGTTAAAGTTTGAAAAAAAAGTAAAGACAAAATGTCTTTTATAAGTAAATATTTTGTAAGTTAAATTTGGTATATAAAATTTGGTTTAACGTCATTTAAAATGGATTATTATTTAGCATTTCTTTCTTTCCTATTTGATGACAAAGTTTGAATGTTACTTTACATATGTGCGCATATGTGTGTGAAGATCAGAGATGGTATCTCGTAGGTTCTGACCAGTTCTGGAGAACCGGTAGCGGAAATTTTGAGTAGTTCAGAGAACCAGCAAATACCACCTCTGACAGGAGATTTTTTTACCACTGGTTCAGTGGGCATGGCACGCCCACAAAGCCATGCCCACTGAACCAGTAGTAAAAAAATTTGAATCCCACCACTGGTGAAGATAGTAAGAAAAAGAGGGTGCTATATTCTGAAAATGTAACGTCACTGTTTGGCACAAGTATATATGAAAATGTGTTGTCATGTCGCTCTAATACTATCTGGATTTTGAGGAAATATTTAGCTTTACCTAGTTTTTAAATATCATTTTATGGGGTTAGTTTTTTTTATTCAGACCTTCTTGTTAGTGCTATATAAGCATGGAGTATAGCCCTGGGGCTTTTGTGATGTTAAATACAAATCTTGAATTCCTTTTTGAAATTTAGAAATAAAGTGATTTCCAAATTTCCCCTAGATATAATCATACTTTTTGGTATATAATTAGAAATATCATTTTTGTCTCTATACCATCGTAAAGTAGGAATCTGTGATTACTCTTTGTATTTTCAGGAAATACCAGATCTTTTGAGACTCAGAGACAGATACTGGCACTTTCTGTTTGACTAAAAAATATGTGAAAAATGTATCTCAGGAGTAAAAACAGAATAGTAGCTATAAAACTGAGAAGGACATTGTGGCTTTATTTATTTATGTAGCGTTGGTTTAAATAACATTCTGTTATCCATTTTCCCTTGCTGCAAACCATTTTTTTCTCATTTGCTGGATAGATTTTTGACAGGCCAGTTTTAAAGTACCTTTGGAATCCATTTTCAGCTAGTTCAGCTAAGCTGGCTGAGGAACTCTGGGAGTTGAAGTCCACAAGTCTTAAAGTTGCCAAGGTTGGAGACCCCTGCCAAAGTGTTGTCAGTAGTAGAGAACAGGCTTCTCTTGCAATAAATATCAGGATCAATCTCTGGCATCTGAAATTATGATCTGTTAACAGGTTCTTAGACAACGCTAGGAAAGCAATAGTTTATTATTGTGGTAGACAACACTAAAATAAAAAAATAATATGTTGATTATTGTTTGTTATATTCTGGTGTCAAGCTGTCTGTAGCATGACTTAACTGCTTTACAGATGGGTACTATTTATGACTATCACTATATATGTTCTTACATTATACTCTTCAATTTTACATTACACTTCCTTTTTATCTATGGAGATTCTGTCATTCAGGTCGTGGTTGTCCCAAAGGTGCTTTTTTGAAGAGGCAACTGCACTTTCTGATTTTTCTTTGAAGACTTTTCTTTCAGCTCTGAGCTGAAGAAGCTTCTTGGATGAGAAGCGAAATGTCTTCAAAGAAAAACCAGAAAGTCCGGTTGCCTCTTGAAAAAAAGACACTTTCTTTTATTGTTTATTTTGTTAGTAAAAATACATAAAAATATACCTGAAATTAAATATATAAATATACACTGAAGCTTTAAAAGCATATTTGTACATTTTTTATGTGCTCTAATGAAAGTTGTTGATTTTCCAAAACAGACTAGTGTATTTATTGGATTTTTCTGGAAATTATCCCCAAATATCCTTATTGTTAGTCAAAAAGTTTATCAGTTAGTGAAAAGAATGGCATGGGGAATGATTTCTGTTGTATAGCTAAATTAATCATGAATTCCACCTTTGGGACAACTGTTCATAATAATGATAAATAAAGCACTCAGAACTGGTGCTTTATGGACCATAAAACACTCCCAGCTATCATAAAACATTGCATTGCAGTCTCAGTCACATGACTGCATTTTGGACACTTGGAAACCTGCTCACATTTATGATTGATTGCCAAATGCCTTGCAATCAGATGATCACCATTTGCAATCTTCTCTGCCAGCTTCTGTGGAAAGTCAATGAGGATGCCGGCAGGGAAGGTTGCAAGCTGAAGGAATATTAAATTTGGGGTCCATTTTCCCAGCATGCTCAGAGACTTTCCCTCTCTGTTCAGGCAAAGGAAATTCTCCTGCTGACTGAAGGAACAGACCTCAAATCTGGTAAAAATGCTGGTGAATGCCATAATTCTGGGAGGTTTAGAACACTTGGATGCACTAGTGTTTTCTCCTCTGGAGGAGAAAATGCTAACAAATACCATTATTCTGAAAGACCCAAGTCCTGTCCCTGGCACTCCACTTAACAACAAGATCCAAGATTGCTTTCGTTGAGTGAAGCAATCACGTGACATCTTGTTTAACAACTGATCCACTTAAAAGCCAAGATTCCAGACCCAACTGTGGTTGTAAGGGGAGGATTACCTTTACATTGTTTAATCAAAGCAGTCTGGAGTATACTAGCCCCGCAGAATTAAATTGAAAGAGCAGATGTTATGGAAGATGGGTGATCCATCAAGTAGCCTGGCCCTATGCTATGTAGGGCTTTAAAGGTAAACTACCAGCAGCTTGAATTACACACAGAAGGAACTTGACAGCTAGTGCAGTTCATGAAGTAGAGCAAGCAAACTGAAACATACCCATTATTGCTTATGCCACTGCATTCTGAATCACTAAAACCATCTGGCCAACCCCATATAGAATGCATTGCACTTGTGGATGTATATGAGTGACTACCTAAAGAGTTCCTCAATCTGGAAAAGGGCACAACTAGTATACCAGATCAAATTATGAAAAGGGCTTTCAGCCACAGTTAACACTTGCTTTTCAAGAGCAAATGCAAATTGTATACCAAACTTGAAGGGGGAAGTACTACACAATCCAAGGTCCAAGATGAAATATCCACCCAAAGATTTGGGTGGCTAATCAGTGTTGGTGGGATTGAGTTGTAGACAGTTCTTCCTCATCCAAACCCACAAAGCCTCCAGACACTTAAGACAGAACCTTGGCAGCCTCGCTTGGCTGGCTCAGGGTCAAAAAATATAATTGGTAACAGCATACCAATGACCAGCAGTTGACTAGTTGGAGGGTGTTAGTTTGGGGGAAGAGAACTTCCTCCTTAGATCTTTTTTGTGTGGGTGGTCTAAGATTCTACTCTCTCACTCATCCTTTTCAAGTTGTAAGCCCTCTCTAAGTAGTTTACAGAGATTGCCCCCAACAATCTAGGTCCTCATTTTATTGACTTCAGAAGGATGGAGGTCTGAGTCAACTTTGAGCCGTTCAGAATTGAACTCCTAGAGAGAGAAGTGAGCTAACCTGCAGTTCTGCATTCTGACCACTGTGCCACCATGGCAATGACAGAAACTGTCAATGGCAAACCATTTCCATATTCTTGCAAAAATAATTTTATTTATTTATTTATTTATTTATCCCACCCTTATTATTTTATAAATAAGGCAATGAGCATGACTAATACCCTTTCCTCCACCCATATTCCCCACAACAACAACCATGTGAAGTGAATTTGAGAGAGAATGACTTGGCTCAAAATCACCCAGCTGCCTTCCATGTCTCAGGTGAGACTAGAACTCAGTCTCCTAGTTTCCAACCTGATGTTCAACCACTAGACCAGACTGGCTCTCTGATTGAATGGTATTGCCTCTGTAATCAGCAGGAATCAAGCTTTTTAATATTTTTTTATCTCTTGAAAATAATCTAAAGGCAATTTTCAGTAATCTTAACGCTTTACTTTAAGAGGGTGAATTTTTATATTTTTTAGTTGTATGACATTTCTAAAACGACGAGATGGATGAAAAAAGAAAATTTGCTGTTGAAGCAATTTGTATTGCAGTTCGCAACAAGTTGTGTTATGTGATATCTTGTGGACCATTCCCTTATTTTTGGCATTATATCGAAATCTAGAATAATGTATCCAAATTTTATTTTGTTTTTAACTTTAAAATAGAACTGTGGAAGGCTTTTGTTTTTCAGACTAGCGGTGATTAAAAGGCAATATTTTAACTCAGTCCCTTTTTGCTATTTATATATGACACTGGGGAGGAATACAACTTTTAGCCAAGTGATCCTTAGGATTTCCGCTATTGTGAAATTGCTGAAGCAAGTCTTTTAGGTCTGTAAAATGTTAATACTTTTCTTGCAAACATTAATAAAAAAATGTTACAATTAAAAATATTTTAAACATGCATAAAATCCATTTATGGTCAGTGGATAAATTATCGTAGTTTGTTTTACCAACAATTCCTGAAATTGTGTAGACTTTTAATAAGTAGTTATATTATGTAAAGTGATCAATAATTTTCTGTTTTTCAGGCAAGCCTTTCACATCTAAGGTGAAGCAGATGCGATTGCATAAAGATGACTTTGAAATATTGAAGGTGATTGGCCGAGGTGCCTTTGGGGAGGTAAGATTTAGAAACTGTATGCTTTTGCACCATATATAGTAAAAATTTACTGCTACTGTAGAAACAGTACATATCTACAATTAAATTGCAGAAAACATCTCTGAGGTTTCTGATATATACCATGCAGTATATAGCATGTCATTGGATTTAATGATATATTTGCCTTTTTATGCTATAGTTTATAAATCTTTTTCATTATAGCAATGCCATATGTCTTTTATTTTTTGTTAATTTTTATGGATTGATAGGCCAAAAATCATATGTGATGGTAACCAACTATACATTATATGATTGAGAAGATTATATACTATGAGATTGTATTATTCAGAAAGTTCTGCTTGACAAAGAGTTTTTGAGTTTGTACCTGTTTAGTAGGTTATGATTTTATAATGGAAGTAAAAAGGCTTCACCATCTCTAAAATATCTTTCAGAAAAGTTACGGTTAGTGATGAACACAAGGTATCAATTGTGATTTTATAATGGAAGTAAAAAGGCTTTACCATCTCTAAAGTATCTTTCAGAAAAGTTACGGTTAGCGATGAACACAAGATATCAATTATCGATGATGTTTTGTGGCTAAGGGACCACAAGAATGAGCTGAAAATTACTTCCTTAATATCCAGAGTTCTCATCTGCCCATAATAGGTGAGCTGCCCATTCACCTTCCTCTTTAACCTGTCCTCTTTTCCCTTAGAGATCAGAATGGGGAGAATTTCTCCATTTAGTCTGCATCTTCCTTCCAATGCTAACCATTGTCAATTTTACATCAGTCAGTGAAAGACCATGTGCTCCTTGCCTCCAAGCGTGATACCTTCTGTTTTCTAATACGAGCACTACTTTGGCCCCTTGATATCTGCTGCAGCAATATATTGGCCAGAGTTATTGTAAATGGCTTCCTTGGTGTTACAAGATTTTGTTATTTGAGATGCAGTCATAGTTTGAGTGACATTATGTAGAAAGTAAGGAATATGACCTTCATGAAGATATATAGAAACCATTACTTAGGTTTTTTAAAAGTCCAGAATAATGACATAACTTTGAGAAGCAGCTGAGGTATATGCATCTCTGAGTCACTGAAGTATGAGAAGAATGAGCAGATCCAGCACAATCAGGCTTGCAAAATTCTGTTGTTATAGCTAATCTCAATAATATTAGTAATAGTAGTAATTATAGTACTAATTTTCTTATCGAATGTGCTAAGGGCACGAAGTATCTCAGTGTGGGAATGGCCATGCGGGGCCTAGTGATGAAATAGGCCACTCAAGGATTCTCTCAGCTCACTGAGATATCTCATGCTCCTCACAATTGCTTCCCCCCACATCCTACCACGCCGGGTCTCACTTTCTTGCAAAGATCTAGTGAGCTGTCTCCCCTCTGCCATGGTTTCTTTATATCCCAGAGCTCCAAAAAGCAGAGTGGTGAGAGCAGAATGGTCTGCTCGGCTTGCAATCTCTCTCTAGGAGTTTTTGCAAGAAGTCCTTGCCACATCCCTCCCAGCCTCTGTTTTTGACAGCAAGGGATTTTTGCACAGACAATCAGAACCTAGAGGGACACAATCTTCCTGTAGGTTTTGACAAAATTTAGATAACAATATAGTTGTCCCTGCTCCTATTTTTTAATAAAAATATTAATGTTTTTCTAGATTGTTTCCAGAAAGTCACTTGAAGAATTCTAAGGAACTACAAAAAAACATTTAGTAAGACTTTACTACACTCCCTGTATAATTATGTGCCTCCCTAAAAATAATTTATATCTAACAGCAGCATGAACTTCAACTAAAAAATCTTAAGTTATTGCTTTCAAGTTGATTCCAAGGTCAAATAAAGTTTGCTTTGGAGATATAAGAAGAATGTATAAATGTATATATAAATTAGGGAATGGATTCAGATTTTTTGAAGATTATTCATATAGCCTTTCTGCATATATATTAATATAGTTTACAGGGGAAAGTAAGTCTACTGTGCAGGAACAGAGCCTTTTCTTAATTTAAAATATAGACTGCATGCAGCTCTCCAATTTTTCATCACTTTAGTTCAAGGCAAGGACGGTTTATGCTAGTCTGGATAGACAATGCATATTTGCTACTGTTTGTGCTGAATGAATGCGAAACAGCTAATACTCTGGTTACTTCCTATATATTACTGTTAGATAGATAGATAGATAGATAGATAGATAGATAGATAGATAGATAG